>CANSZD010003445.1:1390000-1714287 GCA_947648045.1 Beta corolliflora
GGATAGATTAACCAAAACTAGAGGTTCATACCTATGAAAGACACGTGGAGTATGGGAACCCTAGCCAAAGCATACGTTAAACATGTCATTTGATTGCATGAAGTACCCTGAGCTCTTTCAAGGGGTAGGTGAGTTACGGGGACGTAACTTTTTTTTTAAGGGGGGAAGAATGCGATAGAATTTTGCGCTTCTATCCTAAAGTTTGCTAAAGTTTGTTAAACCTGCTATTTATGTGTATTTATCGCTTATGTCACTTGCGAAAGTTAGAAAACGCTTGTGAAATATTGGGACTTAGAAGTGCAAAAAGATCGTCGTTAAGACTGGCTACCTCAAAGTTTCGGGACGAAACTTCCTTTAAGAGAGGAAGCCTGTAATACTCCGTATTTTTCGGAGTTATTTATTTTACAAATAAGAAAATACAAAGTACTTTTTGTATCTAACTATATTATAATTTGGTTTTGGTTTTGTTTTTCAAATAAATTAAACAAAAATAAGAATTTGGTTTGGAAAACAAATCCTAGTGAACATATGTTTCACATGGTATAAAATAAAGAAGAGAAACAAAACCCTATTCACTACTTTAATCTGCCGTTTTTTTACCCCAAGGATTTTCTCTCTCCTCCTTCTTTCTCCTCTCCTACGTTATTTTCTTTCTTCTCCTTCCTCTAGCACTACTTTTCTCTCTCCTTCCCCTGCATCGGTGGTTCGTGTCTGCTGCCCGAAGGAGGTCGAGCATGGCTCACTGGTGCTGCACGTCAGTCGAGGAGTGCGGACGTGTATGTGTGTTGGGCGAGTCGAGGCTGTGCGTCGGGTGTATGTGCGAGTCATCGCTGCTGTGCGAGTCGTCTGTGTGCGGTGCTGTGCGAAGTGTGGCTCGAGGGTGTGTTGTGTTGTGCTGTGCGAAGTGTGACTCGAGGGTGTGTGCGGGTGTGCGAAGTGTGACTCGAGGGTGTGTGCGGGTGTGCGAAGTGTGGTGGTAGTGTTGTGGGTTGTGCGTCGAGGCTGTGGTGTGGGTGCGAGTGGTGTGCGAGTGTCGTGGTGCGTGTGGTGCGTGGCTAGTGTTGTTGTCGGAATTCCGTCGCCGGTGGTTGTCGTCGGCGAGTCACTTCGGTACTATAAAAAAAAAATCTTTCTTTTCTACTTTAAATTAAATTGTAAAATCTGATTTTGTAATGCTTATATATATCTTTGGTTAATTTGTTGTTATAAATAAAGTATAGAAGAAGTTAAAGGAAATCAGATTTACAATTATATTTTTAGTTCTTATGATAATTTTAATTCTCAATTATGATTTTATTACACTTATGTATATTTGTGTAAGTTTTGTTATTATAAACCAAGTATAATATAAGTTGTCAAAAATCAGATTTGCAAACATATAATTAAGTCCTAAATATGTTAGTTTTAATAAAGTTATGAAAGAAAAGTTTAACCAACAAAAACGTTTATTTTATTATTCGAAACACTAAGTTTTACCTAGTTAGTTAAGCTGGTTTTATTTTAATGATATCAAGGACTTAGAACTGAATTACTTTTATTATTCGATTAGGTCCCAATTTCATAAGCGGAACGTTTTAAGTAATCAGCAAAGATTCTCTGTTACAAGATACGTACGCGTACTAGTTCAGTTTGATATATCAGTATCATGTTTAGGTTATGGTTGTCATATTGGAACCTAGAATCATGATAGGGCTGGGAACTGTGGTTGATTATGATTGTTGAGATTGTTTGGTAACATGAAATCAATTGGAAATCTGTATGTATTTCCTTGTTGTATGACTTGTGAAATAGAATGAATTGTTATTGGAATGCGTAATTCTTTCGTATCACAAGCATGAAATGAGATGTTGGATTGGAATGCTATGATTAATAATTGTAGCAAGGATTTATAAGAGGTTGCCTAAACTAAAGGATTTTATATGATGTTATAGAAATCATATGCTTAATGTTGTATGAATGAGTATCGCTAAAAAGGATTGTTGGCAATAAACTTGTAGTCGGATTCCCTACAAGTATGAGCAATGGGGGGAGTGTGGGACTTGTTCTACACTCCTACGCAGGCTTACTGTGACGACAGTAGTGTCCTTATAAATTTTGATAACTCAAGTAGGCGGAAGGTTCCGTACGATCTTGGGGGTATGCATACTAAGGTGATGGGTGTGGAGCGGAACAAAACCGTATTTACAATTTCATCTAATAGACCAAGTTGTCTATTAAGGATTAATTAAGTAGCCCGTATGATTCTAGAAAGATGATGGTGCCCGTTCGATGCCAAATAAATTGTAAAAACGAAATTTAATGTTTTTGTAGTATCATGTTTAGGAAATGTTATTACTATTCTGATTATGCTTAGTGTATTATTAAACTGATTATGTACGTACTCAGCATAACTGATTGTTTGTTATTTGTGTTTGTTTGTTGACCTGTGATGAACCATTGATACTTCAATGGGGAGCAGATTAGGTATGCTGATGTTGCTGCATGAGTTCGGACATACGAGGGATATTCATTGGTTTATAAACCATTAAAATGTTTTAGTTGAACCTTCTGGAGTTTGTCTATGAATTAATTAGTTAATGGTTTTAAATAAAAAGGGGTCAATAGTGATTCCCGAGTTGTAGTTAACATTTTATTTCCGCTGCAGTTTAGTTTTCATAATAAGTAGTAAGCTAACGTTTTAATTTCTATAAGCCCTCAAGGCCATCATGCGCAGAACACTCCCAAAGTCGATGCAACGTAGTTTAGACGTGTATGGATTTTGGGGGTGTTACAAAATATCCCATTTTTTATTAACTTTTACTTACATGGAATAAAAAATACTCATAGTCAAATAAACATATTTTTTTTAATGATATAAAGATTATAAAACTTCAAATAATGTAGCAAATATTATACTTAGTGGTTGTTTGGTATACATGAAACTATGTAGGCAATAGAAATTCCCATGATTTTATGATTTGGATAGTTGTTTGGTTGACAAAAGTGGGAAAATGGAAGAATTGAAATTCCTCGAGAAATCAAATTCCCACAAAACATGAAAAATTATTCACCCACCCCTGGCCATTCAAAATTTCCACATCGATTCATGGGAAGTGCAAATTTCTTGACGTCAATCAAGATATTAACGTCATTTCCTAGGATTACATAGCTGAGAGATAACTTCATAAGAAAATTAAACTTCTCACAGAATTAAATTCCAAGTGTACCAAACAACCACTTAAATTAATTATAAAACTCCTTTCATTTCCTTTTAATTTTCTTGTTTGTTATTTCTTGATTTCTAATTTGGTCATTGAAAATCATTTACGTTTAAGCAAGATTTAGATGTAGAAACACGACCTTATTATAAATCACCTATATGCCAACTTTATAATTATACGTATTACTCATTTAAATGAGATATACTTCCTCCATATTAAAATCACATCAGCATATAAAAGTTACAAGTAGTTTATTTCCCTATTTAGTTTCATTAGAATACATTATGATCAGATTCAACCCTCCAAGTATACTATAAAATTAAAAGAGCAAGTTATATAATATTAACTTTCATAATTACATGTCCTTCTATAACTGGATGGGGCAAGAAACATATATTCCTCTTTTCAAAATTGGAAGTAGCATAAAAATATATTTAGCCCATAAAGATTTTAAAGGGGTAAATTTTGGATATAGCTCTATCTGGATTCGGATATACCATTCCGTTAATTTCGTTGTTACTAGAATTAAGACTTCAACAGCTTTGCTGTACTCTACTACTCTCACACATTATATTTGCGAAATTTTTGTTGGGTAACTCCTATAAACTTTATCTATGAAAATATAAGTAATATTTTCAACCATCATTTCATATATATATATATATATATAGACAGTTAAATACCAAATAAAATTGACACTATTTTCAGCACAACTTTTTCTGAAAAAGTTTTATAAAGTTTTTAGCTCTCTCTCTAAGAGGTGGTTCTTTTGTCATCCACAAAAGTCATTGAGATCAGCTAATTTTGTGGTTTGTGTTTCTCACTGAATTGATGTCATGATCTGTTCATCTTCTTCTGCTTTTCAGGTTTCTCTCCTTTTCCTTTTTCCTTTTTTCTAATAATATTTTGGTTATTTTCTACTTGGAATTTGTTTTTTGTTGATTGTTTTAATAGTTTTATTGTTATGTGAGAATTTGCTTGAATTTATTGTGAATTTCTTTTGTGTGTTGTATTCTTTTTGTTGGATTTTCTTTTTCCTCATGTATTAATTGTTGGGCAAGAGGTCATTTTCACAGAATTTGTTATTGTAGTTTTGCTTTAATGTGAAAATTTTGCATCTTTAAGCTTTCATTATTGGTGGATGGTGGTTTATTAATTTCAACTTTTTTTTATGGTTTTATCCTTCATTTTATGGTTTTATCCTTCATTTCTTCATAATTTGTGAAAATTTTGATGTTATTGTTCATCTTAATTTTGATTAGTTTTACCTTTCCCAATACCCAATTTCATTTCTTTATTTCATGTTGAATTTTTCCAGGATAGCCAATTTTTTGTGTTTTGTATTTTCTTTATTCAGCCTTAGAATATATTTTTAAATCTCAATTTTCTTTTCAGGTTGAACAGTTCTGAGCCATCAGGGAGTTTTTTTTTGGATTCTCTGCCTTTTTTTCTAATTGAAATTTGATTTTAAAAAATTGGGTAAAAAATGGATTCAAAGAGAAATGAAGGTGATGGAAGTGTTTCAGTTGTTAAGGAATCTGAGAAGCCTGTTGAAGAATCAACTAGCAACCAGAAAGCTTCCCTTTCCAATGTGACTGATGTGGGGAATTTGAGTGCAAAAAATATGATGTTTAGGGCTGATAAAATTGATTTTAAGAGTTGGGATGTTCAATTGGAAAAACATTTGAGCCGTGTTTGGTCTCGAGATCGTGATCTAAATACTGTAAAAGAAGAATGGGAAATCGAATTGGCGAAACTTGATCTTAAGAATGTTATTGCTCATGGCACATACGGTAGTGTTTACAGGGCTACTTATGATGGAAAGGATGTTGCAGGTAATGAAATCTATTCATGCTTGCTTTGTCTATTTTGGGATTCATAGTACTAGATGTTTCCATGTCTAAATTATTGGTTAACTTCTGTTGGATATGATCATAATTTTTTTTAATATTAGGAATGTCTAATTTTTTGTCAAGTATTTACTTGTCTTGTTCATATATTAGATGTTAAGCATCACTAGATTATCATTCGCTATGTCTTCTCCTTCATTAACTTTCGAAGTAGTTTTACTTCGTCAGGTCATATCTGGCTTGCAAGGTCCTCTATCTTCTATTAAGAGAAAAGATTTATACATTACGAATCATGTCGGAAGCTGGAACTCTTGCAAGTAGAAAGATTCTCTTTATGAGAAACTTGATATGCATATCTGTTTGTTAATAGTAAATGAAGTACTTTGATATCTCTTATGAGACCTCCTTTATGTTGTATGCTCTTTCATGTTCTATGATCTTTTAATCTTTATGAAGCTTTAGGTGAAACTTTATATGTAATATTTACATTTCGTTTTCTTTTGGTCTATTTAAAAGCCTTTAGATGAAAGTTCATAGGTGTGTACAACATCTTGTTATATCTCATGGATCTAGTTAGGGGTGTCAAATTAGATAAAAGCTTAGTTTACCTTTAAAAGTCAAGGTTGTGATATATATGCGATAATTTTACAAAACATGTGGTCTGCAAATATCATGACTCCTCTACTTATATGGCTGGACATTTTACTTTGACTCAAATATAAAGTTTTTGTATTATTGTCTTTTCTTACCTAAGCAAATGATTCATTACTCCTAAGTCCTAAGAGTTCTTGGACTAACTGATGAAATCAAACAAACATTACAGTTAGAGTTTATTTGCAAATGCTTCATGCACGTTGGTGGTTATGAGAGTGAGGCGGTTGTAGACTTGTAGTATTGTACACCAATTGTACTACTGTCATATATTTTATCATCATATTGGTCATTTGTTGTGACCTGTGAGGTAACAAAATATGAATCTTTGGACGACATGGAAATTTGTGTATAATCCCTATTTTGGCAAATTTATTCATTGAATTTGATATTGAAAATGCAATTTAGTATAGTAAGGGTAAAAAAAGATAACAATATTTTGAAAATGTAATTTAGTGTGACATAGCATATTCTATTTCATCATGAGTGGCTGGACAAGAGGATGAATGTTGAGATACATACATGATACATGTACATATTTTTTTGTTGGAGGTGATTGAATGTGTAAGCCAATAGATTTATATATGCAATTCAGTGTAACATAGCATATGAACTGTAATGTTATTGTGGGTAAATTTTTGTAGCAGTTGACTAACTTTTTTCTATTGTAAATATTTTAGTGAAAGTTTTGGACTGGGGAGAGGATGGTATGGCTACTGCTGCCGAAACTGCTGCTCTTCGAGCCTCATTTCGTCAAGAAGTTACTGTTTGGCATAAACTCGATCATCCAAATGTTACCAAGGTAAAAGTTGTTAAAAATTTGTATGATTGACATGCATATTTATGAATTATGGAATCTTGTCAAGTATGTTGTTCTTTGTTTGAATTCTTGTCTTTCTTTCACTATTAATGATTCTTTGAATACATGTGCCTTATGTTGTTGTAGTTTCACATATTTATGTTGTAGTTTATTGGAGCTTCAATGGGGACTTCAAATCTTAAAATTCCTTTGAATAGCTCTGGCGATGACGGCAAGTCTCTCCCTTCTAGAGCATGCTGTGTTATTGTTGAGTATCTTGCTGGAGGAACACTAAAGAATTATCTAATTAGAAATAGGAAAAGGAAACTTGCTATCAAAGTTGTGATCCAACTTGCTCTCGACCTTTCTAGAGGGTAAGTTTTGTGTTATAAACTTGCAAGTGTTTTGTTTACTCGATTTATAATGTTGAAGTGATTACAATCATGCACCTTGCCTGTATTTTCAGCTTAAGTTACCTCCATTCCAAAAAGATTGTCCATCGTGATGTAAAAACAGAAAATATGTTATTAGACACTAACCGAAATCTGAAGATTGCGGATTTTGGTGTTGCTCGAGTTGAGGCACAAAACCCACGTGATATGACCGGTGAAACTGGTACCCTTGGATACATGGCACCAGAGGTAATAATATATCGGTTTTGATCGAGTGTTATCAATCCAATGGAAAAGGAAAAAAAAATTCTAATGATTTTATTTGTAGGTTCTTGATGGTAAGCCATATAACAGAAAGTGTGATGTATATAGCTTTGGGATATGTTTGTGGGAAATTTATTGTTGCGATATGCCGTATCCTGATCTAAGTTTTGCGGATGTGTCTTCTGCTGTGGTTCGACAGGTTAGGTTTCACCTCTATGGCTTTAATGCATAACAATTTCTAACAATGAGAAAAATCGATAACACTAAAACATTCACGTTGTACATCATTATTGATAACTTAATTTCTTATGTAGAACTTGCGTCCGGAGATGCCAAGATGTTGTCCTCCTTCATTAGTGAGCATCATGCGCAAATGTTGGGATGCCAACCCTGATAAACGCCCTGACATGGATGTGGTAGTAAGATTATTAGAAGACTTCGATACGAGCAAAGGTGGTGGGATGATACCCGATGATCAAGTTGTTCAAAGTTGTTTTTGCTTCGGCCCTACTCGTGGTCCATAATTATTGTTAGTTCTTTTTCAACAAACTCAATTTAGGAAACACCTAATTTTTTTGTATTTTGGCGGCTCGAAAACGCCTCCTTTTTTTGGCAGCTTAGAAATGTGTGTAATTTTCAACAAACTTTATGTTAGGCCTAGTTGTATTAGTATACAATGAAATATAAGTGAGTTTTTTCCCTCAATAATGCTAAAATACAAATTATTTTTCACTTTACGCTACAACTAAAATTATTTCCTTTGCTACCGTCCACGTCAGCATGAGATATTTTTTAAAAATTTTCAGGTGACAAACCGTTATTTGGAGTAGCGGTTTATCTCATAATGAACCGTTAACTGAAGTAGCGGTCCATTTTTGGACACCGCCCCATGCAATAGCCGGTTTGTCTGAGGAAAACAAAAAAAGAATTCAAAATTCACACTTGGCAACTGGGTTGGTTGAATAAACCGCTAATACGAATAGCAGTTTGTCCTGCTCTAAACAAAATGCATATATCCCTCATTCCCTCCTGCAATGTAATCCAACTGAAGTTCCCAAATTGAAGGAGTTGATTACTTTAATCTTATTCCATACCTAATTCTTCTATTGATTAACCACAAACTATTTGATGCAAAATCTTTGTCATTGTCTCCTTGTTTCAAAGAGATTTTCTTCTATTGATTTTCTTCGAGTAAGAAGAATTCTCTCTCCAAAAATGTTGGTGGATTGGATATTCTCCAAAAATTGCTGACTTGTTGCATCTAGTGCAGATCGGGGCAGCTCGCAACCACCATCTAGCATTAGTAATTGGTATTGCGAATTAAGCAGGAGAGAAAGGACAAGAAATTGGGTCATGCATGCAGGAGAGAGATCACAGAGGGGTGGGGGTTACTGGTTAGGCTATCAGATCAGAGAAAGGATAAGAGGTTGGAATATGAAGTGTTTCAATAACAAACCGCTATTTCGATTAACGGTGAATTTAAAATGTTTCACTATTCACAGAATTTAATGTTTAAGAAACCGCTAATCGCGTTAGCGGTTTTCCCTGAATCCAATAAAAAAATATTTTTTCATATTTCAGTCCTATGTGGACGGTATATGGGGAATTAATTTTGATTGTAGCGTAAAGTAGGAAATAATTTGTATTATAGCATTATTGAGAGAAAAAATTCAAATATAAGTAGTGCCTAAAGAGGTAGACTTTTTGGTTTATTTAAATATTATAAAATAAATTTTTTTTTTTTTTCCCCTCAAAAAAAAAAAAAAAAAATAATTGCTTTTTTGTGCTATGTTTTTTTTGTGCATATACATGGTGATTTTCAAATGTATATACTACTTCCTACATAATATATTTATTGGGAAGTGAAGGATTTTCCTCTTTTTTATACAAAACAACATTAATTGAAGGTTTTTGATAAAATTGTACTGATTACAAAAAGTAGATAATTGAAGTAAAAAGACTTAAAATAGGAGCATTTTTTTGGGGACATCTGAAAAGGAAAAAAATGAGAGCTATATTAGGAAAGAGAAAGTACAAGATTGTATTGTGTGAAATTTTATCAAAGACGTAGAATGATATAATCTTCTCGGTATGTTTCCTCTCATTCTTATCATCTATAAGCCCTAGAGATTGTGGAATTTAGCTAATTAGTGTTATGATCGTATACCGTTCTTTTTCTCTATATAATGATAAAAAAAAAGGTTAAAGAAATTTTATAATAATCTTTTCCCAGAAAAAGGAGTTAAATAATTTTTTCTCCATTGGCCTCCGTAAAGTTTAAATGCAAAAATAAAAGTACTATAATTGGTGATACAATAGAGTTTTATAAATGCCCAGAGTTCCAACAAGTGTTTATGGTCATAACTCATACCTTACTTATCATGATAAGAATTTACTGAAATGCTTTTCTTTTACCACATATATGTGATATTCCGAAACTTTAAACGTGTTTAATTAAGTAATTAATATTCCTCTCTCTCTTCACTCGCGCTCTGCTTCCTCTGCTGCCAGTTCGCCGGAGCACCACGCTCGAACGAACTGTCGTTCATCGCTGCTCAATTTGAGCAGAGGTATAATACGTACCTCTCTCAAATTTTCTGATTTTTAGTTTAATACTTCAAAGCCCAATTGAACCTATTGTTGATTAGTTTAATATTTGGGTCAAATTCACTTAGTATATTAGTTGGGCTGATTTTATTTTATGGACTAAACTGGTTATAAGATATACTAATAAAACACTTAGTTAGGCTAAACTTGTAGTAAAGATTAAACTAATTGGATTATGCTATGCTAAATTAATTATTCACCTAGTTTAATCTGAACTAGTGAGTGTCCCGGGCGATGTCCCGGGTTGTTACTTTTCGGAACTTTTTGTCAAGTGAGGAAAAATTGACGTAATGACATGATAAGTAATTGCATTATTTTTGAAAAAAAACCCTTAAAGTTTGGGGATGAAAGCAATAACTTAACTTTCTACAAGGAATTGGAGTAAGAGTTTATGTCTATATATAATAGTCTCTTATTGTTATCATAAAAAGGTTAGGTATCTAACTACTTGTGTAAATCTTTTAATGAGATATAATTATAAGACCTTATGATATTTTATTTTGAAATACTAAACAATGGTGTTATGTTGGATTAATGGTTAAGCTTTCACTTTTCATTTCAAAGGTCACGTGTTCGATACCTTGTAACTATACAACATTATTTTTTAAATTGAGGGTTTGACTTGAAGCACTTGCATTAAAGCCTTACAGGAGAGTGCCACGTGTCACACAAACTTTCTTAGGAACGCCTTTTAATATATTAGTATAGATTTTATTTTATAAATGGGTAATAGTAACAGTTAAATTCATGTAAATATTTTCATTGCTTATGAGTTTAATTCAACAGTTAACTAGTTGGTTAATTTCTAGATTTTACGACAATAAGGTTATAAGTATTATAATTTCAGATACCTAGAAAATCTTTCTAGTTTAGTAATAATCACACTTAAACTTATTTGTGGAATAAACGAGTAATTTGATTGCTTAATAAATTGTTAATCATTAGTTTAAAATTGGTGAATCATGTTAAGAGTAAAAATATAATATTGTTATAATAAAATATATTCATAGTTGGAATAATTAGAATATGAAAGCCTTATTCACAAGTCATTAAACATGAATTATAAATCAAGATTAACTATTAATGCCACCTAGATATGGCTCTTATGTTTAAAAGACATTTATAAATAATAACATGAATTGTAAGTCAAGATTAATGTTTATGCTCGCCTAAGTATGACACCTAATGAAATAATATTTTAGAAAAGTCGTCTTAGTTAAATAGTAACGAATTCCGTTATTCAATTCTTAATTAGATTAAAGGAAGGAATATTACAAGCCTCACCCGGCTATCAAGGTTGTTAAGGTGAATTCGCGTAACGTCTCATCGCAAGACCCACACTCCCCTTCCAACTATGTTTTATGATGCTTTATACGATGTTTACGCTATGTTCTTTATGGTGTGAGGGATATGAAATGTTTGTCTATGTAAATGATGTTTATGATTTGATGTTATGAAGTATGACGACTTTGATGTTACGAAAATATGATGATTATTGCGTTATGATGATGATTATGTTATAATTATGATTACATTTCATGATTACGATTACAATTATGTGATGTGATTATGATACGTTAAAGAAACGAAACATGATAATGGCCCTCTTCTTTTGGACTTATTTTCAGTTCAGTTCAGCAAAAATAAGTTCAGTTCAGCCAAAATAAGTTCAGTTCAGTTCAGCCAAAATAAGTTCAGTTCAGTTCAGTTCAGCAAAAATAAGTTCAGTTCAGTCTTGTCTAATGTTGTAATTATTATTTTTGTTTTCAATATTACTATTAATATTGTTATTATTATTAATATTATAATTATAATAACGATGAATTTGTATTTTTTTATTTTTTTTATTTTGTTGATTTTCATTATTTTTTATTATTGTTTTTTTTAATTATTATTTATTATTATTATTATTTATTATTTATTATTTATTATTTATTATTATAAAAACAATAAAATGATAATAATAAGTATTGATAATATTATGTTAATACACTTCAGTTCAGCAAAAATAAGTTCAGTTCAGCAAAAATCAGCGCAGTTCAGCCAAAATAAGTTCAGTTCAGCAAAAATAGTTCAGTCAGAATAAGTTCAAAAGAACAGGGCCAAAGTTTAAGTGAAAGATGGTTCTTGGCAGTATCCCGTGGGCACCGCAAGTGTCACTTTTGTTGTGACCGCCCTTCTGGTAAATGATTGGGCACCGAAAGTGTCACCTTTGTTGTGACCACCTTTCTGTGGACACCGCAAGTGTCACCTATGTTGTGACCGTCCTTCTGTATAATGATGTGAGCACCGAAAGTGTCACCTATGTTGTGGCCGCCTTTCTGTATGTTATGGGAAGACGTCCCTTTCTGTTGTACTAGCCAAGGTACCAACGTAAAAGATATATGATGATGAACATGATAAAGAATGATGGTAATGTTTTATGATTATGATTTAATGATTATGTTTACGAAATGGTTTCACTATGTCTCTCCTCCATGTTTGCTAACAAAATAAATTGAAATGTTTTACGATGTTAGGGTAGTATGTTGCTGAGCCTCGGCTCATGACGTTTTATTTTATGTTTTAGGTATGGAAGAACAGTTGCAGTATGGCTATTATAATGAGATGTGTTGAGGAGACTGTGTATGATAATGTGAGATTTAGGATATTTTGTATGATGGATAAACAAGTATTATTTTATGATGAGCAATTGTATAGCTGAATTACCATTTTAGGGTAAGATTTTATTAGTGGGCCATAACCCACAAGTTTAAGTTATGATTCCATTTGTCGATTAGGGGGCGTTTGGTTCATATAGTGGTATGGGTTTGGAATCAGGAATGAAATCAAGGTGGTATAGGTTTGGAACTTGATACCTAATACCATGTGTCTGGTTTTATTTGGGAATGAAATATTTTCTTCTATTTGATAGCTTGAGGTATTGGTATGAGCCATACCCACCTCCCCCCTTGGGTTTCTAAACCCCATACCTTATGGGTTTGAGGTATTGGTTTTAAATCTATTAATTTTGTAAACAGACACTAGGTATGAGTTTTGTTCATTCTAAACCCATATCTTATACCAGAATCATATGAACCAAACGCCCCCTTAAGGTTATATATTTTTCCGAGGCGTTACATATATCCTTTTAAAATTAACATATAAGATAATTGTGTTGTGTGCCTGTGCATAAGTAATACTCCATTGAATTGAGTGGTAAGGGATATTAATCAAACCTAACTAGAGGTTAATAGGTCATTTAGGGCAGGATACTAGGAAGCGTGATTTCATTGGCCTTTTCTTCACTTCTAAGATCAGCATCCTTGTTCATGAACCATAAAGAAATAGTTCATAATCTACTTCCTCTGATCTCTCATCCACATCCAATTTCACTCCTTAACCATGAACAAATTGAAAAAGGTCCGCCTCTCTCATCCTTTTTCCTACTTTTTGGAAAAATAAAAATGCCAAAATTGGTCACAATTTGTAGAGAATGAAAAATATGAACCTTTATTTTTTAAAATTATATTTTTCTAGAGATAAATGTTTTAAAAATTGAAAAGGTCTCCCGGTTTTCTGACATGCGTAAGAATTTTTATTTTTTTTTGTTTTTATGCAATGGATCAACTTCTTTTAAAAACGAATACGCGTGGCACTGGTGAACCAATTACCACGAACTGCTTACGTCGTAACGTTCATCCCTTTTATCATCCATGAACATCTATTCTGTTCATGAACATCTAACTTTTATTCATTTGCTTGCAATTGCAAAGATTCCATATCAACAACAAAGTTTAAAGAAATAAAATCATTCTAATTCTTAGTTTCTTACTAACCTAGATTATTTATTATAATACCCATTACCCACATGTGTCCAAAGTGATATATCATGGAAGTAGTAATCTAATCCAAAAGAATCAAATTCAGGGTGGTCCCACCTGAGTCACAGATAGGTACATAACATGATACATCAACTGAATAAGTTCCCCTGATATTACACTACTTCTACTTAAAGCTACGCAACTCAAGTGTTTTGGACTAAAGTGAAGAAAAATGTCGTCGTCAAAATTATCGGAACTTCTCAAAAATTCCGACGGAATTGCGATCGTCGACGGCGGACTTGCGACGGAACTTGAGCGCCACGGCGCCAATCTCAACGATCCTCTTTGGAGCGCCAAATGTCTCGTCACTTCTCCTCACCTCGTTCGTCAGGTCGTCTTTCTGTTCTTTACCTTTTCATGAATTTTGGTTTAATTTGTTTCAAATCTTGCTGATATTGTGACTTTCTTGGTTTTAAATTTGCAAATATGAAGTGATTGTGTATTGTGATTGGACTTTGATCAGTTGATTTTTAGTGTTTTTTAGTATAAATGTGGAATTTTTGTGGATTATTCTATATGTTGGGTTTCTAAGATCAAATTTGTGTATATTCTTTAAATAGTAGGCACATCATGCATCTATACACAAGTTGACAAAAAAAAATCTAGTTCTCTTACTTTATTTGTAATATGCTTGTTTTTTTTTTTTTGTGTATGGTATGATATTAGTGTGTGTCATATTGAGTTATTGACAAAGGTTTATATTACCATATTTTGTAATATTTACTAATATGAAATGAAAGATATTTAAGGTCAACTAAGTGCATTAGCAAACACACACGATCGAAATAGGAAGAACAAAAAGATAAGGAGGGAATATTAAACTGGTTATGTTAATTACTTAAGTTTTTGCCATTACATATCAAAGAATTTAAGTCTTGGTATTATTGGTTTGATTTTTTCATCTGCTTTTTTGTAATTAATTTTGAGAAGCTTTTTTTTTAAGATATTAACTTTGAGAAGTGTTTTTCTTGAAAAAAAATTATTAATGTTTTGATGTTAACCAAAAATATATAAGAGGGTTAAGGTATTAATTTTTGAGAAGCATCAAATCAGTTTTTTTTCCCACATGCTTGCAAGTTGCAATATTCGTTGATAAATATACAATTATATAAATTTTTTGTTGTCCTTTACTCTCTCCGTTTCTTTTTAGGTCATGTTTGGTTGGCAAGTTTCATGCCACCGGAAACAGAATGGAAATGACGATTCTGTTTCTGTGTGTTTGATTTAACGAATGATTCTCTATTACCGTTACCAAGGGGAATTTGATTCACCTGATTTAACGAATGATTCTCTATTACCGTTACCAATGCACTCTCATCAGTCATCACATATCTCTAGGGAAGCTCAATAGTTTATTCTATAAATTATGTGTCTCACCAACCATTTGGTCAAACAATGAGAGTGAGAGAGTTAATAGGATAAAATAGTGAATCATTTCTTAGTCAATGAATAGATTATATTGGCTTTGGGCTTATTGAAAAACAACAAACCAAACACAATAAAAGATGAAACACATTGGGTTAATTTTGATTCCATTCTCTCACCTTATCTATTTCCATTTCGTTTCTCTTTTAAGGTTGGAACCAAACATGCACTTAGTTTACTCACTTCACTTTGGGAGTCCAAAAGTATGAGAGTAAAACTAAAAAGGTGGAGAGAGAAACTAAAAGTGGGTTAAAATATTAATAAGTGGATGACATGCGTGGAAAAAGAGGAGAAAGTAGATGAGACATGTTACCGGGAATAGAAAAAGCAACATTGTGTAGATTAAAACTAAACGGACCAAAAAGGAAAGTATGTGGATTAAAAAGAAACGTAGGGAGTAATGTGTTAGTATCAATTAACCTCAGTAAATGGAAAAGTTAATAGAGTTATAACTTCCATTCAGTTGAGGTCCTTCACCCTAAATATTAAAAGATGAGGTCTTTAACCTTAGACTAACCCTAAACTTTGCGAAAGTTTAGGTCCTTACCCTTAACTTCATTATCTCATGTCATTTTCTATATATTCCTACCTCTTGCCCCCGCTCCACAGATTTTCTATTTTCTTTTCTCAGTGCTCGTCTTAATTGCTGGTAACTTTTATGGCTGCAAAGTCCAAAATTTGAGCATGATTTTGTCATAATTCAACAACAATTACATTGAACATTTTCATGCCTTCAGCTAGATCCATGGTTTTGGTTGAAATTGGCTCCTTTTTTTCTTTTGAAATGGTTCATTGATTATGATATGTGATGGTGGTAAACGATGATGTGGCGTTGGGGTGAAAAACGTTGCAAATTGGTCACAATTGGCTTTCTTTCACTCTCCTCTGAAATTAACCATAGATGATGGTTATAGCATGTAATGGTAGTACTAGTGTGGAGGGGCTGCCAGAGCCAGATGATAAGTGACAGTAGAAGATAGTGTTCTTCTTAAGTTTACCCCATGTAATAGATTTTGTTACCAGTCAGGGAAGGAGGGTAACAAATCAGAGGATTCATATACCTTGAAGAAACGGAAGTTGAAAAGATGAAAGTTAACCAAACACACACAAATGGAACCACTATTTTCGTTCCATTACAGGGAGCCTAAATGCCTGAACCAAACATTCTCTGGAAGTATTAGAATCCGTTCTTTTTAATTGCAACATCGGACTCTTTACGGTCTCTAAGACACCTCTTTGACCCTTAAAATCTTTAGTTGTATATAAATTATAAAGTATTGATATTTTGAAGATACACATTGAAACTTGAAAGGCTTCCAGCAAGATTTCACATCATAGTTTTTAAAGTTATATATTAGAAAAAAGTCCAATGTTGCAACTACAAAAGAACGGAAGAAGTATACCATTTTTAATGCATTATCATTCATGAAGAAGATTTTTTATTTACTTTTAGATGTTGGACTACAAATCCTGCTTAATTATATCTAATGAAGTACAAGTTATTGCAGGTTCACCTTGATTACCTTGAAGCTGGTGCTGATATCATAATATCTGCATCGTATCAGGTAGCTTCCATATATTTTTGTTATTAATGATAAATAGCACTTAGTTACATGTATCTTTTACCCTCTTACACAGACATTTTGAGTTTGAAAATTTGTTTTTTGATGTACCCTTATAGGCGACCATCCAAGGATTTAGAGCCAAAGGGTTATCACAAGAAGAGAGTGAAGCTTTGCTTAGGAAAAGTGTTGGTATTGCCTGTGAGGCACGTGACTTATATTATGAAGAATGTTCTAGAGCTTCAGTGGAAGATAGAGATGATAGCAAGATCCTAAAATATAGGCCCATCTTGGTTGCAGCATCAGTTGGAAGCTATGGTGCTTATTTGGCTGATGGTTCTGAGTATAGGTATCCCCAAAATCACTTCCCCCTCCCTTATACTATTCAATTCTTTGGATCTGCCTCAGTGCTGAACTTCTCGTGTCCTGCAAACTTCAGAAGTTCCATAGACATGAGTAGTCATGGCTTACCAGTCAAATACTTAATATCCTATTACTGTGCGAAATTAAAATGTCTTGACTATCAATTAGTTCTCATATAGATACGACTGTTCAAACGCTGTCTTCATCTAATCAAGTAAACCTAACATTTATCATCCCGATTTTGTGATATAGTAGGGAAGCAATGCTGGCAACAAAAGTTTTCGAACTCATCTATATCACATTTCTAATTGGGAGTGATAAAAAAAGTACAATACTTATGGGATACGTAAAAGCATGAATCATGATATAATTCACAGGCATGAAGTTGTAATGCTGCTTATGCACGTGTGTGTTTCATACTTTCATTGGTGATAGAAGTGGCTGAATTATAACTCTCATGCCATCGCTAGATTCGACACTGACAATACATGAGAGTACTTGCACTTAATATTTGTTACCTATGTCGTAAATGCTTGTAGTATCTGGCTAGAAATAGAGGGAGAAGGTTGGTGGAAAGGTAATAAGGAATATATCAGTTTCATTTGTATTCTCTTGTTCATGTTCTTTGATTTAGTGTAGCGAAGCAAAGCTACAGTTTATGTGATTAGACTGATGTTCTTTGATGTGTTCAGTCTGAGTCTCGTAATCTATGTGGTAGGAGTGTGAATGAATAGGTTGGTTCTTCTGGTGCTACCTTTGTTCTTTAATCAACTTTTTTGTTTTTACTGATTCTATGTTTTCTTTTACACCGTTTTTGAAACCTCAAGTTGAAAACTTTTTAGCCTTTTTGTATTATGTTCATATACAGGGATAAACATAATACTGTGTGCTGTCTGATAGACCGATATCTATCTGTATCTTTCCAATGTGTTGTACACAGTAGTGTTGCCTTTTCCTGCCTTTTGGCCTTTTTTTAACAAGATTTCAGTTGATGTTGAGGTAATATGCTTCTTTCTACCGATCTTTTTACAGTGGGAACTATGGTAATACAGTGAATCTGGACTACTTAAAAGATTTTCATCGGAGACGAGTTCAGGTTTTGGCTGAGTCAGGTGCCGACCTAATTGCATTTGAAACAATTCCAAATAAATTAGAAGCACAGGTATGTTGCAGATCCAAATTTTCCTTCTAATATTTTCTTTTAGGTTAGAGATTTTGGTACTGAGGTTCTTGAAATGATTTGTTGGCTCGTCGTTATATAGATTCTTTAACATAATTTCATTGAGTGAGAAGTTCGGCTTTTCTTTAATGACTTGGTTTTGGATTTTTAACTTCCCATATTTGAGATGTTTTCAATTCATTTTTGTAGATGTCAATTAATGCTCAACGCCATTAATATATGCTCTACTATGGCAGCTT
Organism: Beta corolliflora; assembly: GCA_947648045.1. NCBI lineage: Eukaryota > Viridiplantae > Streptophyta > Magnoliopsida > Caryophyllales > Amaranthaceae > Beta > Beta corolliflora. Next base: position 1,408,396 of record CANSZD010003445.1, read on the forward strand.
AATGATTTTTCAATTTAGAAAGTCCATATGGAAAGGAGGGGAAATCAGATTTGGTTAATGAGGCTCGGAAGAGTTGTATATATGCTCACCCTGAGTTGACCATGTTCCTCGTTCTCATGTTCTATATCCAGGCTTATGCAGAACTCCTTGATGAGGAAAATATAAATATTCCAGCATGGTTTACTTTCAATTCGAAGGATGGCGAGAATGTGGTGAGTGGTGATTCCTTGCTTGAGTGTGCATCAATTGCTGAGGCGAGCAAGAAGGTTGTTGCTGTTGGGATTAATTGTACCCCTCCTAGGTTTATTCAAGGACTGATTTTGTCAATGAAAAAGGTATGATTAGGATGTCTTCCTATATCTGGAGGAGATCCAGCAATCTTTTGCTCTTCAAATTCAATTGATTTCAATTGGTAAATTAACTTCAAACATACCAGTTTCTTATCTATATTCTGCTGTGTTGCTTTTTGTATAACCAAGCACTAATCGAGCACTGAAATTTATATACCATCTACGGATCATTTTTTCAGGTGGCAACCAAGCCAATTATTATATATCCAAACAGTGGTGAAACCTATGATCCCATCATAAAGGAGTGGGTGGTAAGTTCCTTCTCTTTGATTGTGGTTATCAACATTTTCAAGTTTATGGAGATCTAATATTGAATATTTTTCATACTTTGATGAAATTTACTGAAAATGCTCTCTCTTCTGAATATTATTTCCTAGCGGATAGTGTTTTTATTACTTTTGCTACCATACTGCATATTCTTTGTATCTTTAAGTGATTGGCAGTGGTTTTGATACATTTCATATGGCATACACCATGTTGAATCACGTGATGAACTTCTACTGTCCATTGGCCACCTAGTTCCTATGTTACTTCCAGTACTAGACCCTTTATGGAATGTTTCCCAATTTTTTTGGTGGGAGATGCCATGGACAAGTAGAAGGAAGCCTTTTGATGTTTACCCAAATATTGCCAAACCTGCATATGACACTAAAACAATCATTTAGCGGCAAGTTAAGCAGATAGACCCATTCTAGGCTCTTGGAGTTGAGTTTTGACAGAAATTAGAGTCTTTCAGGCTCCAAAGCAGCTTCTGAAAGGTCGGTGAATACCTACTGTCATGATCTCATCATGTTTTTTTGAAGTTGTTACACCGCACTGATTGATTACACCACACTGAAATGGCTTTCATGGACCCCAGCCAGAAGGACAATATCAGCCATGTGTCATTCTTTTTGGGGTCGTACAGAGAAACCTCAATTTCAGAAAAAGGGAAGACGTCCGGGATTTCGATGGCCACTTGTATCAGGCCAAGACTTTTTATCTCCTTGCATTATCATAGGCTGTATATCCAATGCAAGCAACACTTATAAGTTATAAGACTCAGTTTGAGTCTTTGAGTCTATTTGGATAGAAGGATTAGAATGTAGTAGACACCAACTTTTTAGGGTATCGGTCATGTTGCGAGATCATTTTGGTACCTGGCAGGAGAGTAAAATTGAAGTGTGGGTGAATGCCTAGTATTCGAGTAGTGACTTTGTTCATGGATCACATAGTGTATAGCATTTCCGTTACAAACTCTTTTAGAAGGTCTCAGAAAGAACTTAAAGGAGTCCCACAGCTTTTCTTTGAGTTTATAATGGTCTGAACGTCTGATGGATGGTTTGGACTAAAGCAGGCGGGCCCCTGTATATTGCACATTGGCTTATTGCCATTTCTATATTATGTTCATATTTTGTTACGATTGGTTCCGTCTGTCGCTATATCAAGACAAAAGTCCAGAACTTATGTTACCTGATACACTTTTCAAACTATAAAATGTCTCAGAATAAGTAGACAGCATGGTCTTCTGAATTCTGTTAGGTATTAACTTGGCTGATTTGCTGTTGTAATGGGTTGTGTAACTGTTATAATTTTGTATTTCCTTTAGAAGATACACAAAACCTCATGCCACTGACTCTGTGCAATTCCTGCAGCAAAATACAGGGGTTGAGGATGAAGATTTCATTTCCTTTGTGAATAATTGGTGGAAGGCAGGGGCGTCTCTATTTGGCGGTTGCTGTAGAACTACTCCAAAGACTATTAGTGGCATTTGCAGGACTTTAGCGAAGCGCTCAGTGCCTCCAGGTTAACACTTAGTGATACTCTCGAGTTGTAAAAGACTAATGCTAGACATAGAGCTTGGGGATTCTTTTTTCTCTGAGGCTCCGCTAAGCTTTTTTTTTCGTTTTTCTGCTGTAAGGCCCTTTCATATTTTCTGTATACTAAAATGCAGGGGGTTTCTGCGCAAAGACAATTTGCATACGACAGTAAGTGAGATTGCGAACAGCTCCAATATAATGACTTTTATCCGTAAGGTTCTTTACTGAAAAACTTCTCTCCTCTTCAACAAAGATTATATCAAACTAGAAACTAATACCCTCAATGATACTGCCTCCATTCCCGAAAGTTCTTCCCACTTTGACCAATTTCCTCTCACAAAAAGATTCCAAATAGGAACAACAAAAGAAAACAGAGGGAGTATTTGTTAGATACACCTCTCTATACGTTCAAAATATTGCATTTCTTTTGAAAATTAAAAGCTAAAAATATTAATAGGCACGACACAAGTTGGGCCTGGCCCAACATGAACATGAGCCTGCTTGCGCGACACGACCGGCACGCTCCCGAGTCCTGGGCCATGGGCCGTGCATTGACAATATTTTTCAAATTTGGCACAAGCCTGACTGGCTGGCCGGCCAGTTGGCACACTCATTTTAAGCAAAAATCCACATGTAAAAAATATAAGTGAGGCACGAGTCGGCGCATCACGAAACTTGGGTCAGGCTATGCATGGACCTTCTTTTTAGAAACTCGGCACAGCACAACTTTGTCTTGGCCTGTTCTAGGCACGGCCCACCGTGGCACAAGTCCCGTGGGCTTGGCACATGGGCCGTCTCGGCACTGCCCGTGCCCAGTTTTATTTGGTACCATCAATTCTGGGACATGAGCATAGCTTCTTATGCTACAAAATGTGTATTCAAACCAAAAGGTTAATTCAATTTGGATGAGAATTCGAACCATGGGCAATGTCCTGGAATTCGAGGTGGTACTCCACTGAGCTACCACCTCTCCCTCATTTATTTTTAATTAATTGGGTAGTTATATTTCTTTTTTTCTTTTTCTTTTTTTCGTGTCCCACCTCTCTTGCCATATACTTCCTCCGGTCTTTATTAGTTTACCCGTATTCTTTTTTGGGATGTCCCTTATTAGTTTACCCATTTCTTTTGTTTCTATTTTTGGAATGGAACCACTAACTTTCCACCACACATACATTTAACTTTAATATAAAATAATAGTTTCTCTTCTTTCTATGTCCCACAACATTATTTCTCCTAAAACTCTGTGCAAAAGAAACGGGTAAACTAATAGAGACCGGAGGGAGTATAACACAAATATTATGATGCGAGATAGTACCAAAAACAAAATGGTGCACCTTAAAAAAAAGGAAGTATATAGTAAAAAATCTGAAAAAAAAGAAAAAAAAAATCATATCTTAATGGAAAATTGGATTCTAATAATCCAACCTTTAAGCGGTCTTCTTAAAACAGTCCCACTTATGAGATATTTTTGAATGATCCAACCTTTTGATGTATCTTCTTAAAAACAATCTCGGGTGACTTTGACTCCGAACTTCAGGTAATTTTTTTCCCTTCTCCTACTCATTTCTCTTTCCTCCCTATCTCTAGTTTGACCCACCCCATCCCTTCCACCGGCCCCCGCCTCCGCCCCAGTCACCAGGCCCCCACCCCTCTCTCTCTTCGTCGTCGCTTCTTTCTTCCTCCTGTCTCTCTCCCCTTTCTCTCTCTCGTCTCGAATCGCGTGTGGGGGTGGTGGTGGTCGTCGTAGTTAACAATACGGGAAAGCTCCGGGTAGGGATGGGGTGGTTTGCGACGGGATGGGGGAGGGGTTTAGGGTTTACATCGGGTTGGGGTGAGAGTGGGGCCGCAACAGGGGTGGGGTGATTTGCAGCTGGCCGGGGGGTGGTTTTGCAGCGGCCGGGTGGGGGTGGGGTGGGGGTGGAATGGGGGTGGGGCAGGGGCTTAGGGTGGGGTGGGGCAACGACTTCGGGTGGGGGGGCAGGGGGCTTAGGGTGGGGGTGGGGCAACGACTTGGGGTGGGGCTAGTCGAAGGGGCTTAGGGTGGGGGGTGGGGCAACGACTTGGGGTGGGGCTAGTGAAGGGGGCTTAGGGTGGGGGTGGGGGTGGGGGTGGGGTGGGCGACGACTTGGGGTAGGGTCGCGGGGGCTTAGGGTGGGGGGTGGGGGTGGGGGTGGGGTGGGGGGGGGTAAGGGGCCGGCATGAGGTGGTGGTAGTGGTGGCTAGGTGGTGGTGTTTGTGGAGGAAAAGAGGTAGAGGAGGGAGAAATTGGGGCTGACCAATAATAGTGTGACACGTGTCACACTTGACCTGTTATACTGGTCACAACCGGTCAAGGACCATTATGAGAAGATAGTAACAAAATGTTGGATTATTCAAAAAAAACTTATAAGTGAGACTGTTTTAAGAAGATCGGTTAAAGGTTGGATTATTAAAATCCATTTTTCCTATCTTAATTCTCGATCGATGACCTATCTCCACAAGTCCTTGTCAGTTATCACATGCCAAGGTTTGGGTCTACAACGTTACGTGGAACCTCAATCCAGATCGATAAGTAATTTACTAACAAGTAACAACCTCCTTTTTATAAAAATTTTATAACAACATTTATTAGATGATTATCTATCCTCACATCTCAATCCTCAATGGACATAGTATAAAATCTGAAAACAATAGAGAAAAAATTAAGCTCAAAAAAATCCATTGTTCTAGAATTCCTGTTTTCTCTCTCTGTGATGGCGGATCATGGGAAGAAAGCTGAGATCTTTGAGCTCGATAATGGCTCAATTAATGTCAAAATTACTAATTATGGCTGCACTATCACTTCTTTGTCACTCCCTGATAAAAATGGTACGTCCTTTTGAATTCATAATGTTAATTTTATAAAGTTTTCATCTTTCCTTCTGATTTTTGTTTCTTCTGAATTTATTTTCTGGGTTATCTCACATTTTCATCTTTGAAGGAAAACTTGCCGATGTAGTACTGGGATTTGACTCTGTTGACCCTTACCTGGTAATTTATTCGTTTTCTACATTGCATTGAATTAATTGATTCCAAGGTTTTTATTTTGAATTTCTGTTAACTAGGACAAACTTTAAATATGAAATATATTTACCCATCTTGCAAATTATCAATTAAGCTATTGGAATTCTTGATTTAAATGTATAATTGAAGTGTGAGAAAATGCAAAAGGGAAGCTTTGACCTATTTGGCATATGGGCTTTAGCAGACATGGTATAGTATGAATTGTGAATGTATACTAATGTATTTTTAGAACAACTTAGTGGCTAAGTTGCACAGAGACGGATACGGGGATGGAAAACAGCAAACTTTCGAAATTTTAGGAATGGGTACCCGAATCTGTACTGGGAACATATCGTATTAGGTATGGGTATAGGTACGAGTACGAGTACGTGACCTAGAAGAAGTACCCGTGCTACACAGCTTAGCTTAGTGGTGGTTTGATTGACATGAAAATACACATGAGGACTGAGGTTGTACATAAGAAACAGGCATTTAGGGAGTTGTTTGGTTGACAAAAATACAGGAAGTGGGAATCTCTTGATGGCACAAAACGAGGGAAGTTGAATAGTCCTCGAATGCAAGTGGATTTTAGGAATGGACTTTGTGGGAAATGCAGTTTAATTTTGGGGAATGTAACTTCCTATGTCCAACCAAACGTCCACTTACTGGAGAACATTTAGGATCTTACTAACCTTGATCATATCGTGAATACTCAATCGTTTGCCTTATGAGGTTCATCACATGACATGCAACCTCGTTTGTCTCTCTTGTTGATCTCAATTTTCTAAAAGGTTTTTGCCTTTAATTTTTTAATCATTGTACCTCAGCAAGGAGCTGGATCATATTATGGTTGCATTGTCGGCCGTGTTGCAAATCGAATCAAGGACGGGAAGTTCACACTAAACGGAGTCGAGTACACTTTGCCTTTCAACAAGCCCCCAAATAGTCTCCATGGTACGATAATTTTTGCTTTTGGGATGAGAGATCCTCAAACTTGGTCTATCTCTATACTATTTGCCATTGATACCAATATATCTCTGATACCAATGAGTCATTCGACGAAGTTTGGCAATGACATTCTGTTGCTTATTTTATTAGTTCTATTGCCATTTGAGAGTATTGGTCTTTTGTTGATTAGGTCAACATATAGATTCTTTTCATGATTTCTAAGTGTTGCATGTTATTTGTGCCTTTATCAATCCTCACGCAAAAGATGGTATAGTAACCTCAGCAGTCAGCACTAAGATAGGCATAAATTCTAACATGATTGCACTTGGATATTGAAGTTACCGACTTAATGTGTTCTCTGCTCCCCCCCCCTTCTTCCGTGATATTTACCATAAGGTCCAAACGGCGAACAGGGCCATAGTTTGTTTGGATGATTTCCTGTGGTCTAGTTAAGAAAAGTTAATGGGTAAAATGTGTTCAATGCCTGGTACAACGTATTCCTGGTAATACAAATTATATCTATGTGATGACTTAAATTCTTATATCTGGTAATAATTGATCTTTTGCAATTCAGGTGGCAACAAGGGATTTGATAAGCAAATTTGGGATGTAGCTGAATATAGGAAAACTGATACTCCCTCCATCACTTTTAAGTATCACAGCCACGATGGCGAGGAAGGTGAGTTTTCTTTCCCCTCTGTATTCACTTCTCTGTTCTACTGTATCTCGTAGTGTGTTTAGCATTTAGCATATTGGGACCATTTAGCTTTTAGCAATACTTGTATAAGACATGCCACAACAATTTTTTTTTTTTTGATAAAAGACATGCCATTATTGACAATGTATACACGAGATTAATAAAAAGCATTAGTAGATAAAACTTTAGATATACCGGGGTTTATTGCAATGCATCAATGGCGTTCTTGATAAAACTTTAGAGGAACTACTAATAGTGTCTTAATGGGGTTATTGGTAGGGTCTCCATCATCATATTAGCGTGCAACACATGATGCATCACACAAGAAATGAGCTGTTTAGCTTTCTAACCAAATTAATAGACTACTTGAGGTGTTTGACATAGAGGCTTTCAATTAGCATATGGACCTTATTACCCTTATCTGAAAATCTTAAAAACCAGCATTTTCAAATTCTAATTTCTTATTGTGTTTGTGTAGCAAAATAGGACAGTATATATGTCACACTCTTTATGAAAGAATCTTCTCATGCTAACATTATATTGTTAGTTAAATTTCCTAGACCAATCTGCAAACTGGCAACTCTTAGTGAAATCTGGTGCATGTAATGATGTAAAATACTACCTCGATTTTACTTTAGATGTAACCCTTATATCTTTTATTAAATTCATTTGTTAATCTTGATCATAAAATTTTGACTAATATTCATTAAAATATATGGAGGATGAGGTTGGAGATATCTAGATGCATATTTTCAACACATCAACTCTTTATAATTTTTACTAATAGGTCTTTTTGTGATAACCAGTCAGAGTGTCGAAAGTTTGCAACTTTTAAAAAATTGAGGAAGATTAATTACTGGTAGTAATTCCAAACAAGATACTAAAACATATTTTCCGTCGAACAGGTTATCCTGGTGATCTTTTTGTGACTGCAACATATACTCTTACCTCCAAGACTACCATGAGGCTTGACATGGAAGCTGTGGCCGAGAAGAAGGCAACTCCAGTCAATCTCGCTCAACATACATACTGGAATTTAGCAGGGCACAATTCAGGTCCTGTGCGTGACCATCATATTCAAATATGGGCAAATCACTACACCCCGGTAGATGAGAACACAGTTCCAACGGGGGAAATTGCCCCAGTTAAAGGCACAGCATTCGATTTTACTTCAGAGAAGAGAATTGGTCAGGATATTGCTCAAGTTGGCATGGGTTATGACCACAACTATATGCTTGATTGTGGAGATGAAAAGATGGGATTGAAGCATGCTGCTAGAGTCAGAGAACCTTCAAGCAAAAGGGTCCTGGATCTCTGGACTAATGTGCCCGGCATGCAATTCTACACTGGCAACTATGTGAATGGAGTTACTGGGAAAAGTGGGGCTGTATACGAGAAACATGCTGGACTTTGTCTCGAGACACAAGGATTCCCGAATGCCATTAACCAACCAAATTTCCCTTCTGTTGTTGTTGAACCTGGTAAAAAGTATCAGCACAGCATGTTGTTTGAGTTCTCAATTGCATAGAGTGAACCTAAATAATATGTTTTGCCTGTCACAATTTGCAGACTTTGAATTCGTAAATAATAAGTAACAGGCGATATTCATAGCCTTTACTATGCAATTATTTTGCCATTCTTTATCCAGATTTAGTGGGATAAAATGATTAAAAATTTAAAAATCCTTGATTTATTATATGTAATTAGCAATTAATCTAATTTTGTACATGTTTTCGCACGTATAGCATGCATATAAGGCTAGTATATAAGAAAAAACATAGTCAAATAGGGGTCTTAGTAGATTCATCTCAATGCAGTGATTCCAAACGTCAAATTTTATAATTTTTACTTATACGCAACCAGAGATATTGACGTTCAAAGAAGCGTTTCGACAAACATGAAAAACGAAATGTTGCATTAAAAATAAACGAGGAAGTATATACTCATGAGTCATTTGTATTTTCACCATATATCTTTCAGAATTTCAAAATTCATCGTATACTCCCTTAATGTTTTGAGATATTAATAGGGTGAAAACCAATCCTATTTAACTTTAGGCAAAATGAATATGAGGGCTTCAAACAATCTCTTTTTGTCTTATGAACTTTAAGGTGTATGGAGTTTCATGTTGGATCCTTTAAGTACTTTGGTAATGCTTTTGAATCAAAATTGAAATAAATAATTATCTTTCTGAAGATATGAAGGATATTAATTATCGTGTCTTTTTACTCTTTCTCTATTAGTCGTGCTAAGAGAGTAAGGAATCGTATCTCACTTTACAGCTATAATTATTCCTTGGCTTCCACAGGCAATGGACATAGTCATGTTCGTAATTTCCCCCTGAGATATCTTACCCTTGGCGAAACTTGATTTGAATTAATATGATTTGGTTATTCCGTTTAAAATTTTGAAAAAAATAGAAAAGGAGAGCGATAGGATGGAGACTCTATGCTTTTAACTAACGATCTCATCAGCCCAAACAATCTCGACTTCTAAGTGTAATCGAGAATCAAATCTAATATTCTTCAAGAGTTTCTTAACCCTATACTTTATCGGGTTCACATATGAATATAATATTTTTTCCTGCATTCCATAATAATTTTTCTTTTTACATTTTTAAAAAAGTGTTCCAAATCTTTCTACTTTGTTATAATTATATTGGTTACTTTTGTTCATGTAAGCTAATTTTATTGGATGAAACAATAAAAAAAAATTACAAAAAGATTAAATTAATGTTGTTTTGTTCTTTTGTTAAGGAAAAATTGTTTTCTTTCCAATATAAGATTATGATATTTTTCACTTTCCTTCATTCTCGTAAGGGTCTGTTTGATTCAACTTATTTTGTCTTATCTTATCTTATCTAAACTTATATTCTAGTTTATTGTGTTGTCTAACATCTTACCTTATCTTATTTTATCTGATCTTATTTTATCTGATCTTATTTAATCTTTTTGATCTGATCTGATCTTATCGTATCTTTTCTTATAGTTTCTGAAATAAGTTAAAATAAGTTGAACATAACATAACCTAAAAAGTTGAGAACCATAAATTATTGTTTGGAGTGTGCATTATCAATTCCGATCCGAAAATCGAAATTAGCAAAAAAGTGACGTGGTTCCTTCGTTTGGATCAGATATCAGATTCGAATATCCATATCCGATCCGTTCAAATTTTTATTTTTATTTTTGTCTAAAATTCCAATTTCGTATTATACCCACAAAACGAGTTTTATCCATTTGGAACCCATACTTTATAGACTAGATGTAAACAGAAATTCACGAACCAAACACCCCAAGTTATCACCGATAAAAGACTCGTAAAAAGGGAAAACATCATTTTGAAATATCTTTTTTATGAACAACAAACTCACCCACAAGTTATCACCGAGTGTATACTCTGGACACCCAAGTCTCCCAAAAATCAGCATGACCTCTACGCAAGGATGACACACAAATAGAGAAATGTTTTCTTTTTTTAGTACCGAAAGAAATTAGCAGACGAAAAAAATTACTATAAAAAACAACTCACTTACAAATCTCAATTCTACAAGGGAAGAGAAGGGAACACCAAAAAATCAACATTATCAATTTTGATATATTTTTTCTAATAAAATTCCCTAATTTAATGGCACAACTCCCTCCTCACCCATACTTTATAGTCTTTAGCGTCTTTAATTATGAACTAAAAAAAACACCATACCAAAACTGAGTGCATGCATCATAGACCTTGGGTCAGTGGGTGTACTTCCAAGGCTATTTTTTTGCTTATTTGGGACCTCCAAATGAGCGTCGTAAGAGTTCCAAATGAGCAAAACATAACTTTAGCTGTACCATGAATGATATACTCTGTTCTTTTGGACTGAATTAATGAAAATTCAGTTCAGTTCAGGTTTATTCAGTTCAGTTCAGGTCAGGTTTATTCAGTTCAGTTCAGTTAGTTTCCTCTCACAGTTTTCATTCATTTCAATTCAGTTCATGTTTATTCAGTTCAATTCAGTTTAGTTCAGACAAATTCAGTTCTATTCAATTTAGTTCAGTTCAATTCAGTCCAATAGAACAGAGCCTAAATACCGAAACTATTGATTCTTCCTCTTCTCTTGTATTTTTATTTTTATGCAAAACTTTACATGCTATCGCACGGATCGTGTGGCTATAGGTTGACCTTTAGTCAAATGCCCTTCACTCCTCAGTCTCTCTCCCTCCACTACAAGGCTCCAACTGTGCAAATTAGTAGGTGCACACGTCCGTATCAAGAGGAAGGTGCTCACAAAGAGTGACGACGACGTTTCATTGCACATGAGGTTTTGGCTTAAATGAGCCTGAACTAAATGAACATTTGGAGACCCCAGTGAACAACCTATGGGTGATGAATGAACATTGAGGAAATTGATTTGACACTCTGACACTCTTATCCACTTTATTCACTTTGCATTTATTACTATGATACTCTTCTTTTCTCTCTTCTGATTTATGTCTTCTGCAAATAATTTTCTCTCTCCTAGTCTTCTATATCACTCCTATGTTTTTTTATTATATTTATTTAAAAGATACATTTCCCAATATTTTTATTATACCTAAATGTTTTACTCTCTAATAGAATTATATGTTCACTTATGCCTCAATGATGTTCATACATGGCTCAAATAATAGTGTTCAATCATTTATTTATGGTTCTTTAAAGAGCTTTATAAATTAAAAACAATTACTAGATTCAATAAGTCTTTCTATGTTTAAAATAAGGTTAAGTGTTGTTCATAGTGCTCTGATTAAAGTTCATTCGAAGTGATCATATGTTCATTCTTATTTTTGTTATATCTCTAAATATTTTTCTCTATAATGATGTACATGCATTGCTCAATGATGTTCATTTATGGCTCAATGATGTTCATTCATGACTCAATAATGTTCATACATTTATCCATGGTCCTTTAAAGAACCGTATAAATTTTAAAACACTACTAGACTTAACAAGTCATTTTATGTTCATTTTAGGGTTAGAAGTTGTTCATAGTGCTCTGACTAAAGTTCATTTAGAGTGATCATATGTTCATCGTTATTTTTGTTATATTTCCAATATTTTCCCCTATAATGATGTTCATTTATGGTTCTATGATGTTCATTTATGCCTCAATGATGTTCATACATGGCTCAAATAATGTTCATTCATTTTTCGATGGTTCATAATAATAATCAATTGACTAAAATATTTTTATTATACCTAAATGTTTTACTCTCTAATAGAATTATATGTTCATTTATGCCTCAATGATGTTCATACATGGCTCAAATAATAATGTTCAATCATTTATTGATGGTTCTTTAAAGAACTTTATAAATTAAAAACAATTACTAGATTCAATAGGTCTTTCTATGTTTAAAATAAGGTTAAGTGTTGTTCATAGTGCTCTGATTAAAGTTCATTCGAAGTGATCATATGTTCATTCTTATATTTGTTATATCTCTAAATAGTTTTCTCTCTAATGATGTACATGTATTGCTCAATGATGTTCATTTATGGCTCAATGATGTTCAATCATGACTCAATAATAATGTTCATACATTTATCCATGGTCCTTTAAAGAACCGTATAAATTTTAAAACACTACTAGACTTAACAAGTCATCTTATGTTCATTTCAGGGTTAGAAGTTGTTCATAGTGCTCTGACTAAAGTTCATTTAGAGTGATCATATGTTCATCATTATTTTTGTTATATTTCCAATATTTTCCCCTATAATGATGTTCATTTATGGTTCTATGATGTTCATTTATGCCTCAATGATGTTCATACATGGCTCAAATAATGTTCATTCATTTTTCAATGGTTCATAATAATAATCAATTGACTAAAATATTTTTATTACACCTAAATGTTTTACTCTCTAATAGAATTATATGTTCATTTATGCCTCAATGATGTTCATACATGGCTCAAATAGTAATGTTCAATCATTTATTGATGGTTCTTTAAAGAACTTTATAAATTAAAAACAATTACTAGATTCAATAAGTCTTTTTATGTTTAAAATAAGGTTAAGTGTTATTCATAGTGATGTGACTAAAGTTCATTCGAAGTGATCATATGTTCATTATAATGATCATATTGACTTAAATATTTTAATTATACTTAAATGTTTTACTCCCTAATAAAATTTTATTTGATTGGATCTAGTAGTTGTATTTTCACTATAGGGTCAGCTGTTGTTCATAATATTTTGGCTGAAGCTCATTTTAGAGTTTCAATAATATTCAGTCATTTATTGATGATGACTTTTTAAAGAACAATATAAAGAACAAACTACTAGATTTAATTAGTCATCTTATGTTCACTATAGGGTTCCATGTTGTTCATAGTGTTCTGACTAAAGTTCATTTACAGTGATCATATGTTCATTCTTATATTTGTTATATTTGTAAATATTTTCCTCTCTAACGATATACATTTATTGCTCAATGATGTCCATTCATGACTAAATAATGTTCATTTATTTATCCATGGTTCTTTAAAGAACTGTATAAATTAATAAACAACTACTAGATTCAATAAGTCATCTTATGTTCACTATAGGGTCAGTTGTTGTTCATAGGACTGTGATTGAAGTTCATTTAGATTGATCACATCTCCAATCTAATTACCATATTGAGTAAAATATTTTTGTTATATTACTAAATATTTTCGTGTATAATAAAAAAAATATTTTTATTGGATATAGTAGTTGCATGTTCCGTTATGATATTTTTATCTAAATTTTTTCCTCTCTAATGATATACATTTATTGCTCAGTGATGTAATGTTCAGCTGAAAATCTAAATGAACTTCAACCAGAACATTATAAATAACAGCTGACCCTATAGTGAAAATACAACTACTAGATTCAATAAAATATCATTGAGGCATAAATGAACATCATATGTTCACTATAGGGTTCCATGTTGTTCATAATGTTTTGGCTGAAGCTCATTTTAGAGTTTCAATAATATTCAGTCATTTATTGATGATGACTTTTTAAAGAACAATATAAAGAACAAACTACTAGATTTAATTAGTCATCTTATGTTCACTATAGGGTTTCATGTTGTTCATAGTGTTCTGACTAAAGTTCATTTACAGTGATCATATGTTCATTCTTATATTTGTTATATTTGTAAATATTTTCCTCTCTAACGATATATATTTATTGCTCAATGATGTCCATTCATGACTAAATAATATTCATTTATTTATCCATGGTTCTTTAAAGAACAGTATAAATTAAAAAACAACTACTAGATTCAATAAGTCATCTTATGTTCACTATAGGGTCAGTTGTTGTTCATAGTACTGTGATTGAAGTTCATTTAGATTGATCAAATGTCCAATCTAATTACCATATTGAGTAAAATATTTTTGTTATATTACTAAATGTTTTCGTGTATAATAAAAAAATGGATTTTTCACCAGGTACCCCTCAGGTTTCACAATATTCACCTGGTACCCTCGCGTTTTCAACAATTCACCTGGTCCCCCTGAGGTTTTGAAAAATACCTTACGTGACCCTACCGTCAACTTTCCGTTAATTATGACCCTAAAAAAACTTAATTAACCTAACTTAACCCTAACTTCTAACCCTACCATAACCCTAAACCCTAACCCTCCCACCACCCCCTCCCCCACCCTCCTACCACCCCCGCCCCTCCCCTACCCCACGAGCCCCTCCTCCACCCCCCCGACCCTCCCCCACCCTCCCACAACCCCACCACCCGGCCCCCACCCCCAACCCCCCGACACCCCTCCCCCCCACCCCTCGACCCCCCTCCCTCCACCCGGGTAGCCCTCGAGTCGATTTTTCCCTCCCCCCCCCCCACACCCGTCGAATTTCGCTCCCCCCCCCCCCCCCGTCGAGTTTCGCTCCCCTCCCCCACCCCCGTCGAGTTTCGCTCCCCCCCCCTCACTCCCTCACGGCCGCCCACTTGGAAGTGCCAATTGAAGCCCGGAAAATCGAAAATTCGACTGGGGGGGGGAGGGAGGGAGGGAAATCGACTCGAGGGCTGTGAGGGGGTGGGGGGAGGGGCGCGAGGGGGGTGATGGTGGGGGGGAGGGACTGCGGGGGTGGGTGTGTGGGGGGAGGGGTTGTGGGGGTGGGGGAGGGGGCGCTGGGGGGTGGGGTGAGGAGGGGTGGGGATGGGGGGCCAGGGTGGTGGGGTGGTGGGGTGGTGGGAGGGTGGGGGAGTGGGTGGTGGGGTGGTGGGGTTAGGGGTTAGGGAGAGAGATAGGTTAATTAGGGTTTAAAGTTATTAATTAGGTTTAATTAGAGTTAATTAGGATTAATTAGTATTAGTTAGGTTAGTTAGGGGGTTAATTTGGTTGATTTAGCCTTAATGACTGACAGAGTTGACGGCCGTTAGTCATTAAGGGTATTCTGAGTATTTTTCAAAACCTCAGGGGCACCAGGTGAATTGTTGAAAACGCGAGGGTACCAGGTGAATATTGTGAAACCTGAGGGGTACCTGGTGAAAAATCCGATAAAAAAAATATTTTTATTGGATATAGTAGTTGCATGTTCCGTTATAATATTTTTATCTAAATTTTTTCCTCTCTAATGATATACATTTATTGCTCAGTGATGTAATGCTCAGCTGAAAATCTAAATGAACTTCAGCCAAAACATTATAAATAACAGCTGACCCTGTAGTGAAAATACAACTACTAGATTCAATAAAATATCATTGAGGCATAAATGAACATCATTGAACCATAAATGAACATCATTATAGAGGAAAATATTAGAAATATAACAAAAGTAAGAATGAATATATGATCACTCTACATGAACTTTAGTCAGAGCACTATGTACAACAGCTAAACTGTAGTGAACATAAAATGTCTTATTGAATCTAGTAGGGTTTTTTTTAATCTATACAATTCTGTAAAGAACATGTATAAATGAATGAACATCATTGAGCCATGAATGAACATCACTGAGGAATAAATATATATCATTAGAGAGGAAATAATTTAGATATATAACAAAAATATGAATGAACATATGATCACTCTAAATGAACTTTAGTCAGAGCGCTATGAACAACAGGAAACCCTATAGTGAACATAAAATGACTAATTAAATCTAGTAGTTTTTATTTTATATTGTTCTTTAAAAAGTCATCCATGAAGAATGAACATTATTAGGCCAGGATTGAACGTTATTGAGCCATAAATGAACATCATTAAAGGGGAAAACAATTAGGAATATAACAAAAATAAGAATGATCATACGGTAACTCTGAATGAACTTCAGTCAGATCACTCTGAACAACAACTAATGGTGTAGTGAACATACGATCGTTTTATATAAACTTGAGGAGAGAGAAAATCAGTAGAGATAAAAAATTGGGTACTCGGTGGCATTCGTTTTTTCAAAAAAAAGTTGTTTTGAAGCCGTTTAAGACCGCCTTGAAAGTCTTGTTCAAAAAATTACCAAGTTATTTTGACCAGCTTTCTCGAAATTTTGTTTTTTTATTGAATTTATAAATTAAAATTAAAATTAGGTGCTTAATTAAGAATTAGATTTAAAACATATCAAATTAATTTTAAAATTTATTTTATTTTGATAAAGGGGTTAATTAGTTGATAAAGGGGTTAATGCATTGACACTAATTATATTTAGTGTAATTATCATATTTGAGTAAAATATTTTTGTTATACTCCTAAATGTATGATGTTTATTCATATTTGGATATTGTTCTTTTTATGGTTCTCTGATGTTCTTTCGTGAGTTAAGTGTTCTTTGTTTGATGAATAAACTTGATGAGAGAAAAAATCAAGAGAGAGAAAAAAATTGGGAAATATATGTCTTAAAGCAATATAATAAAATAAAGCAAAAGGAAAAAATAGAAAAACAAGATAGAGAAAATTATTATGAGGAGACATAAATCAGGAGAGAGAAAAGAAGAGTGTCAGAGTAATAAATGCAAAGTGAATAAAGTGAATAAAGTAGAGAAAAGTGTCAAAGTGTCAAATCAATTGTTGCAACTTACACGTATGTTCATTTGGATATTGTTCTTTTTATGGTTCTCTGATGTTCTTTCGTGAGTTAAGTGTTCTTTGTTTGATGAATAAACTTGATGAGAGAAAAAATCAAGAGAGAGAAAAAAATTGGGAAATATATGTCTTAAAGCAATATAATAAAATAAAGCAAAAGGAAAAAATAGAAAAGCAAGATAGAGAAAATTATTATGAGGAGACATAAATCAGGAGAGAGAAAAGAAGAGTGTCAGAGTAATAAATGCAAAGTGAATAAAGTGAATAAAGTAGAGAAAAGTGTCAAAGTGTCAAATCAATTGTTGCAACTTACAGGTATGTTCATTTGGGTAATATGCACATGTTCATTAGCTTAGTAGTTGTCTCTAGTTGCCAGCGTTTTGTCTTGCGTTTTGGGGCGTGCGCACCTTCCTCATTATACGTGCGTATGTATAACCTAAGGATTGCTCCAACTGGACTAGCTCACGCCCAACTCCTAAGTACCACTAAACCAGAGCGTTGCGCCGCCAGGACCACCACCGCACCTTTCTGTTTTACCCACACTAACGACCAGTCGGCATCTCTCCACCACAAGTTGCCAAGTTTTCATCTGCCATTCTGCGGGTACATCATCTCCAATTTTTTAGAATTTTCTTTTCCATATTTCGATTAGGAAATTATTTATTAGCTTCATTTATACGATGTTTGTGTGATACATACATTAATTAGGTTAGTAAGGTTAGGGTTTGTGTGATAAATGTCATAAATCGGTGAGTTTGTTTTAGATATTACTTTGATTCAATTGCTTTACTTGTCAAATTAATATGGTTGTCACTGAATTGGTTGATTATGTGATCAATTTGTGCCTTTTTTTATTGGGTTTTCACTGCAATTGGGTTTTCATAGTCTGTAGTTGATTTGGGGAATTTGGAGAATTCAATTTGTTGGAAAGCTGAACTCTTTGTAAATTGTGCTATTGATCTAATTGTTGGTGTCTTTGCTAGTGCAGCTTGAAAAGACTTAATTTTCTGGGTTGCTACCAAGTTTCCAGAATGGAGATTGAGGCTGATGGAAAAGACACGGGTCTCATTCTGCTAAAGCAAGGCGCTGAAGCTGTGAGTTATGCTTTCGTCGCCTTAATTTTTCTTCTGGAATCATATCTCATTGGAAAGATGTTGTCATATAGAATCATAACTAGTTCTTGTCCCGGGCTATATGTCCCGGATTATTTACCGACATGTATATGAAGTCTTCAAAAATAGAAATATATGTCTTTAAATGAATTTTCCCCCCACAAAGACCAACATGAGTATTGTAGTGTAGTTGGTTAGTGCATTAGCATATCAAATGAGAGGTCATGGGTTCAAGTCTTGAAACACACATTTTTATTGTTTAATGTCTCATTTGATTGTGTGGAGGAGGGAAGAGTACATGTGGCAGCATGGCATTTGTTTGTCTTGGGTTTTAGATATATATATAGATTTGCTTTCTCTGTTTTTTCCCTTTAATTTTTTGATTATTGATATATGAAGTGAGGTTATGATTTCCTTGAACGGCCTATTTGGTTGTCAATAATAAGTGGTGGTAGTACTAATGGTACTGAATTTATGTGTAAGTTTTGTAAAGAATGTCTCATGTCGATGCCTTTCGTAATAGAACTTCATTTCCAAACATGTGTTTCTCTTCCCAACTTTCTATTTGCATTCAATATCTCCTCTAAATTGGGGATGGAGAAAGCTATGATGGATGGTCACATTGGGACAAGAACAAACGAGACTCAGCTCAATCCGCTACTAGAACCCTGTAATTATTTGTCCTTATACGAAGAACTTCAAAGGAAGGCCGAAGGTGATTTAGGTGCTCAACAAGCCTGAAGTGATTAAATCTGCTTGGTTATCATCAAATTTGCCTATATGCATGAGAAAAAAGAGGTAGTTCAGGATGGACAAGCATTACCACGGATATTGAGATGAGACTTCATGTGCAGATTTATCTGAAAATTGATGTTCATTACCACCCTTTATTACCACCAATGAGGCCGTAATTATCAAAAGAGTTTCTCCGCAGGACAGAATAGCGACAATGTAGATTTACTTTATGCCCTATTCTCCTTGATAAAGTTCGTGTAGCCATCTCAATTTTCTTTTTGAGTATGCTGCATCAAACATCATCTTAATATAATTCTATTCATTTTCAGAGAGTTTTTGAGTCAACCTTTGTTGGAAGGAGGTGTGTTGTAAAGGAACGTTTTTCCAAGAAGTATAGGCATCCAACACTGGACTCAAAGCTTACACTTAAGCGCTTGAATGCAGTAAGTTTTTCAAGGGGTAGTCTTTTGATCCCTGACTTTTCTCTTTATCAACACTAGTCGATTAGTTAGTGTTTACTGACCATCAAATTTTGGTTTCGAACAGGAAGCTAGATGCATGACGAAAGCCAGAAAACTAGGAGTTCCAACTCCAGTTTTACTCGCGGTAGACCCAGTATTGCATTCTCTTACATTCGAGTATGTGGAGGGCCCTATGGTTAAGGAGACATTCCTCGAGTTTGGCTCAAACGGAATTGTTGAAGAACGATTACAGGATATTGCAACACAGATAGGGAATTCTATTGCGACACTGCATGATGGTGGTCTTGTACATGGAGATTTGACAACCTCAAACATGTTGATCCGAAAGGATACCAATCAGCTGGTGAGATTCTACTCTGATATTCTTTGGTTGGAAAGGAATATAAAATCCCTAAATGGGGTCAAGAGTTTATCAGGGAAAGATCACTTAGTGATTTGTTATGTTTTACAGGTGCTTATTGACTTTGGTCTGAGCTTTACATCTGCTTTACCAGAAGACAAAGCAGTGGACTTATATGTTCTTGAAAGGGCATTGGTTTCTATGCACTCTTCTTGTGGAAACGTGGTAGGTTTATTTTGGATCCTCTCCATCACTTCATGTCATATTGTCATGCAGATATATTTTTTGAGTTTCTAACTACTAACTGAACTAGTGTAGGCTATTTCATGTTTTCCATGGCAATATCTATATGAGATTTGTTCGGGTTTTTGTTTTCTCCCTCCATCCCACATTATGTTGCTCACTTTTCTTTGGCACATAGATTAAGAGGTATATAAAGAGAGAAAAGTAAGAGAAAGCTTGGGGGGTTGGCGAGAGATATAGTAAGAGAAAGTTTACTTGAAAAGACAAGTTTGCAAAAAGTTTTGGACAACTAATAATTAATAAAGACAAGTGTGCAAAGTAATATGGGATGAAGAGAGTACAATTCTTTCTCCTGTTTACTGCATCTTTTATTACTCCAGATCCGAGAATAGTGGTTCTTATAACAATAGGTTTGTCCCTTTGGGCGGGGGACTGACTGTCAGGCCATCCTATGAATGTTAAGTCAAGCTATTCAAAAGAATCAGTTTGGTTTATGTGTCTCTTCCATTTTGTTTATGGACATTCTTATGTAGATGGAAAGAGTGCTTGCTGCATACAGAAAATCCTCAAAGCAATGGTGTTCCACTCTGAACAAGCTAGCTCAAGGTACTGCAACGGTGTAACCTGCTTTCTCCCTTTCTCATCTTGATTTGCCTAACTTTTTTCATAGTGTTCATTTGTTTTGCTGTATTGCAGTGAGACAAAGGGGTAGAAAGCGCAGCATGGTCGGATAGGCTGCTGAAGAATCTTCAGAAAATCAGATTATGTATTTTATATGATGTATCAAGTTTTTCAATATAAGCTTGTTCAGTATTTTTATTCACTTGATTTTTTTTTTGTTAATGTTGCAATCTGTTAGGGAGAGTTATCTAATGTTTGCAAGATGTATTAGGCATCATATTAGTGCAGAACCACTAAATATGTTACTTCAGAATCCATTTTGTGCCCAAGGAAAACTGAACATGATGTGAAACATATTTTCTTGTCCAGCTCGTCATGTGTGATGTGTGCCTCGATGCATAATGTGCACTACGCCTTTGGTACTTGTTCTGCCAATCAAACATGCTATCGGTGCAAAATTAGACGAGATGGACACAAAATAGACTATTGACAAAATAGACTATTGTGCACCCTTCCATTCCTGACATAGTTTGGTCATGAAAATTGGTTACGAGCTATAGCTCAGACATGGTCGATGATCCAAATTAATTCTAGTCATAAGGCGGGATTATTCTTTTCTATTTTGATGAACAATAAGATAGATACTCTTGTTGTTTTTTTAGTTGCAACATAGCGACTTTTATGCTTTACAATGCACAAGTTTGGCTATATATATATATACTTCCTCCGTTCTGTTTTAAATGAAACATTGGGTGAAATGACACTATTCATTGATTAATTTTGACTCCAATTTATCGCCATTATATAAAGAAAAACATAGTCAAGTGGGATCTTGTTAGATTCGTCTCGATGCATACTATCAAATTATAACTTTTTTATATTTTTTACGTGTGCACAACTAAATATATTAATGATTAAAGAAGCACGTTGGGTTGCGTGAAAAAGCAAGCGTTTCATTTAAAACAGAACGGAGGAAGTATATATATATATATATATATATATATATATATATATATATATTTTGATAAGGTAAGGAGAAACCTTGACAAGTTGGGGGGAATAAAGGGGATCACAACTTGCCTAGGGTGAGAATCGATCCCAAGACCTCTTGGAACCGGGAGGGAAGCTCTAACCACTAGGCTATCTCTCACTCTCACATATACATACATATATATATATATATACATATATATATATATATATACATATATATATATATATACATTTTTTTTTTTAAAGGTAAGAAAAGAACATTAGGCTACCCTCCTCGCGAGGGGAATACCTAATGTGTCGGATACAAGAATGGAAGTAAGAGAAGAGTTATTACAAGGAGAAATATCGAAACTAGACATTACTAAATGCCCTACATTGGCTATCCAATCAGCCAAGACGATTTGCTTCCCCCGAACACATGTCCGACTTGGCACGAGGCAAATTGAGTGAGCATCAGCTTACAATCAGCAATAATATTAGCAATCTTCCATGGAGTAGAACAAAGATTATTAATGGCGTTGATGACCAAGAGGTTATCCCCTTCAATGATTATGTTGTGAATACTTGAATGCAAAGCGATCTTGATACCTTGATGTAGGGCAGTGGCTTCGGCAATGAGAACAGAAGAGTGGCCAAGATTGAAGGCTTTGGCGTGCAGAAGCTGGCCTTCATGATTACGGATGATGACACCAGCTGCTGCCTCTAAACCACGAACCGAACCATCGAAGTTTAACTTGAAGAATGAGTGAGGTGGAGGATCCCAGGCTACAAGAGTAGCCGAGGGAAGGGGGTTAGGGGAAGGGGGTGGTGCTCCTCTAAGAGGAGAGCCAATAGCATGACAAGTATCAACTTGTAAGCGGCACTGCCATTCCTCATAAGCAAATTTAGCTCGGTGAATGACACGCTGGGGGCACCACTTTTCATTGTTGAAAATAATAGAATTTCTCTCTTTCCAAATGCTCCAGAAAAGAAAGATGCATTTCGGCAAGGAATGCTTACCTTTGAAATCCTGTAAGAAGTCTAAAGTGGAATGGAAGGACATTGGCGGGGAACACCAAGAAGTAATCCCCGCAAGTTGCTAAATACTTTTGAAATTTGGGCAATGGAAAAACAGATGGTCAATATTTTCAGGTTGTGAATTACAACGAGGACAAAGATTCGTTGGCAAAATTTTTCTACTAAACATAGTAGCTCTCACAGCAAGGCTATCGTGGCAAATTTGCCAAATAAAAAGTTGTAATTTGGGAGGAATATCCAGCTTCCAAATCCATTTAAAAGGCCACGGAGGTCTTTTAGGCAAATCATGAGCTAACCAAGTAGCGAGATTTTCTCGAAAATTCACCACTTGAAGTAGGTCCCCAGATTGGAACATCAGGGATGCCATTGATTGGAAGGGGAATGCCTTTGATTTTGACAAGGAGGTGATGAGGCAAAATGGGAGCTAATTTGTTAATATCCCAAGTATGGTCTGTTGTGATGAAATGGGCTACTTTCAGCTCTAGATCGATATTACTCCGATCTATTTTGAGTATATCACATAAATTATCCTGGCATAACCAGTTGTCAAGCCAAAAGAGAATTGAATGACCATTTCCGACTTTCCATCTAATGCCTTTCCTAAGAAGGTCACGTTGTGCTAGGATCTTTTTCCAGATATGAGAATCATTGGTTTTAGGAGAATACTCAAAGAAGGACTTATTTGATAGATATTTTTCTTTGATAAGGGTTGCCCAAAAGGTTTGCTTTTGAGATAGCAAATTCCAACCAAGCTTAGCTAAGAAAGCTTTATGGAGCGGTAAAGTTCATCTTAGTCCTAGTCCACCTTGAGACTTAGGAGAACAAATGGTAGTCCATGCTATAAGCGGGGTGCTATTTTTATCTTTGTTTTGACGCCAGAAAAACTGACGATGCATTGAGTCGATAGTTTTGCAGATATCAGAGGGGATGAGAGTTGAGGAGCAAATATAAGCTGGAAGAGCTTCCAGATTAGACTGAATCAGGGTATGACGACCAGCTTTTGAGAGAAAGCCAGATTCCCAATGTTGAATCATCTGGAGAGAATTAGCCAGGATATGACTGTAATCACTTTTTGTGGGATAATAGGAGCTAAAAAAGACTCCTAAATACCTACCAAGGCAAGACTTGGGGGTCATATTGAAGTAGCCAGCAAGAGACGCTTTTCTAGCATTTGGGATGTTCTTTGACGGGACCAAAGCCGATTTGTGAAAGTTCACCCGATTGACCGGACATGAGGCAGAAATCATCAAGGATACTTTTGAGCTTGTTGCAAGCTGTAGATGTAGCTTTGCAGAACACCAGACTATCATCGGCAAACATTAAACAAGGGATTTGGGAACCCCTCGGACAAATCTTAAAGCCCAACCCTGATTTAGGTTTGGCACTCTCACTAACTAACTTTTGTATGAGAACATCCATACAAATAATAAACAGATACGGAGAAAGAGGATCTCCTTGACGGAGACCTCTTGAAGGCTTGAACCAGTCTGTGGTGCTACCATTAACTTTAAGGGAGTAAGAGACTGTAGTAACACATTGTTTTACCCATTGAATCCATTTGGATGGAAAGCCCAATTTGATTAACGTTTGCCATAAAAAATCCCATTCAATGCGATCATAAGCTTTTTCCATATCGAGTTTAAGCGCACACCATCCTACTTTACTAGTGGACTTTTGGAAGGAGTTCAGAATCTCCTGAACAATAAGGATATTATCATGAATTGATCTGTCAGGTGTGAAAGCGTTTTGTAGCGGGCTAATATTTGTTTTGAGAATAGGACATAATCTTTGAACAAGTAGTTTAGAAATGGCTTTATAAATTGTATTAATTAAGCTTATTGGCCGAAAATGGTTAGGCGTTTCCGGAGTGCTTATTTTGGGGATAAGTGTAATGATCGTATGATTTAAAGACGGAGGCAAACAACCATGGTAAAAGAAACCATGAATAGCAAGACAGATTTGAGGGCCCACAATTGGC
Organism: Beta corolliflora; assembly: GCA_947648045.1. Lineage (NCBI taxonomy): Eukaryota > Viridiplantae > Streptophyta > Magnoliopsida > Caryophyllales > Amaranthaceae > Beta > Beta corolliflora. Next base: position 1,432,751 of record CANSZD010003445.1, read on the forward strand.
CAATAAGCTTGAAATTTTTTTGCTCCAAATTCATCAGATCCTGGTGCTTTATGAGGATTCATCTCAAAAAAGACTGATTTAATGTCTTCATCCGTAAAAGGAGCTATGAGGTTAGCTGCATCTTCATCGGTGACAAAAGGATTGATAAAGGAGAGATCAAACTCCCGGCTTGAGATGGAAGAAGAAGTAAATCGTTCTTTAAAAGAATCAGTGAGAAGAGAATTAATGCCAGATGGCGAATCAACCCATTGATTAAGATCATTCTTTAGACGAAAGATGGTAGTGTTGACAGTTCTTTTTCGCATTTTGTTGTGGAAAAATCGTGAATTACGATCTCCTTGAGTAAGCCACTGTTTGCGACTAAACTTGCCCCAATTAGATTGGCCAAACAGAAGCAATTGTTCTCTTTGCCTAATGAGACGATTAATTCGATAGATGAACTAAGAAAGGGTTAAAAGGTTGAACCCATAATCTCTGTTCTAAAGCAATAATTTTCTCACTATTTTCAGTTAATTTATTATTCGTGTGACCATATCGATGCTTTGCCCAATTCTTAAGATGGACCTTAATTTGCGAAAGTTTGTGCTGTATTCTAAAAAATCGCGAGCCACGGATGGAGTGAGCCCACACTTTTTTGACAATTTGATGCGATTGATGATCAATTGTCCAAGCATTTTGAATCCTAAAACTGGGGGCTTTGGGCACGGCATTAAATTTGGAATCAAAGATAAGAGGAGCATGGTCTGAAACAGTGAAGGCACCATAAGATGCTTGGCAGTGCGGGAAGACATTTATTTAAAAAAGATAGACTGGCTATTGCACGGTCCAACCGTTCAAAAATGCACTGATTGTAAAGCACTTTTTTCCAAGAAAACGAATTTTGCAGCGAGGGGATATCTTGAGCATTAGCGTTAGAGAGTAGATTTGGTAGTCTTATTAATTGGTTGGGGGATAGCGGACGACCACCCAACTTGTCATCAAAAGATAGCATTTCATTAAAATCTCCAAGAGCAAGCCAAGGTAAAGTACAAGATTGAATAAAAGTTGTTAAATATTGCCAAAACTCAGGTTTATCTTGTTCTTGAGCTGGTCCATAAAGACCAGTAATTACAAACGATTGATTCAAAGGCTTGAAAGTAACATTCAAATGGGCACACCTATTCGTGGTGGAATGGCTAGTAACATCAATATTATTATTATTATTCCAAATGATCCAAAGACCACCACAATGATTAATGGGGTCAATAATTAAATTATTATCAAAATGTAAAGCTTTTAGAATTTTTTGACTATTTTGGCGCGAAGTCATAGTTTCAATAATGAACATGATGTCTGGTTTAACTTTGTTTCTTAGAAACACAAGCTCGGCAAGGGCTTCGGGTTTCTTGCCGCCTTGAATATTCCAACTAATGATCTTCATAAGATAACTATTGTGACAAGATGGGTGCAAAGAGCACCAAAGGGCCATAGCGGATGATTAACATCCGGTTCATAAGGGATTGAAACAATCCAAGCAGGATATACAAAGAGAAGACAAAATAAGCAAGAAAGATGGTGCAATGCGAATAGCAAAACGAAATACATAAGTGAAAAAACAAGAGCCGATTTAGCAAAAACCGTCGTCTCACAAAGGAAAACCTGAGCCAGCAGTAAAATCCTGCAAATTAGAGTTTTTACTAAGTACCTGCAGCAAGAGCAAGAGTCATTAACGGGTGTGAAAACACCCCAAGTCTTTTGCAAGTGATGGAGCACTCGAGTCCATAGAGTTTTGGAAACCCAATCCATATAAGAATCCGAAAATGAAAGAAGATAGAAGTTCCAATAAATAAAGAAAGGCGAGTGGATTAAATAGATAAGGAACCATAATGCAGAAATAGAAATTTTTTCCTCGAATCTGTAATCTATGGGGTAAATTGCTTGCTTAACAATCCTGCACCCAAGTAACACACGATTAGAGGGTGTGAAAACAACCCTGTTCTTTAGCGAGTGCCGAAGTACTCGATTCCATATGGGACTGCAATCCCGTTCCATAATAATAGTAAAAATACATTGTTGTAGAAAATGAATCAGAACAATATATAACATGTTATGATTGCAATGAAGGATATTAAAATGGTCTTGATCTGGAGTAGACCCGATATTAGAGAGACAGAAAGTTGTGCCCACTTTGATTGGATGAAGTCCAAAGACGATTATTGACCTGTAAAACTTGAACAAGTTGTGAGGGGGTGAAAATTCAACCCTGTTCCATAGCGAGTAACAAAGCACTCGGTTCCATTGGGTTATGAAAACCCGTTTCCTCTTCAATTTGGAACTAAGCTTTTTAACAATCGCAAAAGGAGTGAATTCCAAGAAGGTGCAAATCATCCTAGTAAAAAGAGGTGTTCTAGCTACCGAAACAAACTGTAATGGAATGAAGAAAACAACAAGGTGTTTCCAGACCACATGGCTATTTACCCGGTTCATTACAGGTTTTAACATCCATTCCATAACTAAAATATTATAGTTTTCAATAACAATATCAAGAGTAATAGAAAATTGAAAAGCATGGAAGGTATTGAATACAGGTTTGAAGCGGTGAAAACAAGTAAAAATAAACATTCTGAATGAAGAAATATGGCCGCGAATTGAGCTAAAGAATGCGATTTTAAGTAAGCAGAAGTTCCGAATATATTTCATAATAGGCACAGTAATAGAAGAGCTACCATCGTAATAAGAAAAAATGCATCTAGTTTGAGGGAAAATCATGGTGCACAAATAACTCGTAGCATAATTTATATCATGAAAAAGTCTTTTTTTAGAAGTGAGAAACATCACAGATCCAATCAGTAGTCTCATACAAAAAAACGAAATCTGAAAATATAAGAAAACTTCATTCCAACTCAGCAATGGATCTATAGCAAAGTGAAACAAGTTAATTGATAAATGTTTAGACCCATCAATTGAAAAGGTAATCAACTCATACCAAAACCAAAAAATTGCAAGAGAAGTGGGAACATGAGCATAATAGTTGGACCAGAACCATAGGAGAAGGCTTAGGAAAAGGCACTTGGTAATACTTAATAGAGCATGATAAGGTACTGAAATCCATCCATGTATATTCAGATTACAATAACTCAAACAAGCCACAAGGAACACAACCAAATCCATAGCAAGAAGATAGCAAATAATCGATAACATCTTGGATCTAATGAATAAGCAGAAAATCAGTAGAAAGCATAAGCAAATACATTCAAAACCAGAGTGGAGAAAACTTACCTGGGCGAGTCGGTTGGAGGAGCAGACACAACAACGCACGAGCTGACGGTAAGGGCGGGCCACATCGCCATTAGAACTGAAGATGGTGGGCGCGGTGGTGGTGTACGGGATACCCCCACGAATTTTCAGGCGGGGCTGCCGACGGTGGAGGATGAAGTCACTGGGTTCGGTGGTTGGCGCTGTTTTCGAAGGCAATTCAGAGGAGCGATGGTGAAGATTGGACCAAATTGATGGGGTATTTCCAATGGAAGAGAAAAGCTTGCAAGGAAGGGATTCATGGTGAGGCAGGCAAGTATTGGAGGAGCTGGGTTTTGCTCGATCTGGGGGTTTCTTTCTTTTTTTCTATTTCTCTCTAGGAGTTCTCTTTCTCTCTCTAAAGTTTCCCTTGCATCTCATGGTTCCCACATTGTCTTTTTTTTTTGGGGGTGCAACACGAGGACTTCCCAGGAGGTCACCCATCTATATATATATACATACATATATATATATATACATACATATATATATATATATACATACATATATATATATATATACATACATATATATATATATGATTATCTATTATTAAAAATTGATATCTTAAATATATATACAACGGTGGAAATCCAATTGCATTTTATGTAAACATTTGTTTTTCTATATTAACAAAAATAAATATATAAATAGTACAAACGTTGAAGTTTGCAATTAGAAGACAATCAAGGATGTACATAGGAGTACCGAGTACATATATGCACTCACTAATGGTTTTCCTTTCTTAAGAGTTATATTTTTTTTTGATTGGTAAGGATAAGTGCCTTACTAGACCAACACCCCACATAGGTTAATTCCGCTCGGTTACACAGGCAAAATCCTAGTGAGAGGAATTAGGAAAGGTAAGAGAATTCCACCTTCAAAGTGCTTCATTGTTAAGTCAAACCCTAAACTACGGGTCCGTCTGTTCCTGGTTCCCTCTAGGATTTCTCCTTGGGAGGGTTTTTTCTCTCTAGGGTTTCTCCTTGGGAGGGTTTTTTCCTAGCCTCCATTGCTAGGTTTTTCTTTTTTTTTGAAGGTTTTTCCTTCATTCTTTACCCTTCTTTCTCTTTCTCTTTCATCTCTTTTCTTCTTGGCCTCAATTGTGAATCTTTGTAGGGGCTTCCACTGGTGTTCGTACCGGTGGTAAGCCCCAAAAACTCCTTTAATTGCTTCCAATAAGTATATCCCATCCTTAAGATGGTATTTATTTTAGGGTGTTTAATTTGGTTTTTTGTTCGTCTGATGAAAAAGGAAGATCTAACAATCTATATTCTCTGTAAGAATCTAGAAGACCACATAAGTATTTTCACCCAAACGACTATGCATCAGCGGAAGTTAAGCCGAATCAGAGTGAACCCACAGATTGTATTGCTTCGGATGAAGTTTTTTATTAAGGCTGTTTTTAATCAAATTTGCGATGTATCTAGTTCTAAGGTGTTATATACTTGTGTTCGAATTTTCGATTTTTCAGGAATTGATTGTAAGTGCCGTTTGGCTATCTCTTATGAATGAAATCCGTTTTCAATCTGTCCAAAAAAAAAAGTGCTTCATTGTCATAATTTCGGAAAAAAGGATTTATTAATAACACAGCCTTCTAATTCATTTGGTGACGTTCAAGCTCCACGCCATAGCTTTCCCGCCACAATCAGTCTCTTCCCTTTAAAAAAATCCCCAAAATCCAGAAAACCTAACCATTCAATTCCTTCAAAAATTCTCAATGTCAAATCAAACAAACAGAAATCCACCAAACAAACATCCTTCAATCAACCCAAATTCACCTCCTAATTTCCATTTCAAACTCTTCGCCTTCGATTTAAACTCATTAACCCCATCCCATTCTCTCTCCTCTTCTTCTTCTTCACGCGACCCGAATTTCTTCCTCCGCAAAGGTGTACTTGTTTCACTGGTCGAAGTATTCGGAGTTGTCGTAACCCGGGACTTTAAACCCGACAAATTCCTTAGGTTTTCCATTGATGATGGTACTGGTTGTATCCAATGTATTCTCTGGCTAAATCAACTCACTTCTTCTTACTATTCACGCCGTCGCACATCAGATGTTCAAGTAATTGCGCAAATGGCAAACATTCATTCTAGCCGGGTTGAACTCGGCTTTAATGTTCGGGTTCGAGGCCGGGTATCGAGTTTTCGAGGTTCAATTCAGATTACTGTGGATGATGTGGTGGTGGAGAGGGATCCCAATTACGAGATTTTGCATATGTTGGATTGTATTAACTTGGCTCGGAAGCGGTATGATGTTATGTCTTGCAAGAAATGAGGGTAACTGATTTTTTCTTGAACCTGATTTTTATTGTTTTGTCATTGAATGAGTTGCTTGTATGATTAGGCTGACAATTGACATGAGGAAATTTTAAACCATATGTTATTATTCATTCCATATGAGTTGTATGAGGGAGGTGTTAGAATGTTACTAGTTGTTAAGTTTATATAAGGACAGGATAGATGATGCCGAATTCAAGCTGGTTTAGCTAGGACTGGTTCAACTTAGATGTTTGCTTTATGAAGTTAGCATAGAGGTTGTCTCACTTGTCGTTTAACGTGACGTGTGATTGCTTAGGGGTCGTGTCCATGGCCCTAACGAGCTGTTTGGTAGTCGTTAGTAAATGGTGGTAATGGGAATAAATTTTAAGTGTAATGTTACAAAGGAAGACCCTTAAAAATCTGGGGATGCAATTTCAACCCCCAAGGTTGTATTTTTTTCTCCATGGGGAAGCAATCTCACCCCTAAGCTTGTGTTTTTTTTCCATGGGAAAGCAATTTTCATTACCACCTACAAGGTGGTATTGGATGGGAATGAAGATTTAAGAAGAAAAATAGGCACTTTAGGATAAATCTTGAGTCTAGACCATTCCTTGTTGTGTTCTTGGTGGTGTGGCGTTTTTTATGATGCTTAGGGAGATATCAGATATCCTAGAAAGGGAGTATTTTTATTGGAAGCTCAAAGTTTTAAGTGTTGATACTACCTCTTGTGAGGATTGTGATGGGAACTTGAACCATTTTAGCCAAGGCAATGAATATGCATATGCGTCATATGATGGGACATCCGAAATAGTTAGCTTATGATAGGCATTAAAAAGAGTGGTTGTATTTAATTTTTAAAATAAATGAGTGTTTCTATGGCTAACATGAAAGAATTTTGAGTTTAGGCTCGTGAACCTCCAAATGAAATTCTACAAGCCTATAAGTCCTAGAAAGTTTACTTTTAGGGCTCATGCAACCAAGTATATCTTAGGTTTAAGGTTATAAAGGGAACGTCTATACAAACCTTAAGGAAATAGGTTAAGTGTAGTAGTCACCCGTCATTCAAAGGCCTTAAGGTGTGTCAATGGGCGCCATAGAGGAGTTCATTAAAAAATTGCATGACTATGTATTTCTCATTCTTTAAGGTCAGGAAGCATCTTGACCAGCACCAAGGACAAATGGAGCTAGATCCCTCCTGACTCCTAAGTTATAAGTTATGGATCCTGGATATAATGATTCTAAGGAGTATGGACATCCTAAACAAGTCCATTTTGATTTTTGAGGGCTTCGTATACCACGTCGTAATACCGATTTAGATAATCTCAGCACTGTTGCAAAGGATCTGTTTCCAGAATCATGAAGCGCATGATGTGCTATATAATTATGCCATATGATAATATAGGATGAAGAGCGAGTGGTTACGAAAGTAGCCTTGTGAGGAATTAAAGTCCGATACTATTCCCCCCCTCCTCCCATCCCACGAAAAAGCAGCTATAATACATGCTTCATGGAGCGAGTGGTTATTGTAGATGAGATCAGGAATGTCTTGTTCCATGCTTCATAGACCGCGAAATTATACCCAAGGTTTTAGAAGGATTCTTTGGTGATTGTTTGGGGAAAACAATAGTTACCTTAGAGACTTCCAAATTAAACACATAAATCGAATATCCTTGCTAAGTTTGATAGGCAATTGCTCAGTCTTTTTCCTTCAAAATTAAAGCTTTTATTTGAGCTAATGGCAACATTTTAACAAGTGACAGTGGAAGGACCCCAAGGGTCATTGGTGAGGAACATGATATTAGGAAGAATGAAATTGGATCTGTGAATCCCCATAGCGAGTGGTTATAGTTCTCACTATGTGGTTCAGTTCAAGCAAGAAGATTAGGAAAAGTTGATTGGAACATTAAGATTCTAAGGTAAAGGGTATCCTAGTGATCTAGAGTATTGTCTGAACAAGTTCATGTGTAAGTGTGGAAGTTGTGGTGGTTTTCTTTATGGTTCGAGGGCATTGCACAGAAGCTTCTATTGGAAATCCTAAAAGTAGTTGTTTAGGGAATAAGGACTCAATTAGAAATTAAATTATGAGGTTCGAGGACATTATGATGAACTTTAACAAAAAATATATATAGGAAATTTGGAGTCATAAACACTTAAAATCCTAAAGAGGCTTAAGTTTTAGGACCTGAGAAACCTCCTAAATATGTTTGATCAAAGAATAAGTAATTAACATGGTTGGGTCCGTGGAGGTCCTATGATTACATCGTATGAAGATATAACATTACATTTTGAGAAACTATATTAGGTTAATGTCATGAAATTGACGTTTGAGTAATATTAGAGAAAGTTAGATTCTCCTAGAGGCAGAAACCTGATTGCTTCATGGCTTGAAGGTATTTAAGCCTTTAAGGAGACATTGGTGGAAGAAATACACTCGGGCAAAAGGTGGGATACAGATTTAATGCTTAAAACATTAAGATGGATCTTTAGAGCAAGTTTAAGGAGCATTATTTTCAATCTGCAGCCCAAGGAACAAGTTACAACTAATGCTCTACTTATGGAGACAAAAATATAAAATTTCTACTTCTTGAGGGCATAATGCCATGTTTGGTTAACATTTACGTGGGAATGGGAGGGGAAGGAAAGAGAGGTAAAGAGAAAAGAAGTGAGGGGTTGGAAGGAGTGTGCTTCCTTTTTCATTTCAAATCTTACCAATAGTTCACGGATTTGGTTTATTATAATGGAAAGGAAAATGGATTCCTCCAATTTCCTACCCTCCCCTTTCCTCCAAATACCTAAGGTTCAAAGGCACTATTGAACTTGTAAGACAAGGACCTTAGAGAGTTAGAGCCCTCAAAGCAAAGACTCTAACTTATGCTATATGATTTTATATGAAGGGGCACCTTTTTGGAGTCTCGCGAGTCGCGTCTACTCAAGGTTCAAGGAGCTATATGTGATCTTAAGGCGATAGTTAATTTTTCACTGAAAGGACCTCTGCAGAAAGTTGACAAAGAATTGGATCTAAGTCTAAAAACCTCTATAGAAGTTATAGATAACTGTCAAGTTCAAGGTGCTACGTTGCATAAGGTTTAAGGACACTATCAAGAGAAGTTATAATCGATCCTATAGACCAAAAAGTGGAGGCCACAACACAATCTATAAGGGCATGTATAAAAACTCTATATAAAGCTTCTTTCTGAGAACTTAAGATGCAAAGCTGTGATGTCCAAGGGTCTTGGTCACTAGGGAGTAGGGACTGGAGGTGATAGCATTTGGAACACATTATGATAAACTCACGACTCATGGTAAAAATGGAGATCTAATATATTGCATTTGCTTAGCAGGAACTTCCTGAAACAATTGCTCTAAGAAAGCTGAGTTCCAAGTGCTGGTATGTAAAATTTATGCTAATGACATTCCGCTCACAGAATATTCTAGAGGTGGGACTCTGAACTTTTATGTGCCCTTTGATTTCCATAGGTTCATGATCGTTGCCATGTGTCCTGCAGGCTCTCATCTGTTGAAAGCACCCTTTGAATTAGGGTGGGATTTCTTTTTATTAAACTACTTTTATCCCACGTAATGTATATTTTGCATTATTACCTCTAGCTACTAAAGATACTATTAAGCGTGGACCTTATCAAGGTAGGAACTGAATTGAATATAAAATCTCTGACAGGTTCTGGGCTCTTCGAAAGAATTGTATCTTGTAATTCTTGTTAGTGGTTATGCAGAGGAATCATTTTCTAGCTAAACATTTTGGCAGAATCTTTTAATTGATACACCTAAAAAGGAAATTATGTAGTTAAAAATAAAGACCACTTTTAGCTCTTGCCGGTGGTCTTTGTATATCAGCCCTACCAACAGTTCACCTACCACAATTGTCTACTGATCAGGGTTGGATTTTAGGCGGGTTTTGAGCTCGTTACAGTAATGGTTTATGGGTTGGTTTACAGTAAGGTTGAAGTGTTGAACAAGCACGGTTATAGTGTGTATTTCATGAAGGGTTGTTTTAACTAATCTTATCTTTATAACAGAGTGGTAGCACCTGCAAAATGTTGTAACTGTCTGTTCCTCATGTAAAACAATTTTTGATATTGTGTGCACGATTAACTATTCTGTGAAACAATACGATTTCTAAGTAGGTGTATACTGAATGAATCTTAGCCTCATAGGAAAGACACTGATCTCCATTTGAAGGAACTATCAATCCTGTGAAACTAGATTCTGTTTCCTGATTGTGTTTTTTGTGTGATGGTGTCTCTCTTTCCGTTGTACTCTGATACATTATTCTTTAAATTGTAATTATAGTGAACTAGATATAATAGCTTATTGAATGGTTTGCACTTCTTTTGTTTATTGTGGAGTAGTAGATGCTTGTTGTACATCAGATTTAGGGTCATGTGGAAAGTAATCAGCCCCTATGCGAGGTTCCAATGTATCCAAACTCCTTGCCTCACTCAAGCTGCAATCCTCTTTAGGGGAATTTCAGTAATATTGATATCATTGCTGATGTGCATTTCTTTAGAGAAGGTCTGAATTCGATCAATACTTCCCCTTTGTTGTATGACAGACTATGTTTTTGAGTAATTATTTCTGGGTGTAGAAATAGATATTCTGGGAATCTCTGTTTGACGCGCATTGTGCTTACAGCTTCTTCAAATTGCATGCATCTGTTTTAAATCTATTGAACATGCACTTAGATTGCTTAGCATTCAAATTTTGATGTACAGGAAATAATCCAACCATATGCAGCTAGCAGAACCTGATCAAGACGTACATATAAGATTTTGATCGGAAAAGAAGTTCTTAAGGGGAGAGGTTAGTCATGATTTTGAAGAGGATTTTCTAATCTTATTTCAAACTTTCCCCTTGTAGCTTTACTTGTTAACATAAGAGTGTATCAGTGTAGTACTTCACTATTTGTGAAAAATGATGGTTGCAACTCAACCAGCCTGTTATTTTATACATTCTTCTTTGCATGAGCAATACTTGAGCATAATAGCCTACAAGTTGTCAAGATGATAACTGGGTTTGCCTCCTCTTATTGGTTTATAATTTTGAGATCAGTTGCTTTCTGCACTTTGATCAGGGCCTAGTTCTTGGATGCCATATATTTATGGATAATTTAGGTTAGCTCATGCAGGAAGTTAGAGATTCAAATTAATTCTGAGAGCATTTTCTGACAGGTAGGCCTTGGGGAATACTCGTACAGGGTAGACATACTGCTAAAAGAGTGATACTGCATTATTGTACCTTTCTTTGAAGCACAAGGACAAGAATTTTAATATGATGGCAGAACATTTTATTGATTTTGTCTCCTACTTCCATCCTCTATTTGAGCACATATATCAGTATTTCAATTGGGTTTATTGTTTATTAAAGAAATTGTGTCAATGACCCTTTTCTGGAAGGGATGGAGGAAATGCTTCTTGCCAATGATTTCATGAATATGGCATTCCATATTGTATGGGTAGGTGGAACTTACTGAACTATTGGTCAAGTTGTTTAGTCTGTACCTCATCCTCTAGTTTAACCCCATCTACTAAAAACCCCTTTGCGCACCTTATTCCCTGACATGGCAAGTGAAATTCACATGCTGCCACTTAGGTTTCCCTTTTAGCTTAGTGATCAATCAGTTTCCTGTTTCGTTTTCATCATGAAAGATTACAAGGGGAAGTATCTTCTGCCTATTCTTTACAGTAATATAGAGAGCTATTAATCCCTTTATCTTTTGGCTATTAGTTTTGTACAAGAGAAAAACTATGGAGGAGTGATAAGAGATAGGAGGGTTGTGGACCTCACACGCATTGATGTTACAAAAACATCCTTCCGGATATGAGACAAAATTTAGCTAAGTGAATTTTAGCCAAATCCACCAATCCACATGTGATGTGTAAACAATGAAAGTTGGGTACCATAGTCAGCAGCTAGATATGTATGAAGGGGCATCGAATACATAAGCCGTACTCATTAACTAAGTCTATTGACTTAGTTTTTAGAAGTTACCAGTAAATACTATATTTGTGGCTCATGGGTCTTCTGATGGGTTCCTCCCCTCCTTAAGTTATATTCTCCTTTATCTTGTCGTTCTTCAATTTACGTCTTTAACTACTAATATCACTTTGTATCTCATTAAGGCTAGCACTTTTCTTGGCACAAAAACTAAGAAAGATGGGAGATCAATAGAAAGAAAAAGTTGATCCATGTGATAAAAGAGAGGAGAGAAAACAAATTCCAACTAAAAGGTAAAGAGACAAGTGTTAAAAGTTATTGGGGAACATCTATTTCTAATACTAAACGTTAAGCTTATTAAACGGGGGGAGTATCTTTGATTTTGCGTGATTAAAAATTATAAAATGTTGGTACTCCAAGAATATGCATTAAAATGAATCTAATAAAATCATATATTACTATATTTGATCTATGCTTTATAAGAAGAAGAAAAAAATCAACATAGTACACATATATGTAAGTACTTTTCAAAAAGAACATTATCATAATAGTTTCACACCATAAATGATTGTGTATAAGATTAGGGTATTTGGTTGAAGTTTAAAATCTTTGACCTCAAAAAGTCAAACGTGGCATATTTTTTAGAGACAAACATAATACTTCTTTTTCTTATCTTAGGATAGTACTTTGTAAAAGAGTATTTATATATGAATCAAGAATACTTTACTGCTAATCTAGGCTAGCATGAAAAATATGCACAACTCTTGACCATAAGCTATAGAAGTATGATTTTGCACTTGTTCAAAGTTTCTGAAATAGTTAACAGGCACAAATTAAAGGTAACAAAGTAGTTTAATCCTTGAGAACTCTGGCGTACAGGTTTACATGATTTGATGGGTCTAAAAAAGATTTCAAAGTGCTCTCTCTTCAGAAGGTAAGGTACAATTCCAAGTAGCCACGTTAATTGGGTGGACTAGACTTAGGTCCAATCCAACATTTGAGGTGATTTAATGTTAGTTAAACATTAGGTTTTGTCGGTCATAAATTCATAATGATGTGCTGAAAAATTCGTTATTGACTATATTAGTAATGCTATCTTCTTCTATGGCTTGTAATTCTTTGTTTGGTGCTGCGAGATTCCACTATCTTCCATATAGGCCTGATATGATGTCATCAGATCAAGGGTCTTTGTTTGCTAATGGGAATATTCTAGGATGAATAATGAATTTGGGATTATGATGCAATCACATTGGAGAAAGAAAATAGTGACATTTCATTCTGTAGTGCAATATGATAAAAGAGGGTTTTTGCATATAGATTTACTATCTGTGTTATAAGTTCATGTACTTTTTGGAGCTTTGGCTCATGAATCTTTGTTTATGGACAAAATTTATTTGTGGGTATGCCAAAATCAGTACATGTGACTGTTATATGGTTTAAAACAGGATTTGGGTACTTTAATCAGGTTTTTTCCCCTCTCTATTCAGTCCTGAACTTTGCAGGTGTTATAAGCGCAACTTTGGCAGGTCATTTTTGTTGCTTTCCATTTGTTTTGGTCATTTTATTCTGAACTTGGATTAGTAGGGATGATAGGTGTATTTTGTAAAGTTTTGAGGTGTGTTTTTCAGGGGTATTTGAAAAAGAACATTAGAAAATTGGAGAAGGTTGTAGCCTTGTAGGAACATTTCCAAGTGACAAGGAGTGGTTATTTGTGTGGACGTGTAATTTATAGAAAAGTGCAAAGTTCGTCATGTCCTATGTTCTTGTAATTTGTAAACCAAGCATCTACCCATACCCCCTTATGTCGAAAGAACCTTCCTACATTCCCCTTTTTCTTTTTTAATGAATTTTGTAACTAATCCGAAGGAGAACCTAATTAGATTATAGTGATCGAAAAAGAGAAAAAGTGAAAGTTATTCTGGGTGTGTGAGAGGACCGAGAGATCGTGAGCCCTCTCACACACCCTTCTATTATCTAAAAATATCCCCATATTTAGTCAAGGAAATACCTATTATTATATCCCTAAACTAGCCTTTTTTATATAAAAATAAACTCCTCTATGCATAGATGATTATCCAATTACTACAAGTGATGTATCATTCCTCGAAGATTGAACTTTTGGTTCACAAATACAAAGAAGTTTTATCAACAATTAGTGGAAATTTTAAATAGAAATCATGTCTCCTCATGTTGTCAAATGGCAACAAAATCATAAATCACACTATCAAACATATATTTTTCTAATAATGGCTATCCTTGGAGAAAGCTATGGAGGTTTTTCAAAATATTTGAAGAAAGATCTCCCCATACCTTCTGAAAGTCTTTCAAGGTCCACATCAGGCACTAGGTCACATTCACAGTTAGAAGTACCATAAAATTGGTAGAACTTGACTAACTTTGAGGAGTTTTCTTTGATTGCACGTATATTCACTCAATAACCACCAACAAATCTCTAATATTTACTGATACGCCGGAACTTGGGTTCTTAATATTGGAATTCACATAATTGTTTGAACATTGAACCTTTGAAAATGTCCGTTAAAGTTAGTCATACTATCAATATATAATATAACATAATCTTCTTTAGCAAGAAGAAATAATCATGTGATGTCAGATGCTCATGGAATACATATGATGAAAGGGAACATAGATAGAGATAGGTTTTTATATAATTATCTTCTGGTGTGTTAGATGTTATATCTTTAGGGGTTCAAGTTGAGAGGGGGACATTGTTCTCCCATACTGTGACAGCATCTGTTCTACACAAATGCTACTGGTAATTGTAATACATACCGTATACGGTTCAAAGTTACATGTTGGATGGATCCATCAAAATCTGAACTTCTAAACGTCGCCCCCAAATTACTTAAAATCGCCCCAACTACTATGTAAATGTACCATTATACCCTTGGCTGTTTTTACAACCCTCTCTCCACCACCACCTAAAATCACTAACCACCAATCGCTACCTCTCCAACCCACCGACGATCACCACCGACGATCACCACCGACGAGCACAAAATTCCGGCGAGTATTTTTTTTTTTTTAAATGAATTTCATGGGGCCAACGTGTGGCCTGCACGTTGGCCCCATGGGGCACAACGTCCGGCCTGGACGTTGTGCCCCATGGGGCCAACGTGTGGCCTACACGTTGGCTCCATGGGGCAAACGTGTAGGCCACACGTTAGCCCCATGGGGCACAACGTCCGGCCTGAGACGTTGTGCCCCATGGGCCAACGCGTGTGGCCTACACGTTGCCCCATGGGGCACAACGTCCGGAGCCGGACGTTGTGCCCCATGGGCCAACGTGCGCAGCCACACGTTTGCCCCATGAAATTCGTTTAAAAAAAAAATTTCGTTTAAAAAAAAAAAACGTCGGAATTTTGTGCTCGTCGGTGGTAATTGGCGGTGGTGATCGTGGGTGGTGATGGCGAAGATGAGAGATAATATGAATTAGGGGAGGAGTTAAAATGGAGTAAAAATCAAAACAAAAATCGTAAGGGTATAATGGTATTTTTAGAGGGGAGTTGGGGCGATTTTAAGTAATTTGGGGGCGACGTTTAACAATCCCCATCAAAATAAATAAAAAAGGTTACATGTTGGAGAATAGAAGACATCTTTGTCCCATTTCTGTCACAATTTTTGCAGCTGCAGATTGTGCTTTGGAAATTGCTTCAAATTTCAGTTTATTTGTTTTAGTTTAATGGTTTTTTTTTTTCTGCTGAAAAAAAAAGGAAAGAACCCTTTACTTGTTGGCTTTGCCTTAACCAATCTAGGCTTACTGTTGGAAGAAAAATTCAGAAGCCAAAATGGCAATGCCAAATGGCTAGCAGCTTTAAATTTGATGTTTGACACATTTTGTGAAGAGAGAAAGAAAGTTTTGGGTCGGGCCGGGCCGGGCTAGCTGGGGTTGTTTTTTGTTTTTGTAAAAGCTGAAAAGGCAAAAAGAAACAGGAAAGAGAGTAACAGAAATTCTTGCTTACAACTAACAAGAGGAGGAGATTCTTTGCTCAAAGTACAATATCAAGGATCATCCCTTTGACTGCTTCTCTTAGCCTAGTGGAAAATCTATTAGTAGTGGGAAAGTTTGTTCTTTTTGGATGGGTTTTTTTTTTTTGGAGGTGTTTGGTAATTTTTAAGAGCCAATAGAAGTTGAGAATGATTTGCTCGATTTTGTTCCACACTTAAACCTTTGGCTTATCCCCATTCAACAACTATCATCACCCCGTGTCTTTCTCAACTTTTTCGTTTTGATAAATTAGGAAACTTCCTTGAGAGAGGGGTTCCTAATTTCCTCCTTGTACCTTTCAAATTTGGCTTATGAAATAGGAAATGGGAAATTTCTATTTTGATTACTCTGGCCTTGTCCCAAAATAATAGGCTAAATTTATTTTTGACAGTCTAAACTTTGTTAAGTGGTAGTAACAACTCATTCTCTTAAAATTAAAAGATAGATAATATACTTTATTAGTCTCAATTATACAACTTCATGTTAAAATGAAGGTAGAATTTTAACCAATGTTCCAAAAAGAAGATAATGTCTTTTAAACTTTCACATAACACTAGAATTTGTTTCGATCTTTTTACTAAGTTAGAAGAAAAATAGAAGAATGATTATAATTTCCCCTCGCTCCACATCTATGATCCTCCTCAATAAGTTCAGCCACCATCACTTCACTTCCTATCTCGCCGAAATTTTTTTTTGCCAATGTTTTTGGTGCAATCTACATTGAGGCGTTAATTGGCATGGCTATAAATTTTCATATAATCATCTTCTATAGCATTGTTTTTCTCTTGCTCATTTATAAGATCACATGAGCCAAAATCTAGTTCTTTCAATAAAGTTTATTGACTACAATATGAAAACATCATTTATATTTAACTTAATTACTACTGTGAGACAATTGTTTGTAATTAATGTTTTCGATGTAACATAATGACTAAAATTAGTAGTCAAAACTCAAAATAGATAAACCTTGGTTGGCATGAAAATCGAATATAATTATATACTGAAACTAATAGAACAATTGTTCTTTCACACCAATTTAGAATTATTAAATCATTTCTACTAATAAAAAAAGTAATATCCCATATAATTATACTGTAAGTTACTCCCTCCGTCCTTTATTAGTTTACCCGTTTTGACTTTTCACATTTATCGATGTAAAACTTTGAGTAATAATATCTCTAATTATGTATTAGTAGAAATTATAAAAATTTGATATTCCGAAACTACATATTGAGACGAATCAAATGATATCTCACATGGTTATATTTTTCTTACATATGAAGCACAAATGATGGTCAAAGTTATAAAGATGAATAGTGTTATAAGTCAAAATGGGTAAACTAATAAAGGACGGAGGGACTATATCTCAATTACATCCACTTTTATTCACTTTATCAGCCTAGGCTACAACCTTTTACAACATGGCTAAATGAGAATTTCTAGTTTGGCTTTTAGAAGAAGCCTTCAGGCTTCAGCAATTATAGTAACTAACAATAATGTCCATTATGAAATTATTCAGATTTGAGGAGATTAAATTATCAAAGGAGGTTAATAAGTACCAAGATGGTTGAGTATCCACTAATGAAGAGCCATATGATGGTGCATTGATTCCTCACTCCACTTTTAACTCTACTTTGGTACTTGAACTGATTTTAAGGGCAGGTTGTAGCCAAATTTGGTTTCTTTTGTTTTTCAATCTATCCATTTTGGGTACAATTCTTGTGGTTGAAGACTGAAGAGATGAGTTCCACCACGTTGCCAAAACAATACTTGACATGATGTGGCTTTCCTATCAATCAAAATTCAAACACATAGTTTGAGGATGGCTAACCTACAAGTCATGTAAAAACCAGTTGTGGAATGAATTGAATAAAATATGGCTAAACATTAAAATGTTGTTTGTTACCAAAAAAAAAAAAAGAGAGAGAAGCGAGTGCGGCTCATTTTTGAAATGTCTTTCTTCTCACTTAGTGGATAACAAGCAATTTGGCGTTTAACTTTTTTTAATGGTGTTTAGCTTTTGTCGGAACACCTAGATTTTAAACGCATAATCACATGTAGAAAAGAAATGATATCCTTAACTCATCACAATCTCCTTATTATGGTTCATAAATAAGTGTAAGTCTCCGTTCTTTTTTTTGGATGGTAAACCGAATTGAATCAACTCAATTAACCGAACCAAAAAAAAGTCCAAAAAGAATATCTACTAATTATGCTTTTTTCTAGATGGTTACATGCATAACAATTAGCTATGAAGATTTATTGATTCAAAAATTAATAATCTATATTAAGTCGAAACTATGGCATATATGGCGGTCTCAATTGTCTATTACTTTCTCTTTTTTATATTATGGCAAGATATACAATTTTATGCTTCTTATTACACAAATCTATAAGTAAAAATTATAAAAAAGTTGATATTTTGAATTTTTTTAAAAAAAAATTGGTAAGGAAAAAACATTAGACTGCCCTCCTCTCGAGGGGAATACCTAATGCGTCGGATACAAGAATAGAAGAAAGGGAAGAATTATTACAATATGAAATTTCAAAACTAGAGCTAACTAAATGACCTACATTGGTAATCCAGTCAGCTGCTCGATTTGCTTCCCTGAAAACATGACGAACTTGAACTGAGTTGAACTTTGAGAGTAGGATATCTTCGAGTCTTCAATAATGTTGGCTATTTTCCATGGGACCGACCAGAGATTCTTGATAGTATTGATGACTTGCAAATTGTCGCCTTCCACAATTATGTCTCGAATATCTAGCTGGGTGGCTAAGATGAGGCCGTGATGCAAAGCTGAAGATATGTGTTAAGATAAATATAATAAGATCTCACATGACTATTTATTCTTCGTATGAATAATGTAAAAGTACAAATATTAAGATCAATTAATATGAAATGAAAAATGTATCGTATAATTCCCAAATCTAAGATGAAATATGAAGTTGCGCACAATAGTGCATTTATTTTAGGGGTCCATTTTTTCAACTCTTTACTCCATCTCCTCACATTATTATCATCAATTAATTGTTTGGGGGTAAATTATTGGTACTCAAGTCGCCATCATCCATCAGGTGAAGTTATAGAGTACTGATGTACTCATGAAATTAAGGGCTAGATTGTAATGCATTTTAGCATTTGAGGTATGCCTTTATATTTTCTTTATATGAATGATAGGTGATTTGGTATACTTTATCAAGGACTAGTTTCATGTAATTTTTTCATGTTCCTATTGTAAATTGTAAATGTTCTTGGGTCTTTAATTATCAACTTAAACTTTTGGTTGAGTTGGCCCTTTAATATACAGACGTAACCAAGTATGACATAAATGTCATGGGTTCAAAGCATGACATAATTGAAGGGTTTAATTTCACGATTGACATAAGTTAAGGGGGTTATTGTCAAATGACTTTTCATGAATAAAAATTTTCCTTCCCGAAAAAAAGAAGGGGCTATTTGTCACGTTGATAATGTAGCATTTGATTCATGATTGGAGGAATAATAAGTTCTTGAAATAAGGTAATGATAACCCAACCTAACATGAAAAACTTAGCTAAAAACTATTGCTTTAGTTTTAATACAGTTTTCAAAGTATAACCAAAAAAAAAAAAGTTTTCAAAGTATAAAATGCCTACCTAATCCATTACTTTCCAATTTTCCATGGATCAGAATCACTTGTAACATCTTCTAATATGTTGGGGTTGGGGGGAAGGTTTCCTTTTATATCACATAAGTACAGTTCGAACCTATCTATTATAAAGGTCAAAAGTCAACGGGCCTGGATTGACATCTACCATGCATGCCCTTTAATAATGATCTTGTTGCTCTTTTTCTAATGATGTTTAAGGTATTTTGCTTCTATTTTAAGGAACAAAACTACAGTATTAGAACCTCACAGAACATTATACATTCTAATATTGGAAGCAATCATCGCATTTTGGAAGAGTATGGTCAATATTAGTGTCCTTCATGAGGTGGAAGATGCTAAAGCTAAAATGGTCATATCTCAACTTATAAAGCTAACTATTAGTTGGTAAATTTGGATGTGATAGGCATCAAGGTCGTGATTGCTAATCATGGAAGAGAATATACATCAAAGTCAGAATTTTTGATTAGTTTTATAAAACCAATCATTAAAGAAAATAGATCAAAAGAGTAGTAATATAATCAATTTCATTTTGTTTCTCTTCCAATTAGCCATATTTATACAAATTAATTTACCAAACTGCTAAAGAAAAAGTGACGGTTGACGACGATATAGTACAAAAATGACTCTCGTGACAAATTAGTTATATAAAATGGATCGAGCAATATATGTGCCATAAATTTGGTCGGATTCTCGTTCAACCTACTCTTGTACATCAATGAATCCTTTTAACAATCCGTTTTGCGTGGACCCGGTTCATATTAAAAATAGTGTGGACCAGGCCTAGACACGTGCCCCACTACAAACTAGTCACTCCCGTTTTTCAAAATCCGTGCGATTTTCTCTCTCTTCAATAAGATTCTCTCGCCCTAAAATTTTAACAAAAACAGTTGTTCAGAACAAACATACACTATGTCATTTTAAAATACACTATATCATGTCAAAATACACTATCATGTCAAACACTATAACGATCGATTATGATAATTTTGTGTAATATACAAATAAACTACACTATAACATTTCAAAATACACTATATCATGTCAAAACACACTATATCATGCAACACTATCATGTCAAAAAACACAGCAAAACACTATCATGTCAAAATACACTATATCATTTCAAAATACACTATATCATGTCAATATACACTATAACATGCAACACTATCATGCCAAAAAACTCAGCAAAACACTATCATTTTAAAATACACTATATCATTTTAAAATACACTATATTATTTCAAAATACACTATATTATTTCAAAAATACACTATCAGGAGAGTGAAGTTATCAGGAGAGAGAAAAGAGCGGAAGACTGAATGCGGCAAAAACGAAAAGTTGTAATCATTAAAACTCACGTGAGATGGATAAGGTGCACACTAAGTTAGTGTGCACCAGGTTCATATTAGTTTTTTTTATCCTTTTAAACACTTGTTTTTTTTGTCGTTATTTTTCCCTTAATTTCCTAGCTCTCAATTAGGGTATGTTCTCCCCAGCTTATTTTCAGTTCAGTTCAGTTCCAATCAGTTAAGTTAAGTTCAATTCAATTCAGTTCAGTTCAATTCAGTTCATTTTAGTTCCTAATTTATTTATCTGATAATAAAACAATGATAATTATTATTATTATTACAATTACGATTAATTACGATTATTATTATTATTATTATTATTATTATTATTATTATTAATATTATTATTACTACTACTACTATTACTATTACTATTATTAATATTAATATTAATATTAATATTAATTTTAATTTTAATTTTAATATTAGTATTACAATTACTAATATTATATTATTATTATTATTATTATTATTACTCCTATTACTATTGCGTTTACTATTATTATTACTATTAATATTATTATTATTATTATTATTTTAATATTACAATTATTATATTATATTATATTATATTAATATTGTTATTACTATTATTGATTTATTAATTTATATTTATTAATTAATGATAGCTAAATTATTATCATTACTATTAGTTATAATTTAATTCAGTTCAATTCAGTTCAGTTCAGTTAAGTTCAGTTGCAATCAGTTCAGTTCAGTTCAGTTGCAATCAGTTCAGTTCAGTTCAGTTCAGTTGCAATAAGTTCAATTCAATTCAGTTCAGTTGTTTTATGCCGAAGAGAACGTACAGGCCCTTAGTGACAAATTTATTCATTAAACATATTGATATGTCTTTTTTCCTTTTTTGCTCTCAAAATTTTTACTCTAAGAGTTTCAAGAAAAGTTCTTTACACGACCTATATTAACTATCTTAGCTTAATAAAATAAATAAGAAATCATATCTTGCTCTTCAACAATCTCCAACTTGGACCAGTAATTCCTCTTTCAGTTGTAATACAATACTACTCTCTCTGTTTTTTCTAAAGATTGCACCATTTAGTTTTTGACACTATTAGTCAACTAACTTTGTTAAGCTATCTCACATCATTATATAAGAAAAAACATAGTCAAGTGGGGTTTTGTTAGATTTATCTCAAATCAAGGATTCCAAATATCAAAGTTTATATGTTTTTACTTATGTGCAATTAGAGATATATTGACATTCAAAAAAGCGTCTCAACAAATATGAAAAATGAAATGGTGCAATTAAAAAGAAACAACGGAAGTATTACATTTACCTATTGAAAAATGAAAGGTCAAACTATAATATTGAAGGTTTTTATCAAGCGAGCCTACCTGCCACATAGTGTGCTTTCTCATTTACTAAATCTCATTGTAATCATAATGTGTCCCTTCTTATTCGATCTCTCCATTCCTTTTCTTCTTAATCCCTTGTGCTCACTTCCACTCTCATCTCATCTTCTCTCACTCTCGTCTTCCTCATTATCCCAACCACCACTTAGCCACCCTTACCGAATTGAAGTATTGGTGGTTTCAGTGGAGGTGGTGGCTCCAGTCATGGGGGAGTATAAAGGAGTCAAGTGAAGACTAGTGTGTTGGGGGGGGGGTTGGCAAGGAATGAGGGTGTACAAATAAGGGTGAAAGTGAAACTAAGAAAATATCAGAGGACGAATAACTAACAATTCAGTTTAGAAAAAGGCACTATTTGAATACTTTATAGACTATTGGACAACATTTTCGAATACCTTACCGATACTACATGTTAAGGTCTAAAGTGAACTTTAACTATTAGTGGTTAGTCCTTTCTCCTTATTATTGATCGGACTGTTTCAAATTAATGATGTATATAAAGAAGAAGAGATAGTACTTCCTCAATTCTGTTTTAGTTGCAACAATGGGGGTGGGGAGAGGACACGTGATGACGTGAATTAAGGTGACGAAAGAGATGGAGAGAAATAGAAAAGGTACCATATGATGAGGATGAGGAAAAAATAGAGTGAAAGAATATAAAAAAATGGAAACGTTGCAACTAAATTGAAACATCTTATAATATAGAGAGTGTTTGAACTAAAGAGAATGAAGGAGGTATAAGATAGTAAAACATAAAAAGGGGATGATCCACAATGGAGAAGGAAAATTGTTCCGCTGTTATCGGATTCATTCTGTAATTCCAAATTGAAGCTATAATCAATCCCATGTTAGTTGGTTTATTTTGGAGTTTGCTAGTTATGTGTGCTTGAGAACTCACAAGTTAAAACAATCAACACAGTCCCCCACATGCAGCATGTGTTCTACAATTAGTCAATTTAATTAGTGAGCTTCGTCCAAGAAATCACTTTGTTTTCCTTAAATTTAATATAATCACTCTCCTTAAAGAGTGCCAATGAAATCAACACATTAGACTACACATCTTGTGGTTCTTTGATTGGGGGGCCCACATGTGTACATTCAAAGGATTATTAGGATTTTTATTTAGTGTCTAATCCAAGATCTAAACTTGTTTTAGTAAGATAATAACTTTTAAAAGAGTACTTTATTGTTGCACGAAAATTTATGAGATTGTGTCATGAGGTGATGTGGAGGCCAGTCTAGCTAGCCTAAGGATGCTTTTATGGGCTAACATGATCCTACTTAAATGTAATTAAATCATACTTTGTGGGGTTACTTTGTGCATAAACACTTTAGCCTATACAAAATGAACCAAATCTCTAAGAAAGCTAAAATCTTGAATTTGGGGAGATTTGCCTACGATAAACTAGACAGAAGTCTAAATTTGAGTCAAAAAGAGGTTCAAAACTAGGTTAAACATTCTAATTAGTAGGCATATATAATATATTGTTCTTGTTTAAAGTAACAGTTGAAAGGTTTTAGAATAGGCATGACCCATACAAGTTGGAAACCTAGAAATTCCATGCATCTTCATCCAATAAAAGTGTGGGTTTAGGTTAAAGCATTTTTTAATCTTAGTTTAATCAAGCATTCTCAAAATCCAAGACTCACATATAGAAGGAAGAGATATTGATAATTTCACTTGGTAAATTACCCTCAGTAGATATAAATTTTTACTCTCTCCCTTTTAAATTAAATGAAACAGTTTAACTAACACACTTGCCAATACTCAACTTGACCATTAATGTCTCTAATTATTTATTTATAAATATTATGAAAAGTTGATGTATTCAAAATATACATTGAGGTAAATCTAAAAGTATATTATATATTAGTAAAAAAAATTATGGTCAAAGTGAGGCATGCACATGGGGTAAAAATCAAAATGTTATACTTCCTCCATAACAAAATAGATGTTACACTTTAAAAATTGCACTATTCACCTACTATATTTGACCATGCATTTTTTAGTTTTTGATAAAATCAACCGTTATATTATATGATATGTTGTTGGATTCGTGTCAATGTATACTTTTATAATATGAACTTCTTATAATTTTTACTAATACACAATTAAAGTTATTAATGGTCAAAGTATTGCATCGCCAAGCGTGAAAGTCAAAGTGTAACATCTATTTTGTTACGGAGGAAGTATATATTTTGGGATAAATTAATTATTTAATGGAGAGATATGACATTCTACAAATACTAGAAGTAGAGACAGTGTTTTAGTGCTATGGAAGTAAGGCAAAGTACAAAAGTAGATGTGCCTGTTAGCACTTCCAAAAGGCAAACATTCAATTCTCTTTGAATTTTATCATTAATTATCAAGGGAAAATGGGAAATGGGTACTGTTTTACTACCTTGATTACTGATGTTATAAAATGCAGAGCCAGAATAGAAGTATTTGTATTATTGTATATACTTATACTGAGTTCCTAGATTCAAGAGTTTAGGAAATAGTGAACTAGCACAAGGGTGATAATTTTCCATCATGTAGGTGCACTATTGGCTAATGCACTATGGACCTTGGAAAAAGACATACTTAAAATTTATTTTTGTTTCATATGGAGGTGAAATAGTCTTGCTTTGATATCTTCATAGTTTGCATGTGTAATACTCAAATCCAAAAGTAATAATTAGCATTATAGTTATACAATTTGAATCAATAATGTAAATTTTTTTGGCACAAAAGAAGGGCCAAGCCCCTAAACTGAATCAATAATGTAATGACTAAATGCTGCAAACATAAGTGGCAGTAGATAATTTAAATCATTACGTACTAATCATACCTTTGAAATATTTGTTTTGGTACATTTGCTCACATACAGTTTAGGCATGTTCAATAAATGGTCACAAAGAGTGTTAATAAATTAATAATAATATATTTATAAATAATATTGTAAGCAAACCAACTCTCAATGTCTATTAGAATGGAGTTGTATTTTCAAATATGTGATACACTTATAAATTTTCAATTCCAGTGAATATCATAACCTCGAGATGATAATGAATGTTAATGACAATTCAAAAGAAAAAATTGTACTCTGGATATTATTGTATTATCGGCTATATATAAAATTAAACTTTGCTTTCATTGCTCGACCTTCCCCCATTAGAGCTTGCTTGGCTCCCCCAAAGATTGGCTCATGCACTCATTTTAGTAGCTTCGTTTTTACAGCTATAGTTATTCATCAATATATCATTGAACATCCCCATCATTGAACTCCACTATAATCCAATTAGAATTACCTCTAGCGGTCTCTTATGACCATAAATAAGATGTATCCCATGGGGTCTAATGCTCGTATTCTCGGAACGTTCAAAAATGTGTCTTAGTGTTTTAATTCGGCTTTTGGGTTACTTTTTGACTTTCATGACCTATGATGCTTTTTTACCTGGAGATCTTTTTGAGGGTCCCCTGGATGCTTTGGGATGAGACTTGGAATCCTCTTCATTGCTTTGAAATGTCTTCAAAAACTTTTTGTATTATCTTTCAATCCAATTTGAAAATAGCTCCAAAAGCCACAATATGCTCATTCTTAGGCATATTTTAGCTTTCAAATGACCTCCTATAACCCTATGAGGTACCCATAGGGAGTGTTGTCCGTGCCCCGGGAACGTCCAAAAATTTGTATTAGTCTCTACATTTGGCTATTTTGGGCTATTTTTGGGATTATCTAAACCCTACTGTAATACTCCGTATTTTTAGTAAGTTAATATTTATATTTTTAGATAAGTTTTGGTTATTAAAAAGGTTTTTATTTACTAAAAGGTCTAGTTATTTACTAAAAAGGCTTTTATAAAAGATTTTGGGTATTTTAAATTCTAGCCCAAATTGAATTTTGGGCCTAGGTTTACTAATCCAAGTAGTTTGTTTAAACAAATTTAAAAGTGTTTTAAAAGAAAATCCAAAACAAATTTTTAAAAAAAAAAAAAAAATTCCAGCTTAACAACTCACGTCAGTGAGTTAGATGCTTATTAGCAAAGTTTTTGGTTACTTTTCCTTTTTGTTTATCTTTTTAATTATTTTAGCTTCTAGAATTATGTATTATGGGATAATTTTATCTTTTCCGAATCTTAGTTGGATGATCGTAAAAATTTGTTAGATCTTAGCTAGATTTGTTTATCTTTTCTCTTAAATTCATCTTTTAGTTTTTGAGTCCTAGTACGACTCTACCTATCCAACTAGTATAAATAGGAGTCTCCACCCATCATATTCTTCACACCAAATTTGAGGAATACATCTCTTTTCTCAAGTTTAAACTCTCTCTCCCTTTTAACCTACTCTTTCTCTTTCTCCATTAGTAGTCTTTTAATTTTAAGGTGGTGCGTGTATATGTAGATTTTTAATAATTGTTTTGCAAGCATAGTATCATGTTTTTAGGAAAATATTTTAGATTGAAGTGCATGTTTTTATGCGTTTTATTATGAACTTCATGAGTTTTTGTATGATCATGTTTAAACGTTGATAGTTTACAACGAATTTGGTAGTATGATGTTAAACTTATTAATGACGTCAATTTGATGTTGAGATTTTATAATAGCTTAGTTGCGTCAGTGCTTATTACTCCTAGTATTAGCATATTTTGCAATTCCATGTTTCTCAAAGCATATGCAATATGCACGCATGACTAGCCAATTTACTTGTTGCTATGTTATTTGTTATTATGATAAAAATTATTATTTCATGTATCATTAAAATTTTCCAATATGATTTCATGAGCAAATATTTTATTTATGCCTTTATATAGCTAAGTTTATAAGTATTACTATTCTGTTTAAAGGAGGATTATTTCCAAAGGATTTTTATTAGTTATATGATCTTTTATGATCACATTTATAAAGAGGCAACGACTTGTTATTTATTAGCAAGAACGGTAGCTATTATATTTTACCCATGTACTTTTTGTATAAGTCATGTGGACAAGGTTGTTCCCTCGTCATAGACTCATTAAGGAATACTAAACTTGGGGGTGTGCACACTTTAGGAAAGGTACCTAGGCAAGGAAAATGAGTTTTATTAAAGTTACTTTATGTTATATAATTATCAAGTATTCAAGGAAGGATTTTCGAAATTAAATATTTCAAATGTTTAATTAAATAAAGTGTTTAATATTCCGCATATACATGTACTCAGTATTTTTACTGACACACGTTTTGTTTGTTTTGTTTTATGGCTTTGTCCCTGTGATGACCCTATTTTAGCGAGCAGAATTTACAGGTTGATATGATGCATACTTCATATGGGTGAGCTAGTGAGGAATCATAATTAGTCAAGGAGTTAATTATCATTTTATTTTCTATATTTCCATTGTTATAGTTGTACAATAAAGTTTATATATATTAATAAAGAGGAGTTATTTAAGTTATTTCCGCTTGCATTAGTTTCAAGTTCAGTTAGTAGTTAGTATTAAAGCCTTTAACGTTATCACGTAGCTGTAATACTCTCAAGTTTCTCAAGGAGTTTTATATTAAAATAAGTTTTCCAAAAAGAGAGAAATTTGGGGGTGTTACACCTACAATGTTTTTTATTAGGGACCTTCCCGATGATCACTCGATGACTTTGGAATTTGGATGATTGTTAATTGGTTGGGACCCTCATGTTGTGTTAAAATGCCTTTTACATTTTATTTTGTATATCTCCCATTCAACCTCAAAATAGTCGTATAAGACACCATATGTTCGTTCTCAGGCATGAATTACCTTTCAAACAACCCTCTTATAACCCCAGAATGCGAATTCTCTTCTTTGTTATTCCTCCATAGGTATGTGGAGTTCACGAAATTTGTCAAATGACTTTAATCTAATAGATATTTTCTCTTATAAAGTAATTATATAATTCCCTTTGTAAATAGCTAGAGTTTTATATAATTACTTTTTTTTTTTTTCCCCTCAAAAAAAAAAAAAGTAATTATATAAAACTCTAGCTATTTACAAAGGGAATTATTTTAAAAGAGGAATTGTTTATTGGTTTATAGTACTTCATGTAAATAGTAGTTCTCGACATAAATTTTCAGAACAATTATGCGAGAAAAGAAAAAATAGTGGATGCATGATTTAAGCAGAAAAGTCCAAAACATAAGTTAAGTAGCTAGCTCATCCATTTGAAGTTCTCTTAAATTTATTATAACATTAAACATATCCTTATCAATGCTGTTTGTTTAACTAAATTTGGCATGTTTCAAGAATCGGGTAACAAATTATTAATTACAACAGCATAGGTTCATAAATTCTTGACCAAAAATGTATGAAGCTGTACTAATACTAGCAGTTATTAATCACATTTACTGTTTCAAAATTTAAAAAGACTTTCTTGAATTTCAATCAATAAAATGAACCTACGATAAGTAAAAATCCAGATTCTTCCTTATCTTGATTTTTTTCCTTAAATTGTTTTTTGTCACTCATCATTAGGAATAACAAAATGAAGAAGGGGACACAACCAGGGTGTTCGATCAAGACCTAGAGTAGCCAGCTGCCCGCGGTCAGTACTACTAGCAGTTTGTGGGGGAGAAGTTGGGCAGGTGCACATTTGGTAAATTACCAGTACACTTATCCGTATATGTGAATAAGTTGTCATTAGATGCATCTCAATTTCTCAACAATTGATTAATAGCCTCATCACTTTTAACAGATAACTAGTATTTAGGCCGGGCAACGCCCGGGTTTCTGTCTTCTAATTTAAGACTTTCTCCGTCCCATAATATAATCTTTACATTCCTTTTTGGGCCCCAAAATGTTGTCTTTATTTCATTTTTTATCAATTTAAATTATCCTCAATTTTTACACAAACTTTTCAAAATACCCCTACTTTTCTTTCAAAATGTGTGTCTCTATTTATTACTTTACACCATTCTAAGGAATATTTATTACTTTTAAATAGGTCCAAGACAAAAGTATTTCATTAGATATTCTTTTTGGAGAATACTATTACTCCCTCCATTCTCCTTAATTCCCGTGAAAAAAGAAGAAGTAAACACTATATTATGGGACGGAGGGAGTAGTAGTTAAATAAGTCAACTCATACTCATTTAAAAAAGTCATCTCATTCATTATATGGATTTCAAAAGTTTTCCATTCATATATCATCATTAATTTTGATTAAATAAGCAATAATAGTATGGTGGAGTGATGGTTGGATCTCTTTCTTTTATACTTGAGGTTGTGGGTTCGAATCTTCACATTAACAATGCTTCTTTTTTTTAACTATATGAGAAAGACGTGGATATAATGTTATTGAATGAGGGATGATGACACGTGGCGCATATACGTTCTTAGGAACGCTTTTTAATATATTAGTATAGATTAACTAACTTTTGGGGTGTGGATGTACTTTTTGGTATGGGTGTATAAACTATATATATATAAGGAACCATAACGACTATAACGAGAATGTGATTTGATCCTAAGTCTAAGTATTACACTTTGAAATTTTCACCAACCACATTAATTAACATCAACGTAGCAAAACAAGCTTTATGTTTGTATTGCTTGATCTTTTGGTATCGGATAATTGGAGTAAAGTTGTGTCTTTTGAGATTCTTATGATTGAATTGCTTTTCAAATGGTAATGAAATTATAATTTTGAGAAAATTGCAAAATGAATAGTGGTTACTTGTAACAATTCAAATGTAATAAATGACAAGACCCATAAAGGACATTTCTATTACTCGGTAACAATGGAAATCAATTATTTTTGTTGCTAATCAACAGATATTAAAGAAAAAAACTTTCATTATTGATAAATGATACTACTATATGCAACTTTCAACTTTAATTTGTCTGTCTTTGAGTATTGACCATAAAAAAGGCTTAATTTGTCTAAAATCTATACTAATATATTAAAAAGCCTTCCTAAGAACGTATATGTGTCACGTGTCACCATCCCTCATTCGATAACATTCTATCCACGTCTTTCTCATATAGTAAAAAAATGAAGCATTGTTAACGTGAAGATTCGAACCCACAACCTCAAGTATGAAAGAAAGAGATCCAACCATCACCATACTATTATTGCTTATTTAATCAAAATTAATGATGATATATGAATGAAAAACTTTTGAAATCTATATAATGAATAAGATGACTTTTTTAAATGAGTATGAGATGACTTATTTAACTACTACTAAATTGTAGCACAGTGAAACCCCGGGACATCGCCCGGGCCTAAGGGCTTGTTCTCCTCAGCTTATTTTCAGTTCAGTTCAGTTCCTAAATGATAATCATTACTATTAATTAGTTATAATTTAATTCAGTTCAATTCAATTCAGTTCAGTTCACTTCAGTTGTTTTATGCCGAAGAGAACAAGACCTAAATACTAGTTATACTTTATTACTTGTCAACAATGGATAGAGAGTGATAAAAGGCAATGATATAATCGATATTCAATTTTATATATATTTTAATTAATAATTAACTACTTGGCACATGAAATTTAGACGACTCATCATATGATTACTTATACGGTTGACACAATACGATTTGTTACTAAATAAGTAAATATATATTCCTAATTGGTTACACAATTATGTTATTTTCTTTTCAATGTGATCACAATCACACATGCAAATATCAATCAGTACATTCCATATTTTACACCCCAATTTTTTTTGTAGAAATTTCCATAGGACAAAAAACTCAAAATTTACAATTGGACTGTGAAAGTGGCCTTGAATTTAGAGTTTGAAAAAAAGCCTCAAGGGGAAACGAGCTTCTCTAACCTCTCTACTACAGTCAGTCTAAGTCTACACCCCATTTTTTTGCTGCACTTTATTCCCTTCAAATTCGATACTTTGCCTTGCTCAGTACCAGCATTAGAAGAGGAGGACATTACCCTCTTCTCTCTCTCTCCTCTTTCTCTCTCTTCATGTTCCCCACATTGTCTTGTTCCTCCTTTCTTAGAATCTCATTGTCATACACATACTAATATTAATATTTATACTATACTATACTATACTATACTATATAATTATACTAAGTATTTCTTACTACTCTTGACTGTCTCCATCCCTCTCTTTCATCTTTCCTTTGTCTCTTGTTATGTTTCTTCTCATTTGGCTTCCCCTGCTTTTCCCCCCCCCCCCTTTTTTTCTCCCTTCAAATTCATTCAATGAGTTGAGTTTTAACCAATTTCCTAACTGGGTTTTGTTCACTTCAATTCATAGTTAAAAACCCAGAAATTAGATTGCTTAAAAACTGGTAGTAATTTCTTTGTTAGTTCTTGATTTCTTGGAAAAAAAAGGTAGGATTTTTATCTTGGACTTTTACCCAATTTTTTTTGGTGTTGGTTTTTCTAAAGTAAGAAACTTTCAATTATTTGGTTGAGATTGAAAGCTTGATCCATTTTGCTTCAATCAAATTGTAGGCATTTTTCTTCCAAATTTGTGCCTCAAATTAATTAGAGTACCCCAAAAAAGCCTTAAGTGTGTGGGGGAGTGTCCCATATGAAGTACTGAAAACAATGACAGATGGGAGCTCCAAAAAGACCAAGGTGTGTTTGTGCTTGTATGAGAAAATGCCCATAACTTTCTTTTTTTTTCCCTCTTCAAGAAAATTAAAATAAGAAAATGAAAAAAATATGCCCATAAATAATACTACTATTACTATTCTCTTTCATTTGGGAGGTTGAATTAATGATTGTTCTGTTGCATAAATGAAGCTTTCATGGCCCAAGACTTTGGTAAAGAAGTGGTTCAATATCAAGAATAAAGCTGAAGAATTTCATGCTGATGATGTCTTCTATGAAGGTGAAAAAAATTTCCCCTTTTTCTTCTTCAATTAAACTTGACCCAAAAATACCAGATTGATAATGAAGATTTTGAAATGATCAAATTTTGTTAGTGTTTAAGTTTTTGGGTGATTTTCACTTGTGTTACTTTTACATTATACTAGACTCTGCAATTTCATCCTTGTATAGTTAATTCTGAATCAAAAGTGTTATATTCAGCTGTACTATTCTAGAATCATTGTCATATGAGCTCATATTGAGAGTTAAAGATCTCTTGCATTCTCTTTTTACACCCATCTTTTTCCCTTTTTGTTTCTCCTTTGGGGCTAAGAAATGGGGTTGTATAATTTGAGAAGTTTGAGTGCATGAATTTCATTGCTTTAACAACTTTTCTTTGTAATGGTTCTTTATTCAGGTTGTGATGAAGATTGGAGTAACAATTTCACAGAGAGAGAGGCATGCACTATCAAGAAAAGCAAGACAGGTTCAGTATCTATCACATTATATTGCTTTTTGGACCACTCTGCCCTTTTGATTCCATATATACTAATTCTTCAAGAATCACTTTTTCCATTCAAATTTGTGCTTTAATCTCATAATTGCTCTTCTTCTAATGCTTTTTTTTCACCAGAAAGATCATATAGGAGGAGTTCTGACCGTCCTCGGCGCATTAAGATTGATGTAGATACATCTCATGTCACTGACGTAGAAAACTATAGGTTAGACCCAATTCTTTTAATATATTTTTATGCAATTTTTTGTGAATTTCCACCTTGAGAAGTATTGGTGTTCATATTTCTGGCAATTGGGTATGGCTGTAGGATTTTTGTAGCTACGTGGAATGTGGCAGGAAAATCTCCACCAAGCCATTTGAATCTTGAAGATTGGCTTCATACTTCACCTCCTGCTGACATTTATGTTCTTGGGTGTGTTTTTCATGTTTAAACTTCAAATTGAGTTACTTGAAACAAAATGCAATATTCTACTATGTGACAAAGAGTTCTGATTGTTGTTGATGCTGCCATTTCTGAATTCAGCTTTCAGGAAATTGTTCCTCTGAATGCTGGTAATGTTTTGGGTACAGAAGACAATGGTCCAGCTAAGAAATGGCTAGCACTAATTAGGAGGACTCTGAACAGTCTTCCTGGTTCAAGTGGTTATTATCAAACACCTTCACCAATCCCTGATCCTATTGTGGAGTTAGACGCCGATTTTGAGGGATCAACAAGGCAAAAGGCCTCCTCGTTTTTCCACCGGCGATCATTTCAGTCGTTGAGCCGGAGCATGAGGGTGGACAATGACATGTCGGAGCCTCAACCACGGCTTGATCGAAGATTCAGTGTTTGTGACCGGGTCATGTCTGGACATAGAGCTAGTGATTATGATCCCAATTATAGATGGTGCTCCTCAGATGATGAAAACACAAGTGAATCACCACCCGTTGTTCCACATTGCTCACCTATGTCTTATTACAACGGATCCTTTCACGTGGAGGAGACTGAAAAGCAAAGAGGTCAGTCAAGGTATTGTTTGGTTGCAAGCAAGCAAATGGTGGGAATATTTCTCACTGTTTGGGTAAGGAGTGATCTTAGAGATGATGTTCAGAATATGAAAGTATCTTGTGTAGGAAGAGGATTAATGGGCTATCTTGGAAACAAGGTACTTGAATGTTTCTTGTGAGGTTTTCTTCCTAGGAACTAGGATAAGGCAAGAACTTAACTGATATTGGAACTTGGTATATGATATTTTGCAGGGTTCAATCTCTATTAGCATGTCTTTACACCAAACAAGTTTTTGCTTCGTCTGTAGTCATCTAACTTCCGGACAAAAGGAGGGTGATGAGCTAAGAAGAAATTCCGATGTCATGGAGATACTGAAGAAGACTAGATTTCCTAGAGTTAATGGCACGGGTGATGAGTACTCCCCTCAGCATATCTTGGACCATGAGTAAGACCTCTTGTCGAATCTTTATATCTCAATCGTCGCAATACTTTGGTTTTTGCACTATTCGTATACTAGCATTATCATACTTTTTTACTTATATAAAATGTGAGTATTTAAACTGTTGTTGGATTAGTCTCAATATATGTCTTCAAAATACATGTTATTACTTAATTAGTCTAAACACTGATAATTTTTCATTGCAGTCGAGTCATTTGGCTTGGGGATTTGAATTATCGGATTGCCCTGTCCTACCGATCTGCCAAGGCTCTTGTTGAAATGAGAAACTGGAAGGCTCTGCTCGAAAAAGATCAGGCAATTTTCTAAACTGGATGTCTCTTATTTTAAAATCAAAACATCAGTTTTCTTGATCAGTGTGTATTATATAGTTATGCAGTAAAATTTCTCAGTCTGAACATTGATGTGTTTGTGTTTACAGCTCCGCATAGAGCAGAGACGGGGGTGTGTTTTTGAGGGATGGAGTGAAGGAAAGATATACTTCCCTCCTACATACAAGTATTCCCAAAATTCAGACAGATATGCTGGTGCTGATACTCATCAAAAAGAGAAGCGAAGGACTCCTGCATGGTAAATCTTATGCACATTTTCATATGGTAGACTGTTGCCTTATGATGCTGATATGGTTAGCAGGAAGTATGTTGTATTTGATAGTTAAAAATGGATGTTTCAAACTTTGTTCTTTTCACCTATGAAAGTGTGAAACTTAGACTTGTAACATCTGAAATTTAGCTATTGGTTACATATGAAGGTGTGATCGAATCTTGTGGTACGGGAAAGGCCTCCGTCAACTATCCTATGTGCGTGGTGAATCTAGGTTCTCAGATCACAGGCCAGTTTATAGTGTGTTTTTGGCAGAGGTAGAGTCTATCAACCGAGGTAGACTCAGGAAAAGTATGAGCTGTTCCAGTGCCCGGGTTGAAGTGGAAGAGCTATTGCCTCAAGCACATGGATATTCAGGATTCAACTTCTACTAAAAAGGATTCAATATCGAAAATTTTTAACAAGTGGGTACAATCTTTTCTTCGTTTCTTTGGGGCATCTTAATATCACTTTCAAATTCTACAAGTTCCTATATTTACTCTGCAGATACGCGGCTTGCTGCAACTCGTAAGCAATGATATGGTGTTCCATGTTTAGGGGTACATTGCAAAAGAACCGTTGAAAGGTAAGTTACCAAAATGATAAAAGCAATCACTTTACCATAGTGCATCAAATCATCTGTTGTAAGTTAGTGTTTTTTTGGGAATTAGACAACCTATCTTGTTTACAATATAGTTCCACAATTCCTATATAACCAAAAATAGTTGATCATTTTCTCAGTTATTTCATTTTCGCAATTTCCTCATTTTCTCATACTCCACCCATAAGTCAAATTTGCATCAATTATGATCAAATTTTCTAAAGATAAGTAACATCTTGGTTTTGGTCCCCCTAATCTGTAGGTAGTGGAACTGTTGCAATGTAAACTCAGTATAATGGTGATAGTGACATTCCACCATCATCCCTCCCCAAAAAAGGTTGGTTTTTTACTCTTTTTCTGTTATTGCTGTTATTCTCCATCCCTTGTGAATCTTTCATTTTGTCTAATTCTCTTTGTTCTCCCATTTCTTCCTCAGAAAACACAGGTACCCTTAACCTGTAAATCTTTGCTGATTCCTTGCTATTAACCCCACAACTCTGCAACTTACCATTCTCTTCCCCTGCCATGTGGGGTACATATACACCCCTTGGCATATTCTGACAGTTCAAACAAAGAAAATCTTCAATGGTGAGTTAAAAATGAAGAATTTGGTTTACCTCTACCCATTTATTCACCTTTGTGTGTAAAATTTAAGCTGATATGTGAAACTGAACTTGTTTTTATACAGGATGCTGATATCATTATTCGAACTCACCAAAGTGGCATAGGTGGTTTTGACTTAGTATTACCATTCTTTCTTGTAAATATAGATTTAGGCTATTGGAACCGTGTACGAAAATGTCCGATTCAAGTGAAGGCATATCGACATCTCATCCCTTGTTAGTTACCTAACTATTAGTCGGAATGTTACATTTTTAAGTGTAAAAGAGCTAGTAGATGAACATAATCATTTGAGGGTGTTCAATAGTTGTATAATCCAAGTACATAGATATATAGAAGATGGGTGTGTGGCATTTATTCTTTGTATGGACAGAAATACAAACTAAAAGAGCAAAGAAAATAATGGAAGTTCTGATTGATCTATAAGCTTCTTTTTACCCCTACCCTTTATCTTCTTTCAGCAGTAGTTCTGATTCTTCTTTATTTGCTACTGTTTTGATGATTATACTGGCAAAGTGAAAAACAAATAGGAGTGATTTGTATTTTGAGTATCTGCCTTCTTAGGCAGAGCTTTGCTCCATTTCTTGCATTGCACTTTCTTTTTTGTAATGAGAGTTAAACTTTCACAGTTATTTGAATGTAAAAAGAATATGTTAAACAGATAATAGTCCTTGCAGAAAACAACATGTCAGCTTCTTACAGAGATGTCACTATATGAAGCTCCCAAGAGCATAAAAAGAGTAGAAAGGGAATTTTTCTTTTATATTTAGGCATTTTTCTAATATGTAAAATCTATTATAAATCATTTGTTTATTTTGAGACAGTTTCATCATTTAGGGTTATGACAAAGAGAAAACGTCCATGCATCCATAACATAGTCATCAAATGAGTACACAACAAAAGGAGTGTGGGCCATCTCATGCAAGACTGAACCAATCCCTACTCATAACTAGTCATAACCAAAACAAAATGTACTTCTAAGTTCTATGTATATGTGACAAAGTATAAAATATTTTATTGTTGGTATAGATTCTTATAAATCTTACTACATGATAATTTGACTATTTGAGCTATTTGAGCATTGAAAAGCTCAATATTGGTTCTATTAGATCCTCCTACTCAAGGTTGTTTATTTTGTACACCATTTATTTTCAAATAATTGTGAATTTGTGACATTACTAAGAGTACGTTCCTCTCACTTATATTTCATAAATCTGAACTAATATTAATATATTAGCCTAGAGCTTATTTAATTTATTGAAAGTTAAATTATATAAACTTATTAGAACTTTAAAGTGTGTTCTAGTCAGTTGAGTTGAATATAATTGAAACTAATTTTTATGTCTTATTCAAACTCAACTTATTTATTTTCTAGAATAAGTCAAAATAATTTGAATATAATACTACTTTATTAATTATTACTAGACCCAAACTTACTTCATATTATTTTTATACTCAATGTTATAATGTTTAAGGATTGATGTTCTTATTTTTGTTGAAAACTCATTATATTATTGTATCTATTGATGCTAGAGTTTAATATTTCTCATCAAATATATCTAGAGTACATTATTTCTTACTCACTTGTAAAGTTGCAAATGAGCAATTAAACATTTGGAAATGTAATAGATTTAATAAGAATCAGATAATAGAAATAGAAATGGCAAGGAAGAAAAACACCCTTTAAGGAAAGGGCTTTTGTTCCAATGGACATGTCGAGTCTTACAGGTTAGTAGAATTTTGGGCACACTTTATCATTAGAGCATGTTCAATGTACACGTGGCAGCAAATTCACTATATTTGTGTCGATCCTAAGATTCTCATTGGTCAATAGCCTCTTTTTTCAACTGGCATTTGAGCCTCACTCAGTTATTGTCCTCTTGTACTTGCATAAAGTAAATTTATACAATATTTTTTTATTCAATATTCTACTAATTTTAAATCTTTCACGAATAAAACTAAAATAAATAAAAGAGCGAGAAAATAGGAGAAGGAAGGAGGGGGAGGATTGGATTCTGGATTTGAAATTTGGATTTTGTTCTTCAAAATTCCAAAAATAATTGGTGAATTGATCTAATAATTTTCAACCTACCTCACACAACTCCTCGGCGCAAAGTTTGATTCTCATGGACATCACATGAAAGGGGAGCGGGAGGAGGAAATGGTGCGTTCGTTCATATGAGCATGGGCCGCTACCCTGAGATGATAAAATTAACTAGGCCAAATTCTTGTACCAATAAAAATAAATCGTTTGTTCTTCGATGACACACAAGCATCAAGCTCTAATAATTAGTGGTTTGAGTCAGCCAGTCAGGCTTTATCTATTAGGACGGTTATGTTATTAAGGGAAATCAATACTTCAATTAGGTCATACATGTCATAATACAAAAAGTTGTAGATATTGAAACAAATAGTGAATAATAAGGGTGGTTTGTTACAAAACTTGGAGTTTCAAACAAATTCAACTATATAAGTACTAATTTAACTATGACATACTAGAGGTGATCATGGGCCGGGCTGGACCGAGCCAAAAAAAAATTGCCCATTGACCGGGCCGGGCCCAAATCCGGGCCAAAAAATTGTGTCCAAAGCCCGTTATTTCGGGGCGGGGCGAGCGGGCTTTTTCGGGCCAAAAAAATTAGACTAAAACCTCTTTTTTGGCTTGTCCAAAGCCCGTTCAAAAAAAAGGGGCCGGCCCGGCCCGCTCGCGGGCCAAAAAAAACTGCCCAAGCCCGCCCAAAAACCGGGCCGGGCCGGGCTGGGGTTGATCAGCTCTATGACATACCTATCTTCCACCTTCAAATTATATAAATTATATAAATTCAATAAATCATAGGGAAATTGAAGTCAAAACTATACCTATCCTCAAACCTCACTCCATTGATTCCGCCACTATCTCTAATGACCTATATAATGATGTAAACAAAATTCAAATGTAAAATAATCTAACTTGAAGAAGATTGTAATTGTCAACCTTGCATGCCAAACTAAATGATTTCATAGGTGTACTTTAATTGTAAGCTGATCATTGAAAGAGAAGTATTACAAGAAAATTCTCACCCCTGAAAAAAATTGAGAACCCTAAAGAAAATATTTACACCTTGATTGCTCAAAGATCAAAAGTGCAAATTCCAAAGCTCAAAGAATAGGAGGCTAAAACCTTGATTTTAATTTTTTTACTACTCCCTCCGTCCCATAATATAGTGCACACATTCCTTTTTTGGTGTCCCAAAATGTTGTGCTTGTTTTCTTTTTCATTAATTTGCTTAGACTAAATTATCCTCAATTTTTACACAAACTTTCCAAAATACCCTTACTTTTCTTTCAAAATATGTGCCCCTATTTATTCTTTTACACCATTCCAAGAAACATTCATTGCTTTTTGATTTTTTTAATAGGAAAAATAAAATAAAGAACTAGTTCCAAGACAAAAGTACCAAATAAACACTTTTTTAAATATACTTTTTGAGAAATCCTACTACTCCTTCTATTTTCCTTAATTCCTGTGAAAAATGAGAAGTAAGCACTATATTATGGGACGGAGGGAGTACATTTTAGTTAAGCCGACATACTTGGACGTTTTCCGGTTAAAGGAGAATCTAACAAAGCCTGGTAAACTAGACCGGATTTGACATGCCCTAATACTTGTCTTCTTTTTTCTTTATTCTTTTCCTCACTAAAAACTAGATATATCATCTTTTTCTTTCACCCACTGACGGCCTTGAACGTGATTAGTGTAGGTTTATCTTTTTGCTTTTCAGTAATCATTGATTATCTATCAAACATCAGTCGTTAGAAAAAGGTGGAATCTACTGATTCAACTTTAGTATGGTTTAGCTGCTTCTGGTTTTTTTAAAGTAAACTCCTCCCTAGTCTTTAATTACTTGTTACATTGTTATATATGTACAAGTATTTAGGAGAAGGGAAAAAACTTTGTCTATCCAGTGAGTAATTCACCCACTAGAGATAGACATTAATAATTAGTGGATTACAACTCAGCAGAATTAATTATTTTCTAATTATCTATTTCTAGTGGATAGTCTACTCAGTGGATAGTCTACCCAGTGGGTAGATGTATCAATCTCCAATAACAAAAATAAATGGGAATATTGGTACTTTTTGTGGGCTATGATTACCAAATTAAATAAAGAAATATAGCAAGTAAAAAAAAAAGACATATGTTTATAAAGAATATAGTAAATAAAAAAAGGACGGAGGGAGTACTAATATATGATCGGTAATCAACTAGTCTTTGATTTGTTACAAATGAATTTTAGGTATTAATAAAATAGTGACTGAAACTTTATGGGTAGCTAAGTAGTGACGGCTTCTTGTGCGGTCCTAAAAAATAGAAATCTATGGTTGTTGTGTCTTTCCCTAGTAACGAAAATTGGTAGTTTCAACGGTCATCTAAAACGTGCGTTTTGGGTGTAATGTGTTGCACCTAACTTATCGTGTAACATGCATAATGACATAAATTTCAACAAGAATGACATTAACTATACAAATAATGACATGAATCTCATGTCATTTATTTCATGTCAAATTTGGATTTTTTTATTATAAAAGAAGCGGTGGTTCGTGGGTTGCTATACCATAGATTATGGTGTAACAATTACACTCAAGAATATGTGTATGTGGTTGCAACATTATCCATCTGATATGTTACGACTTCCGAGTCATGTTTAGAGATTCTCTCCTAGTTTCCATGGGAAAAAGTAACATGTATACGAAAATCTGTAAAATTCCTTACTTGAGTTTCGTAATCTTTATCAAGTTCATGTTGGCCATATCAAACATACACAATTTTAAACTTAAAATGTCGTACTAAAACCAAAATTTATGCTTTAATTTACATACATGTCATGGACTTAACATCTCCTTGATCACATTTCCTTTGAAGATCATAAGTTGATTAAGTTCATAACTAATCCAATTGATATATACTTCCTTCCAAGGGCCCACTTAGGGTGTGTTCTCTTCACCTGAAAAAATTTGAATTTATCTGAACTGAACTTATTAGACCTGATTGACCTTGATTAACCCTTATTGGAACTCATTTTTGAGTATTGCGTTAGACCTGATCAAACGTGATCAGACTTGATATGAACTTATTGGACCTGAAACTTATTTTTTAAGGTGTAGAGAACACATTCCTAGAATATTGACAACATTTGAAAGAAAGTGTTATGGAATCACTATTGAAATGAAAATTTTAAAGTGGTCCATGCATAAATAAATATAACTATGAAAATCAAGTGGTCCAACCAATGAATTTCTATCGTTATATTTTCTATAAGCACCATATACATATTATGGAAATCATATCTGAAAACTCGACGTTACTACGTAAACTTTATTATTATAGATAAATATATACATCACGCATGATTTGGTAGCCCAATAATCTTGATAGAATCATATAAAGGGTAGCTTAACTACCCCCACTAAAAACATATTAATCATTGAATGGTCCCGACTAAGTTGGTTAATTGTTGCATCTCAATTGTCTTAGTTAGTTGTAGGGTAGCTTGATCATTAAGCTAGGTTAATGACCCATATTAACAAGTATATAAGTTGTACTAGGAAATATGTTCAATGATAGAATATATATTTCCTCCGATTCGTTTTTTTAGCTACAAAGTTTTGACCTTAGCATTTTTTATGTATTTATTTAGACCGGATATCTGTAAATAATATACAATACATATATATTTTATCATGTAAGGTGTTGTTGGATTTATCTCAATATATATTTACACAAGATTTCAACTTTTGATACTTTTCACAAATATGTAACTAGAAATATTGATGGTCAAAGTTGTAGTATACCAGTAAGCGTGACAGTCAAAATATTGCAATTTAAAAAAGAGGAAGTAGATTTTAAGAAATATTATGTGTTATATCTATTATGTTTAAGAACCTATAATTGTTAATTTAAAAAAAAGAAAAAGAAAAAACCGTATATGGTACGATATATTGTAGTTTTGTCTATAAGGTACTCAACCCTATAAATAGAAACGTTCTTCGTATTAATCATTAATGGCGTGTTTGTTATCATTTTTGGTTTTCAACTTTCAATTTTTTTTGAAAACTAAAAACAGAAGGCAGGAAACTAGACATTTTATTTTTCACTTTTTCGTTGTCAATTTTCAAAAATCATCATGTTTCTAATAAGTTTGACTAACCTTTTATCCATTATAGGACATACATCATGACTTTTAAATACAAAAAAAAAACTAAAAACCACAGTTGATACCTAAGAGTTCGTTCGTTATCGTTTTTCACTTCCAGTTTTCCACTTTTTTAAAAAACCAAAAATAAAAATATGAAAAACGAAAAAGTAGTTTCAGGTTTTCATTTGTCGTTCCAAAATTGATATGTTCGTTATAAATATGACTAACTTTAAGATCATTATATCCCTTATATCATATGATTTGTATATTCATAAAACCAAAAAATGAAAAGTTACCGGAATGCGAAACAGGCTCTAAATTAGCCATTTCCATTTTTATCTTTCATAAATTTATCACATGTCTCTCAATAATGTCGCTTATTATGCACAAAAACCACAACGATAATAGCTACCTTCATAAGTCGTATTCTATGTCACATCATGATATAAATGTAGCAAAATTTATTGGCAACTGCGATATGTTTGGATCATCTTAATTTTATGTCATGTAGGACTTAATTCTTCCTATCCAATAAATTAGGACGAGGACTACTTAGTGCTTACACATACATGTGTGACCACTCACGTGGCAGGATCATTCATAACTCCAATAACTAATAACATACATGTGATAGTCACGTGATCTCATGGACCAGAAGGGACTGTACTATGGTTCTTAGATTTTGTTAAACAATGATGCAAATGTTTTGATTATTTACCCATTTATCATTGTCTAAGTATGTTCTTATAGAAATGGCAGTAGAGTGAGGATCAATTCCCTTTTATTTTCAAAATAAGTTGGAATTTGGAAGACTTGATGGTTGATAGTGTAAGACCATATATAAAACAATGTTAAAAAAAATTCGCCTAATAATTAAGATTATAGATAATCTTATGTTATTGACCAGGGAAAAGAAAAATAATTCTAAATTAATGAGATCATCTTTCCTACCTACTTAGAACCCATAAATGAAGCGTACTTAAGGTTTCACATAATAACACTAAATTTTTGAATAAATTGGTCTACGTTTTAATTAATTAAGATCATCGTATATATACATATATTTCACATGAAACAAAGATATACCATACATAACGGTCCCAATGACGAAAAAATAATTCCGAAGAGAATTAATGATTGGTAGTCAATCTAACAAGTAAAATAGCAAATCAATTGCTTAACATTACCAATAGAGTAAAATAATTTATATAATAAACTGTAGATAGTTAACGATTAACAACTGGTTGCAAAACAAATCCTAGTGATTACCATTTCCACCAATTCAATTCAAACTCTTCATGTGTGATTAAGGACTAATAGTACTCGTTATAAAAATAATAAAGGGAGCATCTTCAAAAGTACGTAGTACGTAAATACTGTAAGTGTTAATGGACATAAATCAATGGTGTTCATAAGAATATGGTAGGAATTGAGCATGAATGCATGATAGTTTTGCAGGAAATGTGCTGGGGATTTCAGTTATTTTATGATCTAAAAAGACCTCTGTAAATTGGTTGTTGCTTACTTCCTAGTTTTGCCGGCACTCTATCCTCTATGCCCAAGTAAACGATAAACCCCATAACTCAGCAAGAAACAAAGCACCATACCCTATACATTTAGGCTTTGTTTTGTTCAACTTATTTTAACTAGTTTTAGAAAAATAAGTTCAGATAAGATAAGGTAAATTCAAGATAAAAAAAAAATCAGATAAGATAAATTAAGTTCAGGTAAGATAAAATAAGCTCAAATAAGATTAAATAAGTCTAATAATACAACCATCATTTAAATATATATTATGTTTAGATAAGATAAGATAAGTTCAGATAAAATAAGATAAGTTCAGATAAAATAAGATAAGTTCAGATAATATAAATTAAGTTCAGATAAGTCAAAATAAATTGAATAGAACATACTCTTAAGATATATAAAACTTAAAAAGGTTGGATTTTAAATCTCAAAAACTTAGTACAAATTTTATTATACACCCGCAGGTGTCACGAGTGAGACAGACATCCAAGATTATTTTTTTCGTTCTTCATTTGAAATCATCCAAATGAGCAGAAATGTCTTAAAAAGGAGATTCTTAAATGAAGAAAATTAATCTTGAATGTATCATACACATGGTACACTCGGGGACCGGGTGTATGATAAATCAACTCTTATTATAATTTATATGGTCTCTTTTCAATTCCTATATTAATAAAGAGGCAACCAAGCTAACGTAGAATTGAATACTCCCACATGGTTTTATAAGGTCAACTACGTTATATTATGTGGGACAAGTGCTGTATTTTGTCTAGTATATCGTCGATCTAAATTTGTAAGATCAAATCTTTTG
This sequence comes from Beta corolliflora, assembly GCA_947648045.1. Classification (NCBI taxonomy): domain Eukaryota; kingdom Viridiplantae; phylum Streptophyta; class Magnoliopsida; order Caryophyllales; family Amaranthaceae; genus Beta; species Beta corolliflora. Next base: position 1,476,671 of record CANSZD010003445.1, read on the forward strand.
GCCAAATAACTTTGCTAAGTTTCTACATTTGAGTTTAATTGATTGATTTATCTACTGTTGAGATTTTGTGAGGTGTCTTCTAAGTCACGTCTTTTTAATAAGCCAAACTTAGAATGGATGTCAACGATCTGAGTAGGAGTCAATCATACTAGTTTGAGATAAACCAAATAATTGTATAATTTTCTAAAATAGTAAGGAAAAAGAAAATATTAGGAGTCACTCCTCTCAAGTGGAACTCCTAACGCGCCAGTTACAAGGATAAAAGAAGGATCGCACCATATACAAGGATAGAGTATAAAGTAGAATTGTTACACGGATGAATAACTAAAGAAGTATCAATTAGATGTCCCACGTGTGCAATTTAATCTACTGCCTTGTTTGCTTCTCTGAAAATATGCTTGATTTTCCAATTATCAAAAGGACTGACTAAAAGTTGAATGTCCGTAATGATGTTAGCAATCTGCCATCTAGGAGGATTCCAAAAGCCCTTAACAGCTTTGATGACTAATAAATTGTCGCTCATCATAAGATAAACCAAGGAATTGAACTAGGAATCATATCTTCAAATACTACTAACCTTACCCGAACTCAATTTCATCATCAATTCATTTATACCCTTAAACATTATTCAACTAACACAAATGCCTTTACTCTAAATACATAAGAGGCTCCCATTTAGGTATAGTAAAGATAAAAAAAGTTGAATCAAAAAAATTTCTGACACGGCACTTTAGTAGACTTTGATTGAAAAAAAACTGCAGAAGCATCATCTATGACTTTAACAATGGAGGGGTAAAATACTGAATGATGTTAAATACTCCCTCTACTTTTTTTTATTTGCTACATTGTTGTTTTAACTAGTTTTTAGGAGATGTCCTTTTTCATCTTTTTTGGTGTACTTTTTGACCCCTTTAGCATTAAATGAGGTTGGGAAAAGGTGAAAAAGTAGTACTTTTGGGTGGAAAAAGAGAGAAACAAATATAATAGTATTACTTTTTGGTGGAAAAAGTGAGAAACAAATATAATAGTATTACTTTTTGGTGGGCCAAGTCTCCTAATAAGGAAAGTTGAAACAATGTAGCAAATAAAAAAAAGCAACCATCTAAGGAAAATGTAGCAAATAAAAAAAAGCGGAGGTAGTATGTACTGTAAAAATATCAGTGTAATTAATGACTAAAGTTGAAGGGCCAAAGTAATGGGCCTGGCCTTTTTCTGCAAAAAAAAAAACTAACATCACAGTCCCAGTGGATGGCTCTTTTTGGGCCGCTGACACCATCACTATTTTACCGATTCGGCCACAGAAACACACTACTATTATGTCTTTAGCTGACATCAGTTGCACGCTTTGAGAATTAACCAATAAAACGCCATAATTTATGGTCCATCCTCTCGCAATTGCAAAATATTTTCTTTCCTTTGTTGGGAGAAATTTTTTTCCTCCCAACATGGAAGTAAAAGAATGATTAACCAAACAATACTGGCTGGTGAAAATAATAGCATCTGATGCATTTTTTTACAAGATTCACTAATCACGATAAATTTTCCGAAAAAGAACTAATTACAATAGATGGTTAAAGTGACATCTTGAAGCCCATACTAATTTAAGTGTAAATACTCCCTCCGCTTTTTTTTATTTGCTACATTTGTTTCCTTGGGAATGAAGCCACTACTTTGACCGATTATTTTGATTATTTTATAAGTAAAAATATAGTCATGTGTGATCTTGTTAGATTCGTCTCGACGTGTAGATTCATAATATCAAATTTTTATAATTTTTACTTAAGCGAAATAAGAGATATTAAGAGTTAAATAATGCTTTGAAAACCGTGCACAACAAATGTAGCAAATAAAAAAAAGCAGAGGGAGTAATATATAAAATATGACGAAAGTGCGTGTTTTTATGGAATTTTGTGGTAAAAAAGTATTATTTCTTTTCTCGGCATAAAAGTATGAATTAATTTTTCATACACAAAATAGGCATAGGAGAGACATGTAATTAGACTATAAAGAATATACTCCATATTTTATGAGAATATGGAGTATATTCTTCATAGTCTAACAAGACATGATTGTTGTGTAATATACTTCATCCGTTCCATAATAAGTGAAACACTTACTATTTTAGAACGTTTCAAAATAAGTGAAACATGCCTTAAATGGAAAAAAGAAAGTGACAAAATGACAAGAGTACCCATTACAAACTTGTGTGGTTTGCTTTTCTCTCTCCTCCTTTTAAGGGTATTTTATGACTTTTTGGCTTTTGAAAGTGATGTTTATTAAATCTTGTGCCCAAACACTATGTTTCACTTATTATGGAACGGAGGAAGTATTATATATTCTATAATTTGTGTAATACTACTTCCTTTACATAAAATTCTAATTTCTACCATTTGTTGTAACTTCAAAAACCAAGAAAAAGAGGAAAGAATAATGTGAATATTAGAATTCTAGAATATTGGAATTCTAGAATATTAGAATTGAATACTAGAGTTCCACCCAGGCATACATACTGTGAAAATTAACGCCTATCTCCTAAACTGCACCTATCCACGTTACCTAACCATCACTATTACTGAGATATTCACGATGAAGTTTAACACTCATATAGGAAAAACCCACAAAAGAAGTTGCAGTATATTGGTTCAACCAGATTAATGAAAATCCATCATTATCAAAGGTGGGCGATCAAGTAAATTTATGATGAACAACCAAGTGAAAAGACCCAATTGCCAAATATACATAAAAATGACATATGCAAAAGCCTAATTTACCAAAGAAAAATTACTACTAACACTATTTAGTTATCATTTGCCAATGCGCACAATTGATCTTGGTTTCTTACTTGTGTTATACGGCATCATCTGCAAGAATTCTGAGACTCAGATAGTGTCATAGAAAAGCACACGCACGAACTGAATTAGTTGCACGTAATATTTACGTAATCCAACAACTTTGTTTCTGTCATGGTGACAAATTTAAGGTTGAACTAATGCATGCAACTCCCACGTGCATGTCCCATTTTTATCTTTTTTTTTTCTTTCTATATAAGTATATTATATATAATTATTTTGTCCACCCAATTATAGTCAACTTCTTGGCATGGTACATTGAGTTTTAAGGTGGTGTTTGGTTAGCTTTTTTCCTACACAAACTTTTGTTCTTTCTATCCCTACTTTCACCAATAAGGTAAATATTGACATGTATTGTAGTGTATAATAATGTCTTTGAATATTGAGTTTAGGTTATGGGTTTTGTTTAGTCTACATCAACCAATAGTACGTGGACCATATTACTATATAAAAATAGAGAATGGGTTAGTGGGGGGAAATAATTGGTAGGGCTAGATAGCTTTTGCTTTCCTAGGATGTAACCTAGACGTGTAGTACGTACCATTTATAATTTTTTTATTATTGTGATTGGGTGTGAATTTATGATTAGTTTATTGAGTAGTATAATCACTTGATGAATGACTGAGTTGACTCGGGTCTCCATCTATGTCCTTGAGTTTGGTATGTGGTTGTTGACCGGGGCGGTTCTGCTGTCTTGTATAGGGGCGGAATCAAAATAGGAGTAGATATATTTATATCAAATGTTTGAAAGAAAGAAAAGAAACATTTGGTAATGTAGGGGGAAAGAAAGCTCAATGAGGAGTAAAATTCATTTAATTTTTGTTGTTTAACAACTTTGGGAAAGTCATATGACTCATCGATTAATTAACATCGCGCATGTTCTTTTGCGCTTCGTATTCCCAATTTCTCCATTAATGTCTTTTTTCAACTCTCTCTCCCAACTCTCTCTCATTAATTTCTACTCATCCTCCCATTTTTTTTTGCAATTTCCCAATAATATTTACTCTTTTTCCAACTCTCTCCTCCCATATTGATGTACAATGTGTTGGTGATTTTGCTTCTAAATATGCAAAAAGAGCAACAATTTTTAAATTGAGAATCTTATATCTTTTATGAGTTTGGTATGTGGTTGTTGAGGAATAAATAATCTCTATATGGAGATGGGATGATGTACATATGTGATATGTTCACGAGTCCAATACCATATTACTTCTTTCTCTACTTTCAATAATTGCAAAGGTTTAAATTTTACAATATTCATATACTATGTCCCGTATTAGTTGCTACATTTTGACCATTGGTATTCGCGTCATAACTTTTGTCTTTTAGTTTACTCGAGTCTTTTAGTATGTCGGATCTTGTTTGATTCGTCCAATTTGTATTTTCCAAATATATAATTTTATAATTTTTTCATTTATATAACTCAAGATATTGGCGTTTGAAGTTTGCAAGCAAAAAGTAAATGTAGCAACTAAATTGGGACGGAGGGAGTACTTATTTTGATTGAAAATTTGTGAATAATATATAACATGCATAATGTTGTGGGTTTATTTTAATATATTTTAAATAATTATGATTTTCTGAAATAGATAATGAAGATATTAATGGTCAAATTAGTGTATTAATATTGCAACTATTATATTACACAGAGGAAGTATTATTTTTTGTAAATAATAACATACATACATGTGCCTTAAAAAATATACTTCACCATTAACATCTTCAACTATCAATTAATAAATACTATACATTCATTTAAATCCAAGATTTTAAGTACTTGAATTTTGTTTATACTTCCTCCATTTTTTATTAAGTGATTGAGATAGAAATACACAATTCGTAAGATTCTTAGAGAGAAAAAGTTGGGGGACCAATACTCCAATAGTATAAAACAAAGAGCAATTTTGTGATGGTAGTTTTGTAAAAAGGAGGAACTTTTTTTTGCCATTAAGAGAAGTTAGTCATTTATTAGGGAAAATTTCATAAAACTACCTTTTATAATCAAAAAATTTCAAAAAACTACCTTTTAAAATTTTTCTTTCAAAAAACTACCTTATATAACAAATTTGTTTCAATATACTACCATTTTATCATAAATGGGGTTTAATCACTAATAATTGAGTCACTGTAAATTGCTTTTCTTTCTTCCCCTCTCGTTTCTCTCTTCTTTTCTCGCTACCCCATCGACAGCAACACCTACGGCGACTGTCATTTATTGATTAGTATTAAATATAAACTTAAAATGGTAGTATATTGAAAGAAATTTGTTATATAATATAGTTATTTGAAAGAAAATTTTTAAAAAGTAGTTTTTTGAAAAGAATTGGTTATAAAAGGTAGTCTTTTGAATTTTTCCCCATTTATTATGATATTTCCAAATAAGAGAAGACACTTATTTTATAAAAACCAGAGGAGGTATATATTAGCTAAATACTTCCAATCAAGATAGTATATATACATAGCGGCAAAAATCAAATATTGCAACTCAAAGAGCCGAAGAAGTTTATTATGAGACTAACCAAATTCATCATTAGAATGGCTAAGGCTCTTAAGAGTCTAATGCAATATAGTGCTTTACTGACATAAGAAGAATGTTGTAATGTAGTCGAGATATGACTAATGTTGTGATAGCTACATTAATTTTCTTTATCATGTACGTCAACCTTATCTGAGTTATCTCTATCATAGTATCATTGTAGTCTGTATCGAGGTGAAAATGGGTGAACATTGATTTTGTGAGGCAGTGATTCAATGAATGCCTTCTAATATTAATAAATCACATTTAACCCTTTAAAACAAACTAAGGTCATGAATTTGTAACATTAACTCATTAAGCATTACAATTTTCGAAATTAGAAGAACGACCTTCTGAAAGAATTTTATATGAAAATAATCATGGATCAATATATTATGAACAAAACAAGTTAGATATGACAACAGATTTGAAATGAAGGTAGTACAAATATTGCCAATATACAATGGTACATGAATCATGTTGATTTTAGCCAAGAGGCAAAGAAGGGGCTTGGGTTGAAATCTCTTACTTCAAAAAGTTGCAACACATTGGGCCTTGTCTCCTTCAAATCCACGATTATCCATTGATCTATCAAAAGCCCAAAACAAATGTAGTATTCAACAGTAACTATTTGGGAGCAGTAACTATTTGGGAGCAGTAACTATTTGAGAAAAAATCTGATAGCAGTTACAGAAGATAAAAGTATTAGGCCTACAAAACATTTCTCTCGACCCAATGTTGAGGGAGGACACAAACATCAAACATAATTTATGAGGCATCTTCAGAAATCAGAATATAGAATTTACAATGAAGGGTGTCTATTTCATGAATTAACGAAAATGTGCAAAAACTCTATTTGCGTCTGCCATTCTATGAGTCTCTTCCTACCTGGATAAGTGAATTCTTGAGCTAACACACTAGTATCATCTAAAGAGCGGTAAAGCACAATAATGTCAATCAAAAAAAAATTGAGCATAGAATATCCTACAATAGATGATAAAGTCTCGAGGAAGCATGTTGTGCAAGTAGCAATTAAGGTTAATGAAGGGAGAAAATTAAAGAATATTCTTACTAGCGAATCCTACAAGGTACTACTAGTCTAACATAGCCACATAGGTACATAACCAGATTAAGAATAACCAATTTAATGTAATGACCTATGTAACTTTGACTCTTTATTTAAGATCAATTCCCCGTTTCAGTCGAATTAGGATCTCAGCACTCAACATGTGTATAAGAACTTCGATACTTCATTTGGGGCCAAAATCACTATAATTTTCACACAGTAGTTGAGTCAGACACTTGGACAAAAAAAATTCTGTCAGCTATGAGTACCTGAGTCCGAGTAACACAAGTAATGGCAACAATTCCATAAGGGTGCCATAGGGCTGTAGTTGACGAGCTTAATAGGCACAAGGAAGTCGCTCTGAATTCTGATAGTATGTCTCTCTTGTAGCTGCCAGGAAATTTACATAGTATGCAAACTACCTGTATCTACCATTTGCATATATAGGACTATCATGTGAGGACATACTATCATTTGCAAAGATCCAAGCATTCAGTTTACAGGAACTCAAAATCAGGGGAAGTAGAAGAGGGTAAGGGATGTGAGTGTATGCAGAAACTTGTATCACGAGTTCACGACAACAAAGAACAACATTAGCTAGCATATGGTACGAGCAGTAAACAGCATGAGAGCAACAGAGGGTAATTAGCATGAGAAATAAAAAGATCAATTGACCACAGTTAATGTCTCAAACTATAAGATCATTAAGTAATAAAAAGTCAATATCAGTTTAAATAGGCTAAGAGAACCACTGAACCAGTGTCATACATAAATTAATCAAATTTTGAAAGCGCACTCTTGGAGTCTCGAACATCTACAGATGGTCATTCTTGGAAACAATATACTGCTTCTAAATGTTCATAACTTGTGGTTATCAATTTCTTTTCCATTAATCAATTGCGAGAAACAATTCTATATAAATCTAGCCCATGAACAACCATTCAACCTCATCAACTACAGCCCCATAGCACCCCGAGCAGGTTCGTAGATGCTAGGTCAAAAGATCCAATTCAAATTCTTTCACATGGAGGATGGGGCCAGGGGAGGGGAAATCAACAATATAAGTCCGTGTACCAATGTTCTTCCACTAAATATATTTGCCTAATAATGGGAGCATAATATTTTAAACACCCAAAACTAGCTAGGAAATACTAACCGTGATTCTTACAAGCAGAATTGCCAGTGTTGGCTCCAGAACATTTTCTTTTGCAGGATACAAGATCCTAATCCTTTATTCCTTTTCGAGCTTCAACCGGTACTCTACATTTAGCATGCCCTCTGTCAATTACCTCCTTGAAGCGCCAAGTAAGTTTTGGAGTTTCTGCTCTCTGAGGAAAAAATACACAGCAGAGACAAAAGATTCCTAGATATCCAATCAGCATACATGTTCAATTTCTTCCGATACCACAGATTCACTTTACCTGAGTTCTTCAGATTGCAGCGGCCAATAACACAACAAATTCAGCATAATTACCAGTGCAAAATGAACCTAAGCAAGAGGACATGACAGGCCATGAACTACCATGTCCATGTATAATACACACAAATGCTTCTGAGGGATCGGTAAGTACTTTACATGCTGATGTGGCATAACTTTGTTTTTGCGGTTGGCTGCTGGGAGTGCCAATAAGGCGATTATCCTCATACTCATAGGCTGATAGCAAAAGAGATTGATTGCCTAAGATACAAGAATAATAGAAACAACACATTTTCTACAAACAATCTAGACAGGAGAAGCAGTCAACAGCATAAGCACACCTGAGATAGGAGTAGCTAAAACATCTTACAACATGAGAATATATATACTTCTTCCATTCTGAAATAAACGAAATGTTTCTCTCTTTTATGTGAGAGCTTTTTGAGAGAAGCATTTCATTTATTTCAGAACGGAGAAAATATATTAAATTGTGTAACAGACAAGATATTGGTCAGTTATGCATCTCAGTCTCCTCTCTCTCATCATCTTATTATATAAGCTTTCTCTTAGCACAAGGGAATCCACTTTCATAGCACAATAAGAACTCAACGTTGTTGGAACTTGGGAGCTTGCCATAATCAATAATTAAACAGAGACAACATGTTTCATTTAAAAATTAACATAAAATCCCTGGGAATAAGAAACATATATACAATTATGTCGAGAGGAAAACCTACTCCAAAACCGTCTAGTTTCTCTGCTAGATAAAGAAAAACTACTGATTTTAGAAGCCTCTCTAACTTGAAGTCACTATCTTCTCAGCAATCAGAACAAATCAGATAAAAACTATCAGGATGTACAAACCTGATAGTGCCTGAGGAAATAAATTGTCTAGGAAAAAAATAAGTATTTTAAAGACTGCACTGGAAAGTGCTAGCTAATCTCAAAAAATTGAAAAGCTTGCCACTTCCAGATGTGGTAATTCTAAGTTACCACTACAAGCCTAGGCACCACTAGGCTACCGTGGCTTCACCTACGCTTTCCTGACTTCATCATCCGTGATGCAGACAGTCTCTTCAGATCCACATCCATTTCGATCTGTTTTGTACGACAGTCATCAGTGCAAAAGGCTCGCAAGTTGCTGTAAACGCCAGTAAGTTTTTTCATCAGAATCCGAGAATTAAAAATGGTATGTAAGGAACTCCATTCATATAACTTCTAGCTCATGACTGATCAAAACATATGGGAATACTGGTAAAATTAGATATTCTGTATATGTGCTTAATGTGGAGGTTAAAAGAACAAGGTAAAAAGAAAAAATTCTTTTGACCTAAACTTCACTAAAATATGAGATTCTTGAAAAGTTAAAGTTGAAATATTAGTACCATAATAAAGATAATAATAGTAATTGAGGAGTATTATCTTACTGATGGTGTAATCAACTTACAACCTTTACTATAGTAAAGATTTTTTGGGGGACTACACCTTCCGTTTTACTTTAAACCCTAAAGACAATCATGTGCATGGAAATGGGGCCTACAAACTCAATAGTCCTCCACTTCCCCTTGGTCTCCAAGTTAGGTTGGTACTTAACCTGGTACAAAGGCTTTATTTTTTTCCCTCTCATAGTCTCATCTTCAATTCATATTATTTAAAAGATATACTTCCTCCGTTCCATAATAAGTGAAACAATTACTTATTTTAGAACGTTTTAAAATAAGTGAAACATACCTTAAATGGAAAAAAGAAAGTGACAAAATGACAAGAATACCCATCACAAACTTGTGTCGTTTATTTTGTGCCCAATCCCTATGTTTCACTTATTATGGAACGGAGGAAGTATGAAACAAACTCATTTCTTTTTCCACAATAACAACCAGTACGTAGATATGTATTCACAACTTATCTAATCTGAACTTGTTCAATTATTCTGATACGGAAACCATACACTCCATCACGGTCAATTTATGTTTCAAACAAATACATAAGTCCATAAATTACACTAATGTTTTCTTCACCGAAAAACCCGCACTAAACTTAACTTATTAGGCGCGATTAACCCTTATTGGAATTTATTTTGAGTGTTGTGTTAGGACCTGACCAAACCTGATTACACCTAAACTAAACTTATTGGACCTGAAACTTATTTTATAAGTTGAAGAGAACACACCGACTCCCACAAAAATTTTAGGTTTCGAAAAAAATTTACTTCAATAATCATACTTCTTTCACAAGTATACAAAGATTCCAATTTTATTGTCCATCAACTAGAGTGTACTTGAATCACTATTCATTCTGCATTGCCATAAAATAATCGCATTCTAAATCAACGAGATTTTTATTTTACTACTATTGTCTTCAATCATATATCCACAATCCTTTAAAAAGATTAATTTCGTAAAATGCGCCCTAAAATTTAACAGGAGCTCAACACACAGCCACCAAATTTCAAATATTCAATAATTTCCTTCACTTAATTTATCTCAAACATTATTCCAATCAAACGAAGCATAAGAACAATCGGACAAACATTCATGCGTAATCATCAGATTAATCACAAATCAAGAACAAGCCAATGAAGTATCACCAAATTTCAAAAAATCTGAAACGAATATTCAAAAAGAAAAAGAAAGATCTCAAACCTGTACATGAAAACTTCCTCATCATCACTAATCTTCTTCTTACAATAAAAACAATTCTCAAAGAATCGACCAAACGGCACTAAATCGTCCCACTTTTGATCAACAGGATCAACCTCGGGAGCCGAAATCGCTAAAATCGCCGGCCGATTATGATCCGGCGAAAATTTCCGAAAATTCACCGGCCAATTATTCCCCGGCGAGATTTTCTGAGGGATCGGAGGATGAGTTTTCGCCGGAAAAGTGAGGGTAAGAGGAGGACGAGAGACCGGAAACCGGATCTCGGGGGATTCAAAGCCGGAGATGACGGAAGTATTGCCGGAGCTGGATGATCGGCGTATACGTGATCGTTTTCCCGCCATTGTTGAATTTCTGCGAAATTCAATTGGTTTTGGGGGAAATTCATAAAATGGTTCCTGTTAACAATCGAAAGTATTTTAATAGGTCCTTTTAGACAAATTTTTTTTTTATTAGGTCCTTCCCTACAAAACTTGTATTTTATTAGGTCCTTTCTGACAAAACCCAATATATTATTACTCATAAGTTTCATAATTTATTTTATTAGTTTTTCATTGCGAAATTGGAAAATGGATGTTATGTCCTGATAAATTATTTTTAAAAAAACTTCCAAGAAATTGGAGATAATTAAAAATAACAATGTCAATGGAATTGGAATTGGGGTAAGAGAATGTTATTACCTTAATAAAAAGTATTAGAGATCAGTAGGCTTTGTCTATGTCTTCATAGTTACATATAATTATAATACTTTATCATGTTTTACTTTGAAACATTAAACATTGAAAATGTCGTGGATTGATGGTTAAACTCTCACATTTTATTTCAAAAGTCACGTGTTCGATTCCGAGTAGCTACACTTTATTAACATTTTTAATGAGATCATAAACATGTATTAGAAATTTGAGTAGAGTGCCACGTGGCATCGTTCCTTTGATAGGAACGCCTTTTAATATATATATATTTGTATAGATTCATTATCATAAACATGTATTAGAAGTTTGAGTAGAGTGCCACGTGGCATCGTTCCTTTGATAGGAACGCCTTTTAATATATTTGTATGTATAGATTCATTAGTTTATCATGCATAATTATTATATGCAAATTATTATATTTGAGGTGGTATATATAAATTTGTAACTTGATTATGATAATAACCAATTCGTGCTAGTAGAGATGGACCTCTGTTATCCAATCTCTTTCTTGCAGATGACATCATTCTATGTGTGGAAGCTAATTCGAAACGGACAAGCTGGGATTATCCACCCTTATACTTCTTAAAGAATGTCGACACCATACATGGAACAAGTTTACATCAGTGATGCGCTTAATATGAAAGCTACGACCTTGGATCTTGAGATGTATTTTGGTATGCCAACACTTACAACCGTGTTACCAAGGAGACATTTAGTCATCTATGTGAACGTATTGATGGATGCCTATCAGGCTGGACAACAAAGTACCTTTGTTGTCTAGGCGGATTACGCTAGCAAAATCAACGCTTTCAACATTTGCTTGTTACTCCATGCAAACACCCAAGATTCCCCGCATATATAATTTGCAATGATATTGATCGGAAAACAAGATAATTTATCTGGGGAGCAAATGAAGATAAAATAGGAGTCCATCTTATCTCGTGGGAAACTCTTCAAAAACCCATGGAACATGGTGGTATCGGTATCAAATCCGCAAGACAAGCAAATGCCGTATTTTTAATGAAACTGGGCTGGAGATTGCTAATTGAACCTAATGCCTCAATACCTTATTCTAGAATCATAAACGGGTTACTAATACTCTTGTGAGTGATCTCAGTGATGCTAGAGATTGTGTCAATGATATGAATTTATGCCGCAATATGATCGAGAAGTTTGACCAAAAAGTGAAGCTTGTTTATGTGTATCATGAAGGAAATCGGGCGGCGGATTGGGTTGTTAATGAAGGCCTCCTTATATATATATATAAAAAAAAAGCCTATGAGTAGGGTTAATTGGTAACCCATATATCTCTAGTTAAAATTTGAAATTTGAAATTGGTATGATTGGCATGTAGTTCAAGACCTCATGTATGCGTAAAGTTTTAAATGAATCTATTTGACCTAATTGGTATGATTGGCATGTAGTTCAAGACCTCATGTATGTGTAAAGTTTTAAATGAATCTATTTGACCTAATTGAAGACCGACTAAAATAAAGTCCTGTCCACCAAATAGCTTAAGGTTTGAAACATGGTTTAAATAAAAACATATCTCATGAACATAATAATAAATTGATTTGATTCAAATCGAACTTTGAAGTACCTGATTTGAATCTTACCTCTCATCGAAAACGCATGACGCATGATATAACTTAGTACTTATTCCTTGATTTTTTAAGTAATGATAGAAAAAAAATAAAGAACAGATGTTTTTCTCAAAAAACTTACAAGAAGGTGATGAGATATTGAAAATATACTTCATCCGTTTTGAAATAAATGAAACGTTTTTGTCGAAAATCTCTTACGTGAAAGAGGAAAATGTTTTATTTATTTCAGAACGGAGAAGATATTTTACGACGATATACATGCATGATCAAACTAAAAAGGAAATAAGATTACCTATCATTTTAATATATCTTAGTGGTCGTTTGGTTTACACGGGAAGTCAAAATTCCCATGAAATTGCAATTCATAGGAAATAAATTACTTAATCAAATTCATGGGAAATTAGTTAAATTGTTTGGTTGACAATGGGGGAATTAAATTCCATAGGAATTTCTACTTACCTAGGGGGACCTAGGTAAGTAACTTCCTCCATTTTGTGGGAACTCAAAATTCTAGGAATTTCTAATTCCTTCTTTTTGCTATTTTGTTGTCAACCAAACAACTCACCAAATTTTCGATTCCTAGGAATTTCTATTTCCCAGGTTTTCTCATATCAACCAAACAACCACTTAAAAGATTTATTCCATAACAACTTTACTCTTTTTTCTATAGCCTCTACAACAACTTTCGAGATAATAAAGAAAGTTTCTCTTCACGAGCTGGACTCATTGTTCCCAAAAAGATATTTAGCCTAATAAATAAACTTCATATACAAATTAAATATCGGATAATCACATCCTTAAAAGGAAAAATATCTTCTTCTAAAAAAAAATTCTTAGTTATCTTTAGTAAAAAGATAAAATTGTACTTTGTAGACTTCTAATAAAACTCTAGAGAATTTGTACTCCATTTCTGATATTTCACCCTAAAAACACTCCAAAGAGATTCAACCATGGATTATTGTGACTCCGATGATGACTACAACGACGACGTCGAAAACAACACCGACATTGAAGTCAATGATGACGTTGATGACTCCTTCTCCTTCAACCACTCCATAAATAAAAACTATACCGTCTTAAACGAGGCCGAAATTCGACGTCGACAAGATGAGGAAATATCTCATATATGCTCAGTTTTATCCCTATCAAAACCCCACGCAATACTTTTACTTTCCCATTACAACTGGAAAATTTCGAAGCTCCACGACGAGTGGTTCGTCGATGAACAAGCCGTCTGCAATGCAGTCGGCTTGCTCAATAATAATAACAACAACAACAATAACAATAATAATAATAACAATAGTTGCGGGATTTGTTTTGATGAGTTTGATATGGTTGATATCCGGTCCGTGTCATGTGGTCATACATTCTGCGTAACCTGTTGGAAAGGCTACATCAGTGCGGCTATAAACGATAGTGGTGCGGGAAGTTTATCTCTAAGATGTCCGGCGTACAAGTGTCGAGCCGCGGTAACTCAGGATTTGATTGAAGAGTTAGCTACAAAGGAGGAAAAGGAAAAATATGAAGGGTATTTTGTAAGGTCTTATGTAGAGTGTAAGAGGGAAAAGACTAAGTGGTGTCCTGCACCCGGGTGCGAATGTGCTGTGGAGTTAGAGCTTGATGATGGTGGTGGAAATGGCTATGATGTTAGTTGTCTATGTTCATATGGTTTTTGTTGGAAGTGCGGCGAGGAGGCGCATAGACGGGTGGACTGTGAACTGGTGGCGAAATGGGTTGCAAAGAATACATCGGAGGCTGAGAATACTAAATGGGTGCTTGCTTATTGTAAGCCTTGTCCAAAGTGTCACCGCCCTATTGAGAAGAATCATGGATGCAATCACATGACTTGTGCATTAGGTTGCAAGTATGAAGTTTATCAATCTAATTTCTTAGCTCTTTTGAACTAGTTCTAACTTCTAAGAAATTTAATGATTGATTATCACAACATAACAAAATTAAAAGTTATTTGAATTGTAGGAAATTAGGGTTAATGTGAGAACTTAATTTGGGTATTGGAGAAATTGAGATGGATAAAATAGGACATGTTGATTTGTTACTTTTTTAATCCTTGCTGTGAGTAATATTGTTGGACCTTTTTGAAGGTATCGTGTGAAGGTTGTGGCTATGCTTGGCGAAACTAGCTAAAAAAGAGTTGAAACTAATAAGTTAATAGATTGCAAGATGAGTTATTGTTGGCTGAAACTAATAAGTTAATTGACTGCATGAGTTGTTTACTAAAGTAATAAGTTAATTGATTGCATGAGTTCTTTGTTAAAACTAGCTAGTTGCTTAAGTAGCAGAGATAAAAACTAGTATTTTTGCTCATTTAGATACAATCCCTTAAATTCTATTTGGTACTTGTCAAACAACTCTATGTACAGTAGCAGAAACGACTCACGAAATAGCCTAACGTAGGAAAGACAGTAATTTGACATTAATGTGCATAAATGATCCAAGTGAATCAGTGATCTAATTTGTTGTTTGATTGCATTGCATCACATGGCTTTCCTATATAAGAGAATCAAACGTAACATTTATACTAAATAGACTAATTTTACCTAAATTTGTGCATCTTATCTTGTACAGATTCCAGTTCTGTTGGTTATGCCTAAGAGATTGGACGGGGCACCATGCGTCATATTCGTGCAACACCTTTAACAAAGCAAACGCATCAAAGAAAGATAAGGATGAACAGATTAGGAAAAATGCTCAAGAATCAATAGAGAGATACACACATTATTATGAACGATGGGCAAGCAACCATAAATCAAGACAAAAAGCCATTGAGGATTTGATCAGAGTTGAGTCAAATGATCTAAAAATCCTGAGTGACAGGTTTAAGACTCCTGTAACTCAACTTGAGTTTATAAGAACAGGTTGGAAACAGATTATCGAGTGTAGGCGAGTACTTAAATGGTCTTACGCCTATGGCTATTATTTGCTAGAACGCGAACCTGTTAAAAAACAGTTTTTCGAGTACTCACAAGGAGAAGCTGAGCGTTATCTTGAGAAACTTCATGCTTGTGCAGAAATCGAATTTTCGTCTTTGCTTGACATGGAGAAGCCAGGAGATCAACTCGATTTCGATGAGTATCATAGTAAGCTAGTTCGGTTAACCAAGGTGACTGGTAAGTATTTTGAGCATTTAGTTAGAGCGTTGGAGAATGGTTTATCAGAAGTGGATGTTGGAGAATCATCTAGTACCATAAATGGTAAAAAGAGAAAAAGTTCGACTCCTGTATCGCCATCTCCTACACTTGTGGATCCAGATTTGTATGTTGATTACTGGAATTGTGATCAGTGTACTTACATGAATCCCTTATCAGCTAGTTCTTGTCAAATGTGTTATGAACCATGATCAGTGAGACTTAAGGGTACTTAGTTAAGTAATGTGTGTTTCTTATTAGCTATGTTTATTAGTACTTTTTACAAGTGTTTAAATGAGGATTTAGTTTGTCTTTTAGGCGCTTGTTTATAAGATTTGCTTTCATTTTGAAGTTGATGAACAAAAATGTCAGAGGATAAGGCTTTTTGACTATATATGAATGCATGTTTGTGTTAAAGGTGCATATTTTTTTCTTAGGAAGTTATACTCTTTCATTCTGAAATAAGGCTACCCAGCAGCTAGTTAAGCGTATGACTGAAATTATGAAGTTTTTCAACCAGCATTAACAGTCATATTTTTTCGGATTTGTAACATTGATGTATAATTTTTTTTCGGATTTATAGTATATACTTCATCTGTCTCTTTTTACTTGCAATGGTTTGACTTTCACGTTTGCCAATGCATAACTTCCACCATTAATATCTTAAATTTTCGATAATTAAAAATTTATGAAAAGTAGATATTCAGAAAATATACATTGCGATGAATCTAACAAGATCCCACATGAATATGTTTTTCCTTAACTATAAATCACCAAAGATATAAACTAAGTAGAGTTGGTGAATAGTGTAAAAGTCAAACCGTTGCAAGTAAAAAGAAACGAAAAAAGTATAAAGTACACATTATATGTTTACATAACAATTTACCATCAACCTCATACTAAGCAGAAGTATTGTAAATATTTTAACACACAACAATCACAAATTTACATAATTTAGCTTAAAGTACCATAGGAAACCTAAGTTTGTTGTATCCTGATCATCTTGAAAGATGAAGCCTTTTAGAGCTTCAGAAAGGGATAAACCTCATACCTCACATTACAACTTCCAACAAGAACTCTCCCACCTATCTTTCCCTCACAACAATTTGGTAAATTGCTAGTAATTTGATAATCAAGGCACTTCTTACAATTATAGCTTGAAAGATCCCTAGTACATTGAGCCAACCCATAAATTGTAGTATTCCCATCAACAATAATCTCACCACTTGCATATCTTTTTGGATCAACAGAAGCTTCTTCAGACAATTTACCCAATAACTCACTGTTTTTCTGAATAAACAGCATCTGATTATTAGTCACATTATTAACATTCAAAAGGGAAACTGCCACACTTTCATCAATCTGACCAAAGAAATTTTGATCAAGGTACTTGAACATGCAATGATCATACCATATAACAGCACCTTTATTTCCAGGGCAAAGTTTCCGGGCCTGGATACCTGCTTCTGAGATGCACCCCAAACAGTCGAACGATGAAACATCGCCTCGACAAAGCCCAAGCCCATGTGCTTGCCCCACGGAGGCTTGCGCGTAGCCAGTGGGTTGGGTTAAGTAGTCGAGAAGGCCTGTAAGCTTGTTAAGGTTAAGTTCATAGGGAGATCCTGTTGTGAAGTTTTGTGAGTTTATGCAGGAATAGCTAAGTGGGTTATTAGCTGCAAATGTTGTTTGGAGGAAGAATGTGAAGGAAATAAATGGGAATAGGTAAATATTGGTAAAAGACATGTTGAAAGGACTTTGATTGAGAAGAAGATGAAAGACAGAGAAGTGTATTATTACTAAACGTGTGAGAGCCTGAAAAGGTGAGATTAGAGTTAAATGTATATATAATGAAGAATTAGAGATGATTTATGCGACTGTTTCTGCATAAAAGCCATGATTTGGTTAACTAATGTATGGAAACTTAGGTTTGTTGATGTATCAATGTAAGAAGAGGTAAATAATTTGACCGCCACCTTCTAAAGACCTATTCAACATAAACTGAGTCTAGATTTTGAGTAGAGGGTTAAACAAGTGAAGTAATTGAAGGAGCTTAATTATAAGCTAAATTATTCATCCTCCAAAGAAAAGGAACAACTCTATTGAACATTTCTTTGGATTTAGGTTGCAACTTGCATGACAATATAGCCTTGAAGAGAAAACTAGGCAAGTTATTAATGGGTATAGGAAGAATTTCAAGCTGCCATAAAATAAAAAATAAAAAGCTTGCTCTTTCCATTTCAAGCTGCCATAAAATAAAAAATAAAAAGCTTGCTCTTTCCGTTCCACAAATTTGTGAGGAAAATTCTTGTATTGATTCAACCAATTATAGACGAATAATTGATAATCTTTGTAGGACCACATTAAAAAACCATATGTAAACCATTAATATCCATACTCTGAAAAACGAGAGATTTTGAAACTTCTACAAAAGGAGAGAAAACCAACTAGTAAATGGGGCAAACGACTCTCATGAAGAGAGATAAACATAAATTTATTAGGAAAAATTGTCAGAAAAAACCTTATAAAAGTTACATTTTGTGAAAAACAACCTTATAAAATTTTTTTTGTGAGAAACAACCTTTAAACCTTATTTTTTTGTGAGATGAAACCTCAGGCAACTTTTCCGGTGTTGACCACTGATTTCCGGTGTTGACTTCCTATTTCTTCTAATTGCACTCTCTTTCTCTCTCTATTTTTTATCAGAAGATGTATCATTTCCCTCCATTTCCTCCCTTATATAAACCCTAGCACATCCAAATTAGATATAATTTGCCCAAAAAAAAAATCCCTCATAGCAAAATAATTTCCAGTAAGGTAATTAGGGTTCTTCTTCTTCTTCTTAATTAGTCTTGTGCCATATCAATTGCTTTACTTTTCTTTATTGCCTTCTGGTTTTTTTTTTCAAACTGTTAGCCTGATTTTTTTTTTTTTCAGAATTATGGTGAACTGTGGCTGTGGATTTGCAGTAGCAACGAGGACATCTTGGACCCATGAGAACCCAGGGAGAAAGTTTAGAGCTTGCAAGTTTTACAATCATGAAACTGGGCAAAGGGGGTGCAACACCTTTGAGTGGGTGGATGAGGGATCTACTGATTGGCAAAGAGACGTGATTAATGTTCTTGTTGCAGAGAAGCATAGGCTTGCCACTGATAACCACATCATCAAGTCAAGGTTGGTTTGCATTGAGCATGAAAAGAATAGGCTGAGTAAAGAGTTGGAGAAGCAGAGGAAGAAGCCAATAATGAAGAACAAAGAAGCGTTTGTTAGGAGTGAAAGTGTAGGATGCAAAATGATCTTGATTTGTGTCTTTTTGTCTCGTAATTGTCGGGTTTCATTTACGTGAAATTATGGGCATAAATATGATGCAAAATTAGTTTGTTTGGGAATTGGGTGTAGTATGTAGTATCCACCAATATGTAAAAGCATCATCAACCTTAATTTTCAATAAAAGATTGTGTCTTTTTGTCTCGAATTGTCGGTTTAATATATGTGAAATTATTGGCACAAATATGATGCAAAAATTAGTTTGTTTGGGAATTGGGTGTAGTATGTAGTATCCACCAATATGTAAAACCATCATCAACATTAATTTTCAATCAAAGATTCAAGGTTACATCAAGCATAACTTCCAAAAACCAACATTAGACTACCTCAAATCGATAACTTAGCAAACTAATTGTTTAGGCAAAAAAAAAGCTTCGACAATTGTTAGATTACAAATCTCCAAAATCCTATAACCGAGTTGCTAGCTGCATTCTTGTACAATAAGGAACAATAAACTAAGATTGTGAAGCATCCATAGGGGCGAGCAAGAAATTGATTGTTGAGATACTTGCTCATTCCTTGACTTGCCTTTGTTCTTTGTTGTTGCTTGTTTTTTGTTCCCTTTTTTTTTTATTTGCACCTTGAGTTGATGTAGCAGTGACATTAGTCCTTGATCCACCATAAAAAACGCAGCCAGAGACTCCTCATTCACACCACCACCGGCAGCATTGTTGTTGTGGTTTTGGCGTTTGTTGATTTTGGCCTTCCACCTTTTCTCTTTGGGACTGCAGACTTGTCCACTGTCGGGTTTTTACACTTCACTGCATAATGCCCTAGTCCACCACATCTACTACAATGATTTTGCTTCTTAGCCCTTTTCACATTCCTCGCTTCTTCATCCTCACCAACCTCTTTTCTCCTTTTGTGTTTGGATGGCCTCCCGGGAAGCTTTCTGTGTGGTGGTGGCAGTGGTTTAGGGTAAGGAGTTTCAGGCCACTGATTTTACCCTGGCATTGCCCTAAATGAAGGGTTGTATGCTTTGGTATAAGTCGAACATGGTAAGCTTCATGGATGAAGTCTTCATATTGTAGCTCGCTTCTTCTCTATGCATGCCAAAGCATGCCAAGCATGGTATGCCCATTAACTTCCACCTATAGCAATCGCATTCTTTTTCTCCGGGTTGACCACCCAAGTATCTTCATTATGATCTACTTCAAATTCATACAAATCGCCTTGATTGACTCTCATATTGGTCAATTCTTCCAATCCTCTTTGCACCATTTTCACTACCGTAGGCATGATCAGTCCACTGAAGTGCTTCAACCCCTCCTTCTTGGACCAAAACCTAGCCATGACGTACCTTCTAATCCATTCCATCAACTGCAAAATAGGCTTGGTTCTTGCCTCCCTCAGAACATTGTTGAAGCTCTCACAACAATTGTTCAGCAACATTCCAGACTTACAAGCACTACTGAAAGCATGTCTGGACCAATGTGCAACTGGGATTGCTTGCAAGTAGTTGAAGGCCTCAATATTGATTGCCTTGATTTTTTCCATGTGAATCTTGAAATGTTCCTAGGGTGTTCATATTTGTACAAGTAGCAACTATAAGGACACTAACTGAGAAACAAGTACACAATCAAAATGGTGATTTACATACCTTAGTTGATGATCTTGCGGCATTCCAAAAGTGCTCCTTGTAAATAACTCCTGGGTACTTGTTCTTGAAATTGCTCCAAATGTGTCTGCAACAGTATCTTGTTTCTGCATTAGGCATGACGGTATTGAATGCATCCAACAAACCCTATTGTTCAGTTACAAAAAGAGCACAAGTTAGCATTCATAAAATTGAAGCACCCTAATTCATAAGGAAAGGTGTTAGTGTATGACCTTCTGTCTGTCTGACATGTACGTTAATTCATCTTGTTCATGGACCCATGTCACTGAACCCGCAACCGAGGCTATGTCATTCCTTAGCAACTCCAAGAACCACCCCCATGTTTCGAATTTTCGTCTCAACTACAGCCCATGCTACGGGAAAGATGTTATTATTCCCGTCTTTCCCGACAGCAGTCAATAGGATGCCAGGGTAGGGCCCCTTCAAATGAGCTCCATCCACACCTAGTATTGGCCTACACCCGCCTATGAAACCTTCCTTGCAAGCCTTCAAGCAAATATACAATCTCTGAAACTGTGGCCTAAGGTTCTGTACACCATCCACCTTAACCACAGCAGTGCTCCCCTGGTTGTACTTCCTAATAGCGACTACATAGTCCCGCACCCTTTCATACTCCAATGCCGCATCCCCAAAAAATCATGTTGAAAGCTCTCTCGTTTTGCAAAATATGCCTTATAGTAAGTCACCTCACACTTACATTCTCTCCTTGCTCTCTTTATGAATGCCGCCAACTTCCAAGATGGGTCATCTCTAAAGTCTTGCAAGTACCTCTCGCCTAGGTACCGTGATGTGAGCTTGGAATTCACACTCGCCCACCACAAATGTGAGTCAACCTCAAGCTTTTTATTTGCCAAGTCTCCTCACCTTTCAATTTCTTACAATGAATTCTAAATCTACACTTCCTCTTGCCATTGCATGTACACCTCAATATCCTTGCTCTTTTCCAAGGACACTTACATCTCTTTGCACAATATGCAGAAACCCTAGAGTTGTTATTGTGCAAATAGTAATAATCGTAACCATTCTCAATTGCATGATGTCTCAAAGCTTTCCTAAATATCTCATTTGATGGAAACTTCAAACCCTTGGTCAGTTCTACCTTGCCCTTGAAATCCACATCCTGGATTGAACTCGGGGTAATTTGGCACCTCATCACTCGACCCTAAAACACTAGCAAAGATCACCATCACTATCTATCAACTCTTCTTCATCGCCTATATCATCGGTCTCTTCTTGCACATCACCTCTTTCTTGCTCAAGAGCCGTATGCAATCCACCTAAACTCCTTGTTACTCTCTCTCCAATATCCTCATCCACATACTCATTGAATAGGTCATCATCTTCCTTATCTTCGAAATCATCCTCACTCAAACACACAAGACTTCCTTCGAGTCACCGCCATCTTCATTCTCCCGATCCTCCTCTTCCGGATCTTCAACATCACCCCTTTCGGTTAGGTTCTCGGATGTACCAACGTAATCGCTTTTCGTTTGGATTTAATTGGTAGCTTTTGTCTCGTGGTGGTGGAAGGAATCGATTTGTGGTGGGTTTTGGAGTTCTCGGTGGAGAAAATGGTGCTTCGTAGAAGGTGTTGGCCGAGGTGGGAGTGAAATTGGCCGGTGTGAAGAAGGTGTTGTATTTCTTTGAGAGAGTGGATCGAGGTGTTGACCCGCCCCAATAAATTCGAGATCTAGGGTTTTTATCAACCAAAGAATCTTCTCGAGTTGTCATGTGGTCCCCCATCTTCATTGTTTATATATGCACTTTCACTCATTGAAGTACTACCTAATGTAGTTTCACTATCACCGTAAAAAGTAACTCCATATCCATATGCATTCTTATTCACCGACTCTTCTTTTTCCTCAGGATGCACAATGTATAGATGGTAATAACCATCAATTTCAGGTGATTGCAAAAAGTTGGGAATGTCCTTATCACTCTCAATTCTTGCCCTACCATTATACATACTACAACCCTTCTTCCCGTACCATATTTCCCCCACTTCATTAAACCCCAAATCGATTTTATCCAATACACAAACTCAAAATAGCAAACCTCTTCAACATTCACTCTCAATGCAACCCCAAATTTAGATGGATCAACATTTTTTTTCTTTTGGTAAATAGTTTTGTTCTTACTAGTCACAAACTCACCCCCATAAAACACCCTGATGTTAACAGGCTCCATCACCCTAAACCAAGGTTCACTCACAGTATCCGTACCGTTAAACCTGAATTCACAGCACCAGCACAGCAACAAACATGCAGTCATCAACATTTTTTCAACCATTCTTGTTTAAGAAGCACATGAATTTTTGCAAAATTAACAAATTTTTGCAAATGTAACAAACTTTTGCAAAAATTTGGGCTCTGATTTTTCTAAGAATCAACAATCAAAATGCATAATCCAACACTCATCACATTACCATTGTTTAATACCATAAACCCTAACTTACAAATAAACATCTGAATTTCGGAAATTAATTAAAGGGAAGGAAAATTTACCTTGTTTTGTAGATAATTTCGACCTTCTTCTCCCTTTTACTTCTCAAAGATGCTTTCTTTGCTTTCCTTTTACCAGCCATTGATACAAAGTACAGAGAAACAAAAAAAAGCGAGAATTACTTCAACAGTAAAAGAACAAAAAAAAAATTGCATAATTTAAAGGGAGAGTACTCATTACCTGCAAATTGGTTGAGCTGTTCTTCAATTCATTCAATGAGTTTGCAGGTAATTCAATGCGTTTGCAAGGGATTTGCAGAGAAGAAAGGGTGATTGGATGGTTTAATTTTGAGAGTGGAGTATTTTTGTTCTTAGTTGGAGGGAAAATGGGTAGAGGAGTGTGTTTAGGAAAAAAATAGAGTGCAATTAGAAGAAATAGGAAGTCAACACCGGAAATCAGTGGTCAACACCGGAAAAGTTGCCTGAGGTTTCATCTCACAAAAAAATAAGGTTTAAAGGTTGTTTCTCACAAAAAAAAATTTATAAGGTTGTTTTTCACAAAATGTGACTTTTATAAGGTTTTTTCTGACAATTTTTCCAATTTATTATTGGGTACCGAATAATAAACAAGAAATCGGGCTTATCAGCAGCAAAATTAGTAGATGACATCCCCTTAAAGAAAGAGGCTAGGGTCGTAAAATATTAGGACAATGTTTAGACGGTTTAAGGATAATAAGCCTCTACAACTTGGATTCATAAGAATTTAAGAATCCAATTTTTTAGAAATAAGTCGGTCGAAATATGATGACAACAATTAGCAATACACATACAAAATATATCTCCTACGTAGTACACTAGTACTCTCTCTGTTTTTTTTATCCTTCTCACTTTCCTGTGCGCGTCTCCCAAAACACATATTTGAACTTAAATATCTTTCACTAGTTTTGAAGCCCGTGCGTCGCACGGGTTGTTTTTTATTTTATTTTTTTGCAAATTTTTGGTTAACATTGTTGATTTTGTGTTGCTGTGATGAAATGAGATTTTTCAGTACTATTGTATTTACATACTTCCTCCGTTCTAATTCTATTGCAACAATTACCACTTTGGGTAGTTTCATCTATTAGGACTACTCCAATTTTGGTATAAAAAAAATGCAACTATAGTTGACAATATTGTCTTTAATGTTAATTAAACCATCATTAATTACTCAAATTGTCTCATAAAGTTGCATTTACTTTATTAAGGAATTACTTATTCCCTCCTCTAGTTAATTAAAAGGGCACTTCTATGCTAAACTAATATCCATTTTTTTCATTTCTTTAAAACCCATGTCAAAAACCATTGTTTCTATAGAAAAAAAAAACGGAGAAAATATTTGTCATCATACTCTATATAGATTTGTTATCACGATATATAAATTTTATATTTTTTAATATTCAATTGAATATTGTAGCTAAGTCTATTATTAAATGGTATCCCAATAATTGGTATGACTAACAATAGCTAACACAGTTTTAACATGAAGAATGCCGAATGATACTTTAAGAAAGTAGAGGGTAATAATTTAATAGATGCGGGACGTAAAGAATAGAGTAAAATTTGAGTGTCGCCCACAACTTCAACTTTTAATATAGCACATAAATACTAATGCATATAAAATTAATGGAAGAAGGGAAAGCCTAAAAAAGATCATAATGATGGTATCATGAATAAAATTAATTAAATATAAAACTAAACTTTACTAATAATCGAAAATACTATTTAAGAGAAAAAAATACCTCTTTATCAATCATGACCATATCAAGACTTATCAAACTTTCCCCTTTTTTATGATCTGTGACCTCAAATAGTCTAAAAACCCGAACCTTGTTTTTCCAATTAGGTTTTAGTAGAATTAAGTTCATGGAGAAAAGAATAAGATCAGACATATAGATATATGGAAAATACAAACATAAATAATTATGTATACAGTAAATATTCTAGGAATAAAATAATTAGTCAATTGCATAATACCTCTGCAATGTCGTTGACAAACTTTCATTTGATTCTTCATGTAATGCCCCCGTGGTATGCTATACGTCGGTTCAAAATTATAGATATGTTTTTTTTATCTTTATATAACTCAATTTTTAAAAGTATGATTTGGAAAGATATAATATAATTGCTATTGTCACATATAATTTGCTATTTTTATAGTTTTTTATATGTATTTAAAATAAAAAATATATATATAATATGTTATTGTTCATCTAAATAAATAAATTTTCATAAGTTGTAAAACTATATTATATATGGAACTTATTTCGAAGCATATTTCGAGCACTCTCTAATGGTAAAGAAATTATAATATTGCGAATTTGTAGCAAAAATTATATTCAATACATAGTATAATAATTTAGGTTGTTTATTTAAAATCATATTGTAATAATCTTCACTTATCCAAAACACCTCATATGTGTTTATAACTATTTTGATCACAATTTTTTTAAAAAAATTTAAAATTAAAAAGAATGACATGGCATGCTTAGGTGGAGCTCTTCAAAATATTCTAAGGTTGTCTTTTATAATCAAACTCTAATTTTTTCATCATCCAAAACTCTAGTATATATGTAACTTTATCACTATAAAATTTAGTTTTTGCTGTAATAACAAAGTTTCCTCAGTATATTTTGTTGCAATACTAAATTGTTTTGGTTCAGTTGAGTAAGGCTGAAGTAAAATACTATAATCACATATCGTACACTATACTTATAGCTTAATTATTATTATATTTATCTAAAAGAAAGACTAAAAAATATTTTACCATTCATCTAATTAAATATATTTTCATGAGTTGTAAAACTATATTGTAAATGGTTCTCATTTTGAAGCATATTTCAAGCACTCTCCAATGGTAAAAAATTATAATGTTTTCAATTAGGTATCAACAGTTAAATTCAATATACATAATATAATAATTTAGGTTTTTTATTCAAAACCAAACTCTAATTTCTCCCTATTCGAAAATCCTTTTATGTATTTAAATATGTGTAGAATTTGATTAAAATTCTAGAGGATCTGGACTCGTAAGGCTGAGGTTTTTAAAGATTATATATATGTTTAAACCTGTAAATTGGACCTATGATAAAATGTTATAGTCACATATAGTACAATATAGTTATGGCTATTATTATATTTATCTAAAAGAAAGACTAAATATGAGTTGTAAAACTATATTGTAAATGGATCATATTTTGAAGCATATTTCAAGCACTCTCAAATGGTAAAAAATTATAATGTTTTGAATTAGGTAGCAAAAGTTATATTCAATTTACATAATATAATAATTTAGGTTGCTTAATTCAAAACGAAACTCTAATTTCTCGTTATGTAAAACTCTAATTTTATGAGATGACAATCCTACGTGGCGCTGTCTATTTCATAAGTTGTAGAACTATATTGTAAATGGATCTTATTTCGGAGCATATTTCGAGCTCTATCCAATGGAACAAAAATTATAATATTCTGAATTACGTAGCAAAAGTTATACACAATTTACATAAGATAATAATATTTGTTGTTCATTCAAAACAAAACTCTAATTTTAGCTTATCTAGAACTCCTTATGTGTATTTAAATCTAGGTAGAACTCTATTCTTTTAAAAGATAAAATAAAAATTTGATGACATGTCAATCCTACGTGGCGCGCTCTATGACCTCGAAATCTTGAGGAGCTCCCTATGCTCCCGAAAAGTTCCTCCTTTATATATATATACTAGGTTTGAAGTCCGTGCGTTGCACGGGTTGTTGTATATTTTATTTTATTGCAAATTTTTTGTTAAAATTATTGTTGATTTTGTGGTGTTGTAAAATGAGATTTTTCAATATCATTGTATTTACATACTTCCTCCGTTCTTTTTCTATTACAACAATTACCACTTTAGGTAGTTTCATCTTTTGGAACCATTCCAGTTTTGAGAAACTACAGTTGACAATATTACCTTTACTTTATATTAATAAAACATCATTAATTACCCGAATTGCCTTATGAAGTTGCGTTTACTTTAATAAGGATTTATTTATCCCCTACTCTAGTTAACTAAAGAGGTACCTCTATGCTAAACTACCCATTTCTTATTTCCTTAAAAACCATGTCCAAACCAATTTTTAAAGTAGAAAAAAAACGGAGAAAATATTTGTCATTATACTGTAATTTCTAGATTTGTTATTGTGATATATAAATTTTATAATTTTTAATATCCAATTGAATATTGTAGCTAAGTCTATTATTAAATGGTATCCCAATAACAGGTATGACTAACAATAGCTAATGCATTTTTAACATGAATAATACCCGAATGATACTTTAAGAAAGTAGAGGGTAATAATTTAATTGATGCAGGACAAAAAGAATATTTTCTTAAAAATTGATAAGAATGACATGGCATGCTTAGGTGGAGCTCTTTATAATATTCTAAGGATGTTTTATTTAAATCAAACTCTAATTTTTACATAATCCAAAACTTTAAGATGTAACTTTATCGCTATAGATTTTAGTTATTAAATTTTGTTGCAATACTATATTATTTTAGTTTAGTTGAGTAAGGTTGAGGTTTTGAAAGATAATATGTTTAATCATGTAAATTGGACCTATAATCAAATGTTATAATCACATATAATACACTATACTTAATACTTATAGCCATTATTATATTTATCTAAAAAAAGACTAAATAATGTCCTACAATGCATTGAATTTAATATATTTTCATGAGTTGTAAAACTATATTGTAAATAGATCATATTTTGAAGCATATTTCAAGCACTCTCCAATGGTAAAAAAAATTATAATGTTTTGAATTAGGTAGCAAAAGTTAAATTCAATTTACATAATTTAATAATTTAGGTTGTTTATTCAAAACGCAACTCTAATTTCCCCCTATCCAAAACTCTTTTATGTATTTAAATATATGTAGAATTCTATTTTTTTCAAATATTTAAAATAAAAACTAATGACATGGCAATCTTAAGTGGCGCTCTCTATTTCATAAATTGTAGAACTATATTGTAAATGGATCTTATTTCAAAGCATATTTCGAGCACTATCTAATGGTACAAAAATTATAATATTCTGAATTAGGTAGCAAAAGTTATACACAATTTACATAATATAATAATTTAGGTTGTTCATTCAAAACGAAACTCTAATTTCTGCTTATCCAAGACTCCTTATATGCATTTAAATCTATGTATCCTACATGGCGCTCTATATTTCATAAGTTGTACAACTCTATTATAATTGGATCTTATTTCGAAGCGTATTCCGAGCACTCTCCAATGGTACAAAAATTATAATATTCCGAATTACGTAGCAAAAGTTATACACAATTTTCATGATATAATAATTTAGGTTGTTGATTCAAATCCAAACTCTAATTTTCGCTTATCCAAATCTCCTTATATGTATTTAAATCATCTAGAACTCTATTTTTGTAAAAAATAAAAATATCAATTGATGACGTGGCAATCCTACGTGGCGCGCTCTATGAGCTCGAAATCTTGATGAGCTCCCTATGCTCCCGAAAAGTTCCTCCTTTATATATATATACTAGGTTTGAAGCCCGTGCGTTGCACGGGTTGTTGTTTATTTTATTTTATTGTATATTTTTTGTTAATATTATTGTTGATTTTGTGTTGTTGTAAAATGAGATTTTTCAATATCATTGTTGATTTTGTGTTGTTGTAAAATGAGATTTTTCAATATCATTGTATTTACATACTTCCTCCGTTCTTTTTCTATTACAACAATTACCACTTTAGATAGTTTCATCTTTTGGGTCCATTCCACTTTTGGTAAAAAAAGAAACGACAGTTGACAATATTACCTTTACTTTATATTAATAAAACCATCATTAATTACCCGAATTGCCTTATAAAGTTGCGTTTACTTTAATAAGGATTTTTTGTCCCATATTCTAGTTAACTAAAGAGGTACCTCTATGCTAAACTACCCATTTTTTATTTCCTTAAAAACCATGTCCAAACCAATTGTTGAAGTAGAAAAAAAACGGAGAAAGTATTTGTCATTATACCATAATTTCTAGATTTGTTATTTTGATATATAAATTTTATAATTTTTAATATTCAATTGAATATTGTAGCTAAGTCTATTATTAAATGGTATCCCAATAATAAGTGTATGACTAACAATAGCTAATACGGTTTTAACATGAATAATACGCGAATGATACTTTAAGAAAGTAGAGGGTAATAATTTAATAGATGCAGGACAGAAAGAATACTTTCTTAAAATTTGATAAGAATGACATGTCATGCTTAGGTGGAGCTCTTTATAATATTCTAAGGCTGTTTTATTTAAATCAAACTCTAATTTTTACATAATCCAAAACTCTAATTATATATATGTAACTTTATCGCTATAGATTTTAGTCAATAAATTTTGTTGCAATACTATATTGTTTTAGTTTGGTTGAGTAAGGTTGAGGTTTTGAAAGATAATATGTTTAATCCTGTATATTGGACCTATAATCAAATGTTATAATCACATATAATACACTATACTTAATACTTATAGCCATTATTATATTTATCTAAAAAAAAGACTAAATAATGTCCTACAATGCATCTAATTTAATATATTTTCATGAGTTGTAAAACTATATTGTAAATAGATCCTATTTTGAAGCATATTTCAAGCACTCTCCAATGGTAAAAAAATTATAATGTTTTAAATTAGGAAGCAAAAGTTAAATTCAATTTACATAATATAATAATTTAGGTTGTTTATTCAAAACGCAACTCTAATTTCCCCCTATCCAAAACTCTTTTATGTATTTAAATATATGTAGAATTCTATTTTTTTTCAAATATTTTAAAAAAAAAAACCAAATGACATGACAATCTTAAGTGGCGCTCTCTATTTCATAAATTGTATAACTATATTGTAAATGGATCTTATTTTAAAGCATATTTCGAGCACTATTTAATGGTACAAAAATTATAATATTATGAATTAGGTAGCAAAAGTTATACACAATTTACATAATATAATAATTTAAGTTGTTCATTCAAAACGAAACTCTAATTTCTGCTTATCCAAGACTCCTTATATGTATTTAAATCTATGTAGAACTCTATTTTTAGAAAAAAAAAAAGAAAAATTGATGACATGACAATCCTACATGGCGCTCTATATTTCATAAGTTGTACAACTATATTGTAAATGGATCTTATTTCGAAGCATATTTCGAATGCTCTTCAATGATACAAAAATTATAATATTCCGAATTATAATTACAACAATTACCACTTTAGGTAGTTTTATTTTTTGGAACCATTCCACTTTTGGTAAAAAATAAAACTACAGTTGACAATATTACCTTTACTTTATGTTAATAAAACAATCATTAATTTCCCGAATTGCCTTATAATAAGGATTTATTTGTCCCCTACTCTAGTTAACTAAAGAGGTACCTCTATGCTAAACTACCCATTTTTTATTTCCTTAAAAACCATGTCCAAACCAATTGTTGAAGTAGAAAAAAAAAAGGAGAAAGTATTTGTCATTATACTGTAATTTTTAGATTTGTTATTGTGATATATAAATTATATAATTTTTAATATTCAATTGAATATTGTAGCTAAGTCTATTATTAAATGGTATCCCAATAACAGGTATGACTAACAATAGCTAATACAATTTTAATATGAATAATACCCGAATGATACTTTAAGAAAGTAGAGGGTAATAATTTAATTGATGCAAAAATATTTTCTTAAAAATTGATAAGAATGACATGCCATGCTTAGGTGGAGCTCTTTATAATATTCTAAGGCTGTTTTATTTAAATCAAACTCTAATTTTTACATAATCCAAAACTCTAATACTTCCTCTCGTTTCTGTTTTAAATGAAACATGGGTGAAATGACACTATTCATTGATCAATTTTGACTCCAATGTATCGCTATTATATAAAGAAAAACATAGTCAAGTAGGATCTTGTTAGATTCGTCTCGATGCATACTATCAAATTCTAACTTTTTTATATTTTTTACATGTGCACAACTAAAGATATTAGTGATTAAAGAAGTGCGTTGGGTTGCGTGAAAAAGCAAACGTTTCATTTAAAACAGAACGGAGGAAGTATGTAACTTTATCACTATAGAATTTAGTTAATAAATTTTGTTGCAATACTATATTTTTTTAGTTTAGTTGAGTAAGGTTGAGGTTTTGAAAGATAATATGTTTAATCCTGTAAATTAGACCTATAATCAAATGTTATAATCACATATAATACACTATACTTAATACTTATAGCCATTATTATATTTATCTAAAAAAAAGACTAAATAATGTCCTACAATGCATCTAATTCAATATATTTTCATGAGTTGTAAAACTATATTGTAAATAGATCCTATTTTGAAGCATATTTCAAGCACTCTCCAATGGTAAAATAATTATAATGTTTTGAATTAGGTAGCAAAAGTTAAATTCAATTTATATAATATAATAATTTAGGTTGTTTATTCAAAACGCAACTCTAATTTCCCCATATCCAAAACTCTTTTATGTATTTAAATATATGTGGAATTCTATTTTTTTCAAATATTTAAAATAAAAACTAAAAACATGGCAATCTTAAGTGGCGTTCTCTATTTCATAAATTGTAGAACTATATTGTAAATGGATCTTATTTCAAAGCATATTTCGAGTACTATCTAATGGTACAAAAATTATAATATTCTGAATCAGGTAGCAAAAGTTATACACAATTTACATAATATAATAATTTAGGTTGTTCATTCAAAACGAAACTCTAATATCTGCTTATCCTAGACTCCTATATGTATTTAAATCTATGTAGAACTCTATTTTTAGAAAAAAACAATAAAAATAAAAATTGATGACATGTCAATCCTACATGGCGCTCTATATTTCATAAGTTGGACAACTATATTATAAATGGATCTTATTTCGAAGCATATTCCGAGCACTCTCCAATGGTACAAAAATTATAATATTCTGAATTACGTAGCAAAAGTTATACACAATTTTCATGATATAATAATTTAGGTTGTTGATTCAAATCTAAACTCTTATTTTCGCTTATCCAAATCTCCTTATATGTATTTAAATCATCTAGAACTCTATTTTTGTAAAAAAATAAAAATATAAATTGATGACGTGGCAATCCTACGTGGCGCGCTCTATGAGCTCGAAATCTTGAGGAGCTCCCTATGCTCCCGAAAAGTTCATCCTTTATATATATTGATTGATTGATTGATTGATTGATTATATATTCCTAGTAAAAATTATAAAGATTGAATATTGATAAAGTACTAATTGAGACGAATCAAACAAGACCCCACATGACTATATTTTTTCTTATAAATTGAAAAAAATTGAGAAGATTCTCTTTAATTATGAATAGTGTCAAGATTCCAAGTGAGAAATATATAAAAAAAACAAAGGAAGTATCACACAAGAAAAAAATTTCAATCAACTTTTTTTTTCCTAAGATAAGCTTATTAATATTTTTTATTTTTGTTTAAAAGAAAAACCGAAAGGACAAAACTCTCCAACACAAAGACGGAAATTTTTTCCATAATCCTACTATAATTCTGAAAACCTTACAATGTAGAACAACCTCAGTTATTTGCCCTATAAAATAACATACTATACCTCCCAACTCAAAGAAAACTCTTTAGCCCTACCATCATCCGAAAACAACTCCCTACCATCATCCTCTCACCTTCCCCCTCTATTCAGTCAATACATAAACTCCGTTAGAAGACTAGCCAATAGCCATGGATGCCGACCTTTACGACAGCGACGACGCCCAGGACTACTACAACGATGATGATCATGATTACGATGAAGACGATGATTATGACGAAGACGATGATGATGATTTTTGTCACTGTACCTCCAACTCAAAGAATACCCATACAGTCTTGAAGGAGGCTGACATACGGAAACGCCAAGAAGAAGAAATCTCACATGTTTCTGGTACTTTATCTGTACCAAAAGTTACAGCTAGCAAACTGCTTTACCATTATAAGTGGAACGTTTCTCAGCTCCTTGACGAGTGGTTTGCTGATGAAGGAGAAGTTCGAGACAAAGTCGGATTACCGAGCTTTCGTGTACCGTTATCAGCCACCAATGAACAGACTACTTGTGGAATCTGTTTTGATATCCTTCCCCTTGCAGATTTCTATCCAATGGTTTGTGGTCATCTATACTGTAAAACATGTTGGAGAGGCTACATTACTACATCAATTCAAGATGGGCCTGGATGTTTGTCGTTAAGGTGTCCGGAACCTTCTTGTTGTGTTGCTGTTTGCGGGGACATGATCGAAGAGCTGGCAACGGAGGAAGAGAGGAAGAAATATTCGCGTTATTTCATGAGGTCGTACGTGGAGGAGAACAAGAAGATGAAGTGGTGTCCTGCACCCGGGTGTGAGAATGCGGTGGAATTAGAAGTGGGAGATGAAATCTTTGATGTTACTTGTCTTTGTTCAGTTACCTTTTGTTGGAATTGTGGACAGGATGCTCATCGTCCCGTCGATTGCGAAACTGTGTCCAAGTGGGTGTTGAAAAACAGCAGTGAGTCTGAGAACACAGCTTGGATCCTTGCTAACTCAAAGAATTGTCCCAAGTGCAAGCGCGCCATTGAGAAGAACCATGGGTGTATGCATATGACGTGCACTCCGCCCTGCAAGTTTGAGTTCTGCTGGCTTTGTCTCGGAGACTGGAAGGAACATGGTCAGACAACCGGGGGTTTCTACGCTTGCAACAAATATGAGTCTGAGAAAGCCAAAGGATTACATAATGAAGAAGAAAAGATGAGAGAAAAGGCAAAGAACTCTGTGAACAAATATACACACTATTATGAAAGGTGGGCATCCAATCTGAAATCAAGGGGAAAAGCCATTGAAGTTTTGCATCAAGTAGAAACTGTTACACTAGGGGAGCTTAGCAACAAGACTAATGAACCAGAGACACAGCTAAATTTCATCACAGATGCATGGAGACAGATAATAGAATGTCGACGAGTATTACAATGGACGTATGCCTACGGTTATTATCTACCTGAGGACGAACATGTCAAGAAACAACTTTTCGAGTACTCACAAGGAGAGGCTGAGGCTGGTCTTGAAAGACTGCATAAATGCGCAGAAAAGGAACTTGATGTTTTTCTTAAAGATGATAGTGAAATGGTAGAAGAAGCAGCAGAGTTCCAAAAGATGATAGTGAGATGGTAGAAGCAGCAGCAGAGTTCAATAAATACCGTCAGAAGCTAGTTAATTTAACTTCTGTGACTCAATCTTACTTTACTAATTTGGTTTCGTCGTTGGAAACTGAGAAACAGTAGGCTAATAGTTCTATGTATGAGGTATAGAGTTTGATGTAGTAGTTCGATAAGTTGATCTATCTAAAATTGAATTATGAGCATTTGGTACCTTTGAAAACTGATCCCCCCCCTCCCCCTCCCTCCCTTCAATTCCAAAAATAAGATGTTGCTTAACCCTTACAAATACAAACTAAAATTACCCATAATTGAATTTGATAAATGTATTTATCTTAATAGATAATGTTTTCAAATGAGACCAATATAGGTAACGTAGTCGAAATTTTCACATTCTATTTCATCTTCCTTTCTACTTTCTGGAATCAATTCCTTGTATTTCTATGTTCCAGCAGTACAATCCTATATATACATATTACATAGGCCTAAGCACATATACAAGCACTAAAAATAACATACGCAGTTTGAAAGTCTCTTAAGTTGACCTCCATAAAGTTTGAGCGTTCCTGGTCTCGTTTAATCAGTTGCTAATTGCTTCGTCATGGAATCAAACTGGTACCTGACAATCATCAGTTTCAACATTCAATTGTAGCTAATGTTTGCTATACTTGCCTGGAAAGAGAGTGTACTTCATTCACGTTATTACTTCCTCTGCAACACTCAGGACTAGTATGACCGGAAATAAAATATATCATCTTCCAAATGTAGTCATTTCTCATGACCTATGTTACTAGGACTAAGGTACTTGAGATAAAATAAAGAGTTGAGAATCTGACAAGGGTATTTAAGATAAATAAAGAGTCCGGGTAACATAGCTCATGACTACACATAAACTTACTTTGAGCAAAGACACTCACTTAATTATCAGATTCATGATCACATCACTACACCAGGTTCTTGCCACTGCCTAATTTTAATTGCAACTTGTTGGCAGATATCCCGCTCTCGAAGCCATATGTACCTTCTATTTGTTACCATAAGAAACAACTTTAGGTGTCAACTCAAAAAATAAACCAAAGCTCACAGACTTACTGCACTCGGAGAAAGCCAGTGGCTGCCTGGTTGGTTCCAAATCTTCTTCAGCAGTTCAGCCTTGTAGAATCAGCTTTGTTGGCACTCCTCCCCCTCTCCCCCTTCTTTATAAATGATAGGCTGTTTGGCTCGACCTATTGAACTGGAAGAGAAACAAACCAACATCGATGAGATTGTTGTACGTGTAGGTTTTTGTTTATTAAATTGTCATTTGTAATGTTATGCTCCTAACACCTATCAACTGATGCAAAGCTTCGAGAACGAGTTACCGACGAAGAAGCAGAATATATGCTACTATCAGTATTAATTAAGGCCAGGAAAAAGTGCAGCAAAAACATTATTATCTAAAACAATATTGTTTTTTAAGACAAAATTTTTATCTGCTCAAGCAAAGGTATTGAAACCTAATCATCAAACCAGACTCTACGGACACTACATACAAAGAACACCATCGTTTGCCTATGAGCTATGACTCAACAAATTGAAGTATAATGTGCTCATGAAAGAAACGGTAAAAAGTCTCAAAAGAGACCCACTTACAAGAGGTGGGAGCTCTTCAAAAATTGAAGCATCATGAAAATTCTTAAAAGAGCAAAGATAAAAGAACGAGTCAGTGAGCACCTGAGAGCTGGTTGCCACAGATGGTGAGAGACCAACTTTAGAAAGGGTCGGCAAAATGTAAGTCCAAATTTCAAAATACAGGAAAGTACATGGTCGGGTTCCTTTCCTGATAGGTATCGTCAATACAGTCCATGTTTCTCAATAAGAAAGTCTCATTGCAGTTTTTACTTTTTACATCTCCTCTTCAGACTCGATCAAGAATTAACACTCTTTAGCTCTTTGCAGTTTGCATGAAAGCAAGAGTGTCATTGCCTTGGAAGTTCTATAAATAATCACATAGGCAATACTGAATAACCACATAGGCAAATTAACGAATCTAAAAAGATCCCAAAGACTCTTTTATTGAAACTCCCCCGGTTACTGAACCCGCAACCCGCTATTGACCCTCACACTACAAGAAAATGCTAAAACAACGACTGCTTCACAGCGACGGTGTGATAAACGGTCGTTATTCTTATATTCAGCGATTGCTTTAAGCCGACGGCGGTCACCGACTGCTTTTGAAGTTGACAACGACGGATAAGCGGTCGCTGATAAACACCGACCGTTTTAAACGGTCGTTAATATTATTATTTTAGATTCGCAATTTTTTTTAGCTCAGGCGACTGTATTAAACGGTCGCTGATGATGAAAAAGGAGATAAAATAAAGTTTGGGAGGAGGGCGCGCGAATTGAAATAAACCCCCAAGCAGTTCAAACTCTTCCACTCCCATTTGAACCCTCGTTCCATCTCCTTCGTTCGCACAGTGAATTCGAATGTGCGAATCACACTTCGTTCCATCTCCTTCGTCATTCTCACTGGTTTGCCCATTTGAAACCTGAATTTCTCCTTCCTTTTTTCCTTCATTTTATTTATCGAACTTGCCGACGACTTGTTTTTCAAGGCGAAATTCTCCGACGAAATTCCTCTCTCCCAAGACCGATTTTTTTGAAGGTAAATAATATTTCTTGAGTTCCTTGAAGCCATTGAAGCTTCCTCCACCTTCCTCCAACGACCGGCTACAGGTAATACCCTTTATTTTTGCTCAAACCCTAGATTTTGCGTTGAGAATTGAGTTTTTGAATCTTTCGATTTTGAGCTTAGTTTTTGATATGTAGTAGTTTGTAAAGTGATTTGAGTGTGTGATTTTATTTGTGTTGTTGAAATTCGGTGTTTGATGTGAAATTCAATTTAGGTTTTGAGTTTCGATTTTCTATTTTGTTCGACATTTTGATTTTTTTTTTCCCGATGCGATTAAAAGTCTACATGATTTGTTTCGTAAGTTACTTCGTTGTTCGTGTGTTTGAATTTTGGCTCCAATTTTTTCATTGTTTTCATTTTTTATGGGTTTTGTTTTTGGTTCATTTGATTCCATTTTTGTTTTTGGTCAATTTAATCTGGGCTTATGTTATGTAGAAGAACCTATTGGTACCTGCTAGGTTGTCTAGACGGCTGTAATATGGGATTCCTTTTGATTTCCTCCTGTAAATTAGCTACTAGAAAAGATTGAAGTTCAATTGTGGAACTAGAAAAGATATGGATTATTAAGTTCTACTATATACAAGAAAGACAGATCTTATTATTGTAACAAATAAAAAGTTTCATTTGATCTTTGTGATATTAATATTTAGATTACTATACTATCATGATACGAGTTACATCAACGTTTTGAAGTAATAAGGAACTTGTATATGGTAACTTGAGTATTGGAGTTAAATCGTTGGCATAAGCTATGGTGTTAATTTATTAGGGAGTTAAATATTAGCTACTACTGGAGTTCGTTTACTGAATTAGCGGAGATTGAATATTGTGATGTCATTGTTTCAAATTTTAGGCAGGATGTTATTGACTTGCTATGGGGATTAATGACAGAATTCATGCTGAATGCTGCCTCTTTATGTTTGGTGTATATGCTTTCAATTACCAGGCCCCTGCGGCTTATCGCCGTGATTACACTTCGTATGCTGCATTTTTGTATTTGTGGATGCTGTGTAGATCGTCTTGTCAGTGAAGGGTGGGGGAGTGAAGGGGGGGGGAGTGGAGGGTGGGGGGGCAGCACAGGGGGTGGGGAGTTGGGAAGGGGGAGTGAAGGGGGGGAGTGGAGGGGGGAGTGAAGGGGGGGGAGTGGAGAGTGGGGGGCAGCAAAGGGGGGTGGGGAGTTGGGAAGGGGAGGAGTGCAGGGTCAGCAGGGGGACAGTGCAGGGGGCAGTGAGGGGGGGGAGTGCATTTTGGGGGGGCAGTGAAGGGGGTTGGGGACTGGGGTGTGCAGGGGATTGGGAAAGGGGGGACTGCAGGCAGGGTGGGGGTGCAGGGTGTCGGTGAATGGGGGAAGTGCGGGGTGGGGGGGAGTGCGGGGGTGGGGACTGGGAGTGTAGGGGGTTGGAAAGGGGGAGTGCAGGGCAGGGGGGAAGTGAAGGGGGGGAGTACTTTAGTTTTGAAGTTACACCTTTCATACTTTAATGTAACAAGAATTTATTTCAATTGTTTTGTTTAATCTTGCGCGTTTCTAATTTCTTGCATTTTAGGTAATCATGTCTAATCCTAAGGGCCGCGGAGGTCGAGGTGGCTTAGGTGGAAGCCAAGGTCGTGGGACTTTGATTCCGAGGGAGCTTTTTCAGTCACCAGAAGTAGAAGGAAGCCAGAACCGTATGTCAGAGACACAGGGAGATGATTCACAGGCACGTGACATTGGTAACCACGTCACCGAGACTCGAACACTCATACGGAGGAAGGTGAAGGTTCGAACCGTGCACCAAGAAAGGTTTTAAGCCCTACTGGATTGTGGTAAGTTGGTAAGCTACTATATGCTTCATGATATTTGTATGCAATGATATTCACAATTCACGTGTTTGTTTGGTTTTCAATTCAGGTTTGATGATAACAAGGTTAGTGGGTCCATCACTGACATTTTCCAGGGCCATTTTCGACAACCTTGGTTCAATTACAGTGAGGTCGACAATGCAACAAAGACGCATTGGTGGAACATTTTCACAGTATGTATGAATCGAATTATGAAAAATGAAATTGATTATATTAGTTTATTAATATCTTTGTTTAATGTTTGACTAAAGGTTATTTACGAATGGGCTCCTGAGTTAGAAGGCCTAGTGAGGAAGGATTACAAGAAAAAAGCTTCATCTCGTCTGAGAGACTTGCGATACTGGGTGGTTAAGAAAGCCAAAGAAAGGCCAAAATGGTTGGGGGAGACTAAAATGATTTGCTTATAAATATATGTTTAGAAGTATGTACCGAGATTTGTTTTGCTTTCTTGTTTGCTGGAATTTCTCCTTTTCCAGGAACAGTCTTAAAATGAGTCTTCAAGAACAACTCGGGAGCAGTAGGGAGTACTCCTCCTCTACTCTTTGCCTGTAGACATTGTTGAACAAAGGCTTTTTTTTTTAATCATACCGAAAATGTCATGTAAATTACACTAAGTAGTAGATATGAAACATATTTACCATCTTCCTAGTATCTTTGTCTGCCGAAATAGAACCCCGAAAGTGTGATGGCTCAATTGGATTAGACAGGAGCCACCTCTTCGGTTCTTCTTCGCCTTTCGATTTTTTCCCGAAATGTTGGCTCTTCACTTCTCTTCTTCATGTCTTCGTAGATCGTCTCCCCCAACCATTTTGGCCTTTCTTTCGCTTTCTTAACCACCCAAGATCGCAAGTCTCTCAGACGAGATGAAGCTTTTTTCTTGTAATCCTTCCTCACTAGGCCTTCTAACTCAGGAGCCCATTCGTAAATAACCTTTAGTCAAACATTAAACAAAGATATTAATAAACTAATATAATCAATTTCATTTTTCATAATTCGATTCATACATACTTTGTGAAAATGTTCCACCAATGCGTCTTTGTTGCATTGTCGACCTCACCGTAATTGAACCAAGGTTGTCGAAAATGGCCCCCGGAAAATGTCGGTGATGGACCCACTAACCTTGTTATCATCAAACCCGAATTGAAAACCAAACAAACACGTGAATTGTGAATATCATTGCATACAAATATCATGAAGCATATAGTAGCTTACCAACTTACCACAATCCAGTAGGGCTTAAAACCTTTCTTGGTGCACGGTTCGAACCTTCACCTTCCTCCGTATGAGTGTTCTGAGTCTCCCGTACGTGGTTACCAATGTCACGTGCTCGTGAATCATCTCCCCGTGTCTCCGACATACCGGTTCCGGCTTCCTTCTACTTCGGTGACCGAAAAAGCTCCCTCGGAATCAAAGTCCCACGACCTTGGCTTCCACCTAAGCCACCTCGACCTCCGCGCCCTTAGGATTAGACATGATTACCTAAAATGCAAGAAATTAGAAACGCGCAAGATTAAACAAAACAATTGAAATAAATTCTTGTTACATTAAAGTATGAAAGGTGTAACTTCAAAACTAAAGTACTCCCCCCTTCACCGACCCCCTACCCCGCACTCCCCCTTCCCAACCCCCTACACTCCCCAGTCCCCACCCCCCCGCACTCCCTCCACCCCGCACTCCCCCCACCCCTTCACCCCCCTTCACCGACACCCCGTACACCCCCACCCCGCCCGCAGCCCCCCTTTCCCAATCCCCGCACACCCCAGGCCCCCAACCCCCTTCACCGCCCCCAAAATGCACTCCCCCTTCACCGCCCCGCACCGTCCCCCCGCCGACCCCCGCCCCCGCACTCCTCCCCTTCCCAACTCCCCCCCACCCTCCACTCCCCCCCTTCACTCCCCCACCCTTCACCGACAAGACGATCTACACAAAGATCCACAAATACAAAAATGCAAAGCATACGAAGTGTAATCACGGCGATAAGCGCAGGGCCTGGTAATTGGAAGCATATACACCAAACATAAAGAGGCATTCAAGCATGAATTCTATCATTAATCCCCATAGCAAGTCAATAACATCCTGCCTAAAATTTGAAACAATGACATCACAATATTCAATCTCCGCTAATTCAGTAAACGAACTCCAGTAGTAGCTAATATTTAACTCCCTAATAAATTAACACCATAGCTTATGCCAACGATTTAACTCCAATACTCCAGTCGTTGTTTTAGCATTTTCTTGTAGTGCAATAGAGTGACCCTATAATGACCCGGCTCAACCCACCCAATTACCAAGTTTACCTAGAGGGAAATCGAAAGTGACCTTGTACATTATTAAACACTAAGTAAAACAAGACAGCTTATACATTTAGAGTTATCTCACATATTCAACCAAACAGTCCAGGATCAAAGTTGCATCAGAGACAGTTCAGGTTCCAACTGAGTATTACTAAAGAAAACTGAGGAAGTATAAGTAGTAATATTTACTGTGTAGGGCATACCTGCCGGCTGCCACTATTGACTTTATAGCTCTAATTTCCATCCACTCCTATCTATTTCCATCTTTTGCCACCAGAAGATTGAGCTCACATTTTAGTCTGCAATCCACAAGGGGGAAAAACACAAAATAAACACGTAAGATGCTAACTTTATGTCACCTAAATTAAAGATGTCTTAAAGATATTGCACGGAGTACAACTAAAGAAACCCAAAAAAAATCAAAATCCATGTCCTAAGTATAATCATATACACTGTCCCGAACCCATAAGTTATAAATATAGATATAAATACTTGGTAGTTGCCTGACTCATGAACTGGTCTTGTGGGGGGGTTTTGTCCATAATGAGATGGATGAGCAGCAGCCAAAGGTTGTATTCACAAGTCACCAGAGGTTCAGAACAAAAATATACTGCTAAGTTGACCATCTACCTACCCTGAAAGCAAGACTTAGAAAACGAGTACGAACACTTTGATTGAAACTCAGAATTAGGTAGCACATGAATCTTTGCTATAGTCACTGATGAAAAGAGGATCACCATCACTTAATTAAGAGTCAATTAAAAGGCAAAAACAACCTCAATCTCTCAAAAGGCTCTCGAATTAAGGTTATCCAACAATATGAGTTTTACACATTTAATCTTTATAATTTCTAATGAACTTCTAAACTCCAAATCTTATCCCTGAGTTCCAAACTTTATGACTTTAATAAACCTTGCAACTACCAAATTTCTCAAACTGAGGTTTCCCCTGAAATGTCACAAACATTTTAATTGAAAACAATCTAAGAACAGCTAGAAAATCCCAAACATTTGAATAAAAGGTCCCAGAAAATTTAAACAAACACTACATTTCAAATTATGTGTACTAAGAACCTTTCAGGAACGATCCAAATTTCAATTAAAATCCAATCTTAATGAAAGATACAAGGTCAAAAAGAAAGAGAAAGACACACAAACTAGCTAAGAATGCAAACGATCATGTCAATGACGTTTGCTTCAGCGCAACAGCTTTAAATATAAACCATAGTTTACATCTGGAAGATATAATTATGCCCCATTTCAAGTGAATAAGATACCATCAAGGCAATATTTCCATCAGATGCACCACCTTCAATAACTCAAGTCCATTCAACTTTCGCCAACTCTTTAAGTCAAAGTTGATTGATTTTACTCTTCAAGTTTGAAGTTTGTTGTTCTTCTAAT
The DNA here is from genome assembly GCA_947648045.1 of Beta corolliflora. Lineage (NCBI taxonomy): Eukaryota > Viridiplantae > Streptophyta > Magnoliopsida > Caryophyllales > Amaranthaceae > Beta > Beta corolliflora. The sequence goes on from CANSZD010003445.1 coordinate 1,519,462, forward strand.
TTTTTATGTCTTCTAAGTTTGGTGTTCTGGGGATTGAAACTTTAAGGGCAGTCATAGATCTTGTCCTGCTCTTTCCGTCTAGTCCTTTAAATGATGGCTTTGCAAGGCTTGAGGGCTTTGCTTTTCCTCTTGTGCTAAGAAAATGCATGGAACCAAATGTGGGTTTTTGGGGAAAAACAAACCCTTGGGGAGGGGATTTAAGTTACTTTTTGCAAAAAAAAAAGTGCAGCAATGTTACAATTCACTTCAAGTGGTCGACTGGGAGTAATTACGAGCAGATGTTGCTTTCCATAAGAGCTATACGCTATGTTACTTGGCTCCAACATGGGTATGGCTACTGCGACACTTCACTTGGGGCCAAATTTTAAATTAAACAAAAAAGGATGATTTGGACACTTAGACAAGTACTAGTGTCCAACATGAATAACCAAGTCCGAGTAACACATAGGTCGTAGGATTTTGTTTAAGCCTCAAGGCCATTTAACATTGGAGCAGGGAATGACATGATTAAAAACATTATCAATGCCAACAAAAAAGAAGGTAGTAGTGACTGAAGAAAGCTTACCGTGGAAACAAGTTGGACCTCACATTTAACTTTGTTCTCAGAACTATCAACTAAGCTGTTTGAAAGATCCAAGAAAGGCCATCGCACCACCACATAAATAAGTGTTACAATAAAATCCTCAAATGATACTGAGATGTAAGATCTTAGTCGCCCTTAAGCAACTTCAGTCACCACTTTCTTCTCGAGTCTTCAAATTCCTATTAGACTCGACAGCAAACCACCAAACTGCCAGGACTCAGGAGTCACTGAAGACATTAAGAAGCTTAGGTTCCTCAAAATAATCCAATCCATTTTTTGAAAGCCACTGCGGCTTCTCTTCTCTTTGATTGGGCCTCTGTCTGAAACTTTGGAAGCTTACCCTTATATAGTGTCTTATGGTACTTCAAGAAGAGAGAACGATATCTATACTTGTCAATGAACATATTCCCTTTCTCCATCATCTCAACGACCTCATTTGCTCGAACAAAAAATCCACCCCTTACAAAAGTGTAGAGAACAGAATCTAGGAGTTCCTGATCAAACTTCAACGGGATAGCAGCAGCAAGACTTTTCATTTCTCCCCACAGCTCTGCCACCTCAATATATTTTCCTCCAATGGCTGCATATCCAGTCACCATGGAATGAAAAGTTTGTGCATTAGGGGTGTGTCCCAAGCTTCTCATCTTCTTTAGAGCTTTCTCTGCATCTTGCATCAATCTCTTCTTACAATAAAAATGAATCACGTTATTCCAATCGTGGACACCACAATCCACTGTCTCCCCTTCCTTAATTTCCTGCAATAATTTGGACATAAAACCTACATGACCATTCTTTGAAGAGCTCCCACCCAGATACGCATATTCTTGATGACCAGCTCTCGATACTTTAGCTTCTTTCATCTCTTTAAAGAGATTGAGAGCCCCCTGGGTATCTTTCTGCAGCACTCTAGCCTGCAATAATGCCTCATAACAACTTGCATCCAGCTGGATCTCAGCCTTCCGAACCTCGTGCAGGAGAGACATAACATCACTCATCCTTTTCTCCTTACAGTATGCTTTAAGAAGTGAAGAATACACGGATGAACTGGTCTTAATCCCAGTATAACCCATTTCATCAAGAAGATCATGTGCTTGATCTAACCAGCCAAGCGAGATGCATGAGTTAATGACATCAACCAATGCCGATTCTTCAACAGAAGAAGGAGAGTCTTCCTTTTCAACCTTAATCAGAAACTCAGCCAAGTCCTTAGTTTTACCAGCTTCCAAAAATGCTTTAGCTAGCTTAATATAAGTTTTTTCTGTTGGTTGAAGAATTCCCCTGTCAGTAATGATGAGTTCAATTTGTTTCTGCGACTTCAGCAACAGAGATATCAGTATTTTTTTTGCCTCTCGCTCCAGATAAATGAAATTCCGATCTCTGCAGAAATCTTCAAAAGACATAAATCTACGTGGGTTATTCCCACCTGCATCTGAAGTATTTAACTCCATTGTGTTAGAAACTTCTATGCAAGAAGATGTATTTCCTTCTTTAGTCGGTTCAAACCTGAGTGTCGCTGCAGCTAGAGAATTCTTAGCTTCTTTTGCCTTACGAAGCATATCTAAAACCATTCGAGAAGCCGAATCCAGATCCCCAAATTTCAAATGGCAATTAAGAAGGCAATTATAGTACTGACGAAATTGAACATCGTCAAGGTCGTGAGCTTCATCGATGTGTCTCTTCAGCTTCTTTAATTCTTCTCTTCTCCCATTCCTTTCATAAATATGGGCCATGAGGACTAATAAGGTAGCATCAGTTTTAACACCAATTCTAGGCATCATGTCAAGTAGCTGCTCAGCTATCCTAGTTGTCCCAGACAGAAGGCATCCAGCTAAAGCAACACCAATGGCAAGGGTGTTAGGCTTCATCGCAATTAAAGGTGCATTACTTTTCTTACGTGGGTCTATCCTGTTATCCTGAAAGAGGTAGCCTATCTCAAGAATCAGCTCGGCAGTGAGATAGGCTCCAGAAGGCAACATCGACATATAGGCTAAGACAGCAGACCATGCTGTCACTGGGGGATATTCTTCCATTTTGATCAACTGTCTTAGGATAACAGACGCCGGCACCGGCTGACTGCATCTTGCAAGAGCAAGAGCAAGGTATAGAAGAGTATTTTTCTCAAATAATGTCTGCTTACCTTCTTCAAATGCCTGCTCCACCAGATGAAAAGCCCCCTCCAGCAACTGAGAGTCTAAGGTTTCTGCATAACCCACAAGCAACTTGTTCACCACAGACTTCCTAGGATACCCTTCCATCTCCAAGTGCTGCTCCATAAACCTCCAAGCATCATCATACCTATGCTCATCAATTGCATTTTGAATATCCAAGCTCAATTTTGCAGGGTCACGAGCCTGTACCAATATAGTCCCAGCAGTTGTAGAAAAAAATTGTGTTTGATTGACTATAGGACCTTGATATATCAAGCTGGGAGCACACCTACTAGCTTTAATCAAGGAAAAGCTGGTTGGTTCAGAAACATTTCTTCCTTTATAATTCAATAAAACACTAGATATAACACAATGAGTGCTGCCAAGCCATGAATACAAAATCTGGAATCTCAGTTTCTGGATTCTCAGCATTTCCCCCTTCAAGTAGATAGTACTCTGCATCAAAGCATTTCAGTTATTATGTAGTCATCAGCTTAGAGAGAGAAAAATATTCACTCCCTTTGGAGAGAAAGTCGCATATACTAAAACGTCATTGTGCTATAATAGTATAATAGTTTGTGATTAGATTTCCTGGCTAGCTTTCCTGCTTCTGTGCTTGCTATAAATTCCTAGATTTGAGGCCCCCACTTTCAAAAATGATGAATATGAAGTCTGGAAGGCTGCAGAGTGATACATCCGGCGAGCGCCGCTGAAGAAGCAAAGCTGTAGCTCGGGAAAAATATACGGCAGTCAGAACAGCTTCAGCCAAAAATGGACAGATTCCCCCCCTACTTGGATTGAGTGTTGAGGAAACTATTCTTATAGCCTTCTAGTTATAGCATAATACTTCCTCTGTTTGGGGTATTTTCTTTTAGTTGCAGCATTTGTAATTTTGCAAAGATTTTGATGCTACTTTACTATTTTACCCTCAACTACCCCTCTCTTCCCCTAAAGTGAGAACTAATTAGATGGGGAAAGGGGTCCACCCTCTCCTCTTTTCTTAAAATTTTTACAAGAAGCAAAAGGTGCAACTAAAAAATAAACAGATGAAGTATATAAACAAAGGGAGTAGTAACTAGCAAGTAAAGCACTCAAAGGCATGGTGCAATTCACAAACTCTAAAACAACTACTAGGTGTATTGCTAAATTTCCTAGTATGCTACGAAAAAAGCTAGGATCAATTGTATATTTGTATCCCACCTTTGTCAATACTCAATAGTATTGAACAAAGTTGTGTGAGATCAGAATTTGCTTACAATAGAGCTTCTTGAAGCAAATAATTGACGGCAAACATAGAGAGAGCAGCTGATAAAACATAGAGACCTGATTATATAAATGGATATTTAAAGTTCAATACATAGTCTAACTAACTAGGGTTGTGTTTGGGAACTCCAATTTCATTTCCAAGGCAGGAATTCAATTGTCGAATTATAAATGATGTATTTTAATATCAAATTTGGTGTATGGGATACATTTAGAATTCAAATATGAGATTTGTAAATTCCACATGATGTTTGGGGGAGTCAGCAGGATTTCATTCCATAATTAAAAACTTTACTCTTCATTCTCATTATGGAAATAAAAGTTTTGCCCCATTAGCAAAATCAGTTCATGAGTTGATACTCAGCCTATTTTAAAAAAGAAAAAGAACTAATTGACCTCGGCAAAAATAAAGGATAAAATCTAAATTAAGAACACATCTCCAAAGATCTATAACAAACCTTTCAAAAATAACTTGTAAATTGTAATAATCTTTTTCTTGTGAAATTGAAACCTTAAGAAAATTACTTAGATTCACCGGAGTACAAGTTCCAGCGAGTACAATTACCTCTGCGGTCACCTACAGCTTAACTATTGCAGTTACTCCCACAAGTTCCAAGAGTAAAGAATTCTGGTTTTGCGACGGCGAACAGTAGCTCTGAACTGTTGTGGTGAAGGAAAGGAAGTGGATTTGAGAGGAGAGAGAGAGTTGTGAGGAGGGTGAACAAAAGAAGGGTGAGGAAATGACATTTCCATTACTCACTTATGGGCGCTTCCTTATTACTCTAGGATTTGGATCAATATCAATTATTTCAGTTCTAAATTATCCAAACAATAGATTTCACCAATTCTAGAATTTGAAATGAAATGACAGTAACCAAACAGGCCATAGAGTAAATCTCAACTTTTGATCATTCCGCTTGCAATTCATGGCACAACAAATCTGAAAACATCTTATTTAAGAAAATCCAAAAACCTAACCAAACTGAAAAAAAAAACAAAGAATTCACCCTAATTAATGCGATAATTGCAATATAAATAAATCTTCAAGTCAGTAAACAAAAAAATATATAAAAACGAAAAACTAAACGTAGCATTATCCTCTACGCTAGCAAAGTTTAGGTCTCAATAATATCTAATCACAGAAATTCATGTCCAATTCTTTTCTCTAGCTAATTCAAGTCGATGAACAATCAATTGAATAAAGTAATCCATAAATCCCAATTTACAAAGCATAGAGCTTTACAATAATGTGAAGTCAAGCATAAACATAACTGCACCGATATATCGGTTCATATCTACTTCCTCCGTTCCATTATTGTTGCAACATCACCCCTCGACACATCTTTGCGCATAGCACGAAAACAGAAAAAAATGCAATTAATATGAAACTTCCAAATAAAGGAAACATTGCATACAACATTTTGTAATTAACTTGGAAACATTTTAGCGTTCTAAAAAACGGATACACTATGTTAGCAATAAATGCAATTTCTAGGACCTAGGGTTTGCTAGTTAACTTCAAGTTCAACAATAAATGCAAAGTTGTAAACTTTAAGTGAGAAAGGTAAGCAATAAAGAAAGACAAAGATTTAACGTGGTTCGGTCAACCTTGACCTACATCCACAAGCAAGAACCTTGGAGTTTTCTTTAGCCTCTCTAATGGAGGAATTACAATGGAGAAGAAGAGAGAGAGAGGAGGAGAGAGAGAGAATTATCTTTTGTGGCTAATTTGAATCTTGGGGTTCTAAATAACTTTTGGTGCCTTATATATGACATCCTAAAGGTTACAAAATGACCCAAAACCCAAAACATAAAATCCGGAAAAATCCGGATTAAATCGCGAAAAATCGCGAACAGGCAAGCTGCCCGGCCGACGGCCCCGCCCGGCCCAACCCAACCCGCGTGCAAAGCTTGGGCAAATAAATCGCCTCGAAGGCGAGAATGTAGGAAGACCGGTAGGCCCGCCCGAGCTCTTGATCCGCCCGCCCGGCCGTGTTGCCCGCCCGGCCCACGCACGCCCGCCTGTGCCGCTGCTCAATGGCCGGCTCGCTTGCTCGTCGGGTGAGCTTCGAGCATCTTCAATCTCTCACCTCTTCTTCTTCACCGAGAAATCAAAGGCACATATAACAATTCTCCACCTCGACTTGAATTTCTCCAAACACCTCCAATAACACCAAAAAGCTAATCACACTCCAAAGCTCTACCCCATAAGGGTCTACAACAAACAAGAGGAGAGACCCACCAAGTTCACACACAAAGTGAACTTAGTGGTGGGCAAAAGGCTTTGTCAACATGTCGGAGGGGTTCTCCTCGGCACGAATCTTCATCAATGTCAACTCTTTCTTATCAATGACATTTCGGATGAAGTCAGTACTTCACATCAATATGCTTCGTTCTTCTATGGAACGTGTTTTGGTTCTTAGCCAAGTGAATGGCACTTTGGCTATCACAAAATACCGGACACCTTCTTAGAACACGAGCTAATCTCCCCAACCAAACCTTTGAGCCACTTTCGCCTCCTTGAATGCCTCGGTAATTACCATGAACTCCGCTTCCGTAGTTGAAAGAGCTACAACATCTTGTAGCGAAGATCGCCAACTCACGCGCGTACCTCCCAAGGTAAACACATAACCCGAAGTCGATTTCCGATCATCCAAGTCTCCACCATAATCCGAATCACAATACCCAATCACACCATTTGCATCTTGCCAAACTCCAAACAAATGTGTGAGGTACCCTTCAAGTACCTTAGAAGCCATTTCAAAGCTTCCCAATGCCCTTTCCGGGCCTTGACATATAACGGCTCACCATGCTCACCGCTGAGCAATGTCCGCCTAGAACATACCATGGCATACATCACACTCCCAACGGCACTAGTATGGGGATGTGAACCATGACCCTTTCTTCTTCTTCGGATTGAGGACAAAGCTCCTTTGAGAGCTTGAAGTGAGAACCGAGAGGAGTAGAAACGGGCTTTGCATTGCTCATCGAGAATCTATCAAGAACCTTCTCAATGTACCTCCTTCGCTAAGGTGCAATGCCCCCTTAGATCGATCTCTCCAAATCTCCATCCCAAGTATCTTCGCTTCACCAAGATTCTTCATATCAAACTCACTACTCAACAACTTCTTCAAATTGACCTCAATAAAATGCTTGCAAGCAACCAACATATCATCAACATAAAGCAAAAGGTAAATGAAGAAACCACTTACTAGCTCTTTGTAATATACACAACTATCATAGGAGCTTCTTGTGAACTCATGAGCCAACATAAACGAATCAAATCGCCTATACCATTGCCTAGGAGATTGCTTCAACCCATACAATGACTTCACCAAGCGGCACACATGTTCTTCTTTCCCTTCAACCTCAAAACCTTCCGGTTGCTTCATGTAGATTTCCTCCTCCAAGTCCCCATGGAGGAAAGCGGTCTTAACATCAAGTCGGGTGTAGCTCCAAGTCTTCCATAGCTACCAAGGCAAGCAAAACTCTAATGGACGAGTGCTTCACAACCGGTGAGAAAACTTCATGAAAATCAACACCCTCAACTTGAGTGAAACCCCTTGCCACAACTCTTGCCTTGTAGACGGGACCTCCCGAATCCGATGTACCCTCTTTTCTCTTGTACACCCATTTGCACCCAACAATCTTCTTCTTCTTAGGTGCAACAACTAACTCCCAAGTATTGTTCTTGTGCAAGGACTCCATTTCTTGCTTCATCGCCAACAACCACTTGCTTGAATCGGGTAGAGACATTGCTTCCTTGTAGGAGCATGGATCATCAAAGGTCTCTACCTCATTTGCCACGGTGAGAGCATATTGTACATAGTCACACTCCTCAACATATCTTTGAGGAGGCTTGATTTGCCTTCTTTGTCTCTCACTAGCAAGTGTCTCGCGTTGGGTTTGTGGTGAACCCTCAACATGCCTCTCTTGGGTGAGAGCATCATCATGTGAAGCACTTTCAAGCTCCACCTTCTCCTCGGTGTCATGAGATGAACCTACATCATTACAAATAGCAAGCTCCTTCTCCGGAGTGATCATACATGATTCATCAAACTCTAGAAGTTATTACCCTCCTAGATTTTTCACACCAAACTCTATATCCCTTAACCCCCAAACCATAGCCAACAAATACACATTTTCTAGCTCTAGGTTCAAGTTTATCCTCATTTACATGAATGTAGGCCGGACAACCAAACACTTTCAAATTAGAATAATCACAAGGAGTTCCGAACCATACCTCTTGAGGAGATTTAAAGTTAAGGGCGGAGTGAGGAGATCGATTCACCAAATAGCATGTCATTGCAACCGCTTCGGCCCAAAAGATCTTCCCCAACTTGGCTTGGGAGAGCATACATCTTGCCCTCTCTAGGAGAGTCCTATTCATCCTCTCCGCAACACCGTTTTGTTGAGGTCTCCCAACACAAGTTCTATGACGAACAATGCCTTCATCAAGACAATACTTAGTGAACTTCTTTTCAACAAACTCAGGCCATTGTCGGTTCTCAAAATCTTGATCTTCTTTGTTCGTCTTCTTCTCAATCATAGTCTTCCATTGAAGAAACACATCAAACACACCATTCTTGTGCTTCGAGAAAGAACGACCACACCTTCCTAGAGAAATCATCAATTATTGTGAGCAAGTAACTACAACCACCCAAAGAAGTCTTCCTGTAGGGACCCCACAAATCCGAATGGATGTAATCAAGAGGTCCTTTGGTGTTGTGTATCGCGAGCTTGAAGTTAACCCGCCAGGTTTACCAAACACACAATGCTCACAAAAGCCAAGGTCGCTTAGCTCCACATTATCTAGCAATCCTCGCTTGCAAAGTTCGGACATTCCTTGCTCTCCCATATGACCAAGCCTCAAATGCCAAAGCTTGGTATCATCGTCACTCATAGTGCCGGTGGAGACATTTGTCGAACCACTAACCATGGAACTCAGAAGACATACAAGCTTCCCCTTTAATGCCCTTCATCAACACAAGTGCACCCCTAATAACCTTCAATACTCCACCTTCCGCTATGTACTTACACCCATTGTTGTCAAGAGTACCAAGAGAGATCAAGTTCTTCTTCATTTCCGAACATGGCGGACTTTGGACAATGTTCTAACCGTGCCATCAAACATCTTGATATCCACGGACCCTATGTCAATCACCTTGCAAGTCGCATTGTTACCCATGGTGACCGTGCTCCATTATACTCCTCATATGAGGTGAACATGTCTTTGTAGGGGTGTCACATGAAAAGAACATCCCGAGTCCATTATCCATTCACTCTTGCTCTCGAGCCTATCGCGAGTAACAACCAAAGCTCCACTTTCGCCATCGGAATCAACATAGCTTACATCGGCGGAGTTCATGGGTTCCTTGCCTTTCCCGGCTTACTATCCCCCGATTGCTTGTTTTTCAACTTATAGCATTCGGACTTAATGTGCCCCATTAGATGACAATAATTACAAGTCTTGTGCTTATTAGAATTGGGCTTCTTTGACTTAGAACGCCACCTATTCTTACCACCATTACCACCTTGACTAGTAGATGCAACATCATTTAATCTACCCCTAACAAACAAGCCATCACTAGAGTTTGATGATTTAGATGTCAATTGATTATCAATCAACTCCCTTTGTTTCAAAGTATCCCTAACATCATCAATACTCAAATCATCTCTACCATACAAGATAGTTTCCCTAAAATGCTTGTATGAAGATGGTAATGAACACAACAACCAAATAGCCAAATCTTCATCATCCAAAGTCACATCAATATTTTGAAGATCCATCACAATAGAATAAAACTCATCAATATGAGACTTAAAAGAATTACCTTCCTCAAGTCGAAGGTCATACAATCTACTCTTGAGTAGAAGTCGGTTGGTGACACTCTTTGCCATGTAAAGAGACTCCAACTTCAACCATAGACCCGCCGCGGAATCCTCCTTAGCAACTTCCCTCAATACTTCATTCGAGAGGCAAAGTTGTATAGCCGATAAGGCCTTCAAATCCACTTCTTCCCATTTCTCTTCGGTCATAGTAGTAGGCTTCTTCACCTTGCCCTCTAGAGCCTTGTGAACACCATTTTGAATCAAGATTGCCTTCATCTTCACTTGCCATAGTCCAAAATTAATGGACCTATCAAACTTCTCAATATCAAGCTTCATTGTTGACATATTCTTCAAAGAAATCAACTAGAAACCTCTCAAACCTTAAGCTCTTGATACCAATTGTTAGCAATAAATGCAATTTCTAGGACCTAGGGTTTGCTAGTTAACTTCAAGTTCAACAATAAATGCAAAGTTGTAAACTTTAAGTGAGAAAGGTAAGCAATAAAGAGAGACAAAGATTTAACGTGGTTCTGGCCAACTCGACCTACATCCACAAGCAAGAACCTTGGAGTTTTCTTTAGCCTCTCTAATGGAGGAATTACAATGGAGAAGAAGAGAGAGAGAGGAGGAGAGAGAGAGAATTATCTTTTGTGGCTAATTTGAATCTTGGGGTTCTAAATAACTTTTGGTGCCTTATATATGACATCCTAAAGGTTACAAAATGACCCAAAACCCAAAACATAAAATCCCGGAAAAATCCGGATTAAATCGCGAAAAATCGCGAACAGGGCAAGCTGCCCGACCGGGCGCCCGCCCGGGCCAGACAGCCCGCCCGGGCTCCAACCCAGCCCGCCCGGTGCAGGCTTGGGCAAATAAATCTGCCTCGAAGGCAGAATGTAGGAAGACGGCAGGCCTGCCCGGGCTGTGTTGCCCGTCCGGGCCCAATGCACGCCCGCCCGGGCTGCTGCTCAATGGCCGGGCTCGGCTTGCTCGTCCGGGTGAGCTTCGAGCATCTTCAATCTCTCACCTCTTCTTCTTCACCGAGAAATCAAAGGCACATATAACACACTAATTTACCTTTCTGGATAAAAACCCTAACCCTAATCCTAAATTATGCAGTTGCATTACAATCATCAAAAGGAAGAACATCATATTTTCAGAGAAGAAATTCATGGCAGAAAAATACAGTAAAAAAACATGAAAGTTGCGCGGAAAAACTAGACGATGGAAGTTGTGGTGGTACAGGTGGCGTAGTGGGACCGTTGGTCCTGACAATCGACCCCTGACGCCTATCGTGCGCCACAAAAACCGACGAGTTTCCCCCAAAAAAGCTTATTTTGCGACGAATTTAAGATAAAAAATAATAAATGACAAACATACCTTCTCTAATGTAGATTAGTGCAGAGTTCCAGAAATTTGTAGTTGAAATATCTTCCAATTCTTGATTTTTACCTTCAATGGAAGAGAGGAGAGGAAAGGAGAGAGGAGATGTTGCTACTTGCTACTTGCTACTTGCTACTTGCTACTTGCTAGTGTGTGTTTTTTTAAGCCTTACTCTCCAGTGGCCCGTACATCTGTTTTTTTCTTCTGGCTTGAAAGTCACTAAACAAAATGATATAGACAAGTTTCAATAATAGATTTGTAGTTTTTAAATACGGTTTTTTCATCATATACTCCTGACAAATTTTTTTTTGCACCATATATCCTTTCAACTTTTGAAATTCACCATATACCCTCTACTTTTTAAAAAATACATCAAACTACCCTTTTGACTAACGGTGTTAGACTTCCGTTAGTCATTAACCCCTAATTCCTCCCTAACCCTAATTAACTAACCTAAATCTAAGCCAAACCCTAACTCTAACTCTAATCTAATACCCTAACCCTAACCCTAACCACCCCTCCCTCACCCCCTTACCCCCACTACCCCACCACCTCCTCACCACCACCACCCTCAAATCCCCTCCCCTTCCCCCAGCCGACCCCCCCTCCCGTGACCCCGTCGACCCTCCTCCTTCCCCTTCCCCCGTTGTCGTCGAACCCACTCCCTTCCCTCGCCGACGCCTGGTCTTCTTTGTTGTGATATGATCCCGACCCCGATGTTCGTCGGTATTCGAGGGAGGCAAGAGAGAAGGACTAGCGGCACAAGAAGAATAGCGACGACGAGAAGAAGAAGAATCCCGACCCCGATTTCGCCGGCGTCATATCACAAGCAGAAGATCGGCGTTAACAATTTCGAACAATTTAGAACAATTCGAATCGAAATACTCAAACACAATCGACGCGGACCGAGGGGGAAGGGGAGAAGGGCAGGGACCGAGGGGGAAGGGGAGAAGGGGAGGGAGGGTGGAGGGGGGGCTGCAGGGAGGGTGCGATAGTTGCGGGGGGAGGGGGAAGGGGAGGGGGGGCTGCGGGGGAGGGGGACGGGGTAGGAATGGGGTGGTGGGGAGGGGGGGTTGTTGGGGTGGTGGTGCGGTGGGGGAAAGGGTAAGGGGGGGGGGGTGGTTAGGGTTAGGTGTTAGATTAGGGGTTAGGGGTAGATTTAAGTTAGTTAATTAGGGTTAGAGGGGTGTTTAGGGGTTCATGACTAACGGAATTTAACGCCGTTAGTCATTAAGGGTAAGTCGATGTATTTTTGAAAGGTGGGGGTATATGGTGAATTTCAAAAGTTGAAAAGGGTATATGGTGCAAAAAAAATTTTTGTCGGGGTATATGGTGAAATAACCGTTTTAAATATCATCTTACAAATTTTAGAAATTTTAGCATATACCGGTGAGTATGAGACACCCAAGACTATTTTTATTTCGCTTATTGTTTCATTTGACAAAATATACTAAAAAGGAGAGTTTCAAATGAGCAAAAATTAATCTTGGATGTACCATGCACATGGTACATCTGGGTGTATGATGAATGAATTCATAACATATCAGGAATTATATGGATCTATCTAAAATAACTTAACTACAATATTTGTTAGTGTGTTTTTTTTAGCCTTGACATTGACTTCTGTGACCCATACATTTGTTTTTTCTTCCCCTAAAGCCAGTAAACAAAATGATATAAACGAGATTCAATCTTAGATTTTAGATATCACCTCAAATGAATAATATGAATCTATCTAAAATAACTTAGAACCAATGTTTGCTAGTGTGTGTTTATTTTTTGCCTAGACACTCTAATAGTCTGTATATTTGTATTTTAACTAGAGAGCGACTAAATCAAACAATATAGACAAGATTCAATTTTAGATTTTAGAACCAGTTCTACAAAGGAAACTAAAAAAGTACCCATATCTCTTTCAATGGGCACCATGAGAAGGTACATAATAATGAAACTAAAATAGTACCATTCGTAAGAGACAGAGTGGATACCAATTGAAAAAAAAATATCACAACCTTTCTTTATGCTTATTGTGGTACCAATATTGATTCCACATCTCACTTTGACTCAAAACCTTTCTTCAACCTAATTAACATGAGTAGCTCGTACCTTTGTCAAATGTCACTTATCAATTTTCCATAATCTGATAACGATCTTCAATTATAATTAAGTAGATCGGTTCTTACTCGGTATCAATCGGGTTCATTTAAAGCTTTTGCCCTGTGATTGTGAATTGGTTCATTCAAAGCTTTTGCCCTGTGATTGTGAATGGTAAGTCATTTACAAATATTGGCAAAAACACTAAAAACAATCACGAAGTTCCATTGACGATTTGAAGGTATGATGGTTTATTTGATGGTACGATGGTTTTGCCAATAAACCGGATAATGTCTTGTTGTTTAACTTCCACGGTTCCACCTCTAATCCCTGTACTCGGATAATATGATTCTCACCAATTACGCACTGAGAAATTCACCTTTTTTTTTTTGGTGAACGACGGTATCATTAAAGTTAAACAGTTATGGCAAATAGCCTCTGACAATCCATAGTTAATAAGTTTTGACAATAATTAGGGATTGGGAAAATTCCTAATTACATTAAGGGGGTCATCCCCATTTCTACCGCCATGGGCTAACGCATCCGCAACTTGATTGTCCTTTCTTCTAACGAATGAAAGTCGGACCTCGTGGAAGTAATGTTGCAGCTCCCTGCAATCCAGAATAAGATCACTATAAAAATCCACACCTAGCATTTCTCTCTTATTGACCATATCGACCGCCTGTTGGCAATCCGAGTGTAGTGCTATATGAGTATAGCCTGCCTCACTTGCCCTGCGTAAACCTTGGCGGATCGCCAATAACTCTGCATGAAGGGGGTTAGTAGCATAAGACAAGCAATAAAAACCAAGACACCAATTCTCATGCTTATCCCTTATGATACCCGCTATACTCGTTTTGATTTCAATTTCCACAAAGGATGCATCAACATTTACATGGACCCAAGGGTGTGTGAGATTAACCCTAGAATGAGAGGCAATGACCGGGGTGTTAAGGGGAGTGACCTGGTGGGCTACAAATGTTTGAGCGAGTATGATATCTTGTTTTAGCGTGGCTCTAGGTGAGACTTGTTTTCGCCCCTCAAAGATGAATTTGTTCCTCCCTTTCCATATTTCGAAACATACAAAGGGTATCAATATCAACCAACTGATCCCACTAGTGACCTTGTTGTAGCATACACTCTCTTTGATCCATTCCTCAACCTGATTGCTCAACCAAAACGAGTTTGGTGGGGAAAGAAGATTCCAAATCGGGGCGGCTTTCTCACAGTCCCTCAACACATGTAAGACGTTTTCTGCACTCGAATCACAACATGGACACAGGTTGGATTGAATAATATGTCTTTGAAATAAAAGGCATCTAGTCGGAATTCTATCCCACCACACAAGCCAAATGAAATTCTTTAGTTTAGGGGGTATAGGAATTTTCCAAACCCAGTCCCCTCCCTTTTTTCCGGGTCTTTGGTTAATTACTTGCTCGTATACCCTCGAAAGCAGGAACTTACCATTGTCAACTAGGTTGGAAAAACACTGGTCCGATTGATTAAAGAGAATAGGAGTGGTGGTTATACGGTCACGGATAAAACTAGGGAATTGGATGGATAAGTTGTTTAGATTCCAAGAGTTTTGGTAAATTAGGTCGGCTACAGTTTGGTCCTCCTCGACTTGTTGTAATGGCCCTTTTATCCATCTTCGAATGGGACCAACACCCATCCAGTCATCATTAAAGACATTTATCATTTTACCATCTCCCAATTTCCAACTAATGCTCTCCTCAAGGATATAGGCCCCTTTTCCAATGTTCTTCCAAATTTGAGACCCCTTGTGAAAAGCCATGATATAGCTAGGTCGAACATATTTTGAAACAATACATTGTTTGGCTAGGTTCTCTTCCCCTTGCGTCATTTTTCAACCTAATTTGGCAAGCATGGCTATGTTAAGGTCTACATGGCTCCTAATGCCCAAGCCTCCCTACTCTCAGGTATAGAAATGTGTGATCTTTCCCCACTAGGTGCAACTTCTTGGTCCCATTTACTCCTCCCCACAAAAATTCATTACAAATTCTACCAAGCTCTAGTAAGGTTTTTTTGGGGAATTGGTAACTTGCATATAGTATGAGGCTATCGAATTCATGGAGGTTTTAATAAGCTCCAAACGACCAGCTCTAGATAATAGGTTGACCTTCCACATTGCAAGTTTCCTCCTCACCGTGTCCACCACAAATTAGACATCTCTCACCCGGGGTCTTTTGATAGAGAGGGGAAGGCCTAGGTATAGTCCAAGACTCTCACTTTCCTTAATGTTCAAGGTCTCTTGAAAGAGGTTTTATGCTCTTCTGGGGTATTGGGAGAGAAAGTGAGTCTGCTCTTTCCTTCATTTATTTTTTGACCCGAGATTTCACAGAATTCGTTGAGTATTCTTCTAAGAGTAAAGGAAGTGCTTTCATCGACTCTTCCGAAGATAAGAAGGTCATCGGTGAACATTAGGTGAGAGATGGGGACCCTATCCTTTCCTACCCAAAAAGGGGTCCAAGACCGGTCTAGGCAAGCCTGGTTAATCATCCCAGTTAGATATTCAAGGCATATGTTGAAGAGGAATGGGGACATCGGATCTCCTTGCCTAAGCCCCCTGGAGTGAGAAAAAGCATCCGTTTTCTTACCATTTATTAAAATCGAAGACGATGCTTTGTTAACACAGTTCATGATAAGCTCTATAGATAGGGAATCTATGTTCTGGATGACTAGGCAATGTTTAATAAAATCCCACTCTAGTCTATCATAGGTTTTTTCTAAGTCCACTTTTAGTGCAAACCACCCTTGTTTTCCTTTTTTGTGGTGCATGGCATGTAAGATTTCCGAGGCCACAACAAGATTTATATCTGTGCCCCGACCCTGAATGAAACCATTATGGTGTTGGGAAACCCATGAAGGGATGATTGGTTTCATCCTATTTCTAGGACTTTGGTCACAACCTTATAGATTGTATTACAGAGGCTGATTGGGCGCAAGTGTCTAACATTCTCAGGGTTTGGTTGCTTAGGTATGAGACATATGAGAGCATGCCCTAGGTCATTCGGGATGTCCTTGGCTAGGAACCATTTCCTAATACTCTCACAAACTTCCACTCCTACAATATGCCATTCCCTTTGGAAGAATATTGGGTGGAATCCATCCGGGCCCGGAGCTTTTAAAGGTTTCATACCAAATAAGGCCTGCTCTATCTCCATGTTTGTAGGGGGTAAGCTAGGTTAAATTGGTTGGATGAGACACCTACGCACGATCTTTGGACCAAAACTTTCTCAGTACTATAAAGCTTAATATAAAAGTTTTGAATTAAAATGTGAAGCTCTTTAGTATCCGAAACCTGATTTCCATTAGTGTCCTTTAGACATCTTATGGTATTTCTATGACGTTTAATCAGTATATTTCTATGGAAGAAGGTCGTGTTTCTATCTCCCTGGGTCAACCACTCCACCCTACTCTTGGCGAGCCACAACCATTCTTCCTGAAGAAGGGTGTCCATTAGATCATTTTGAAGGGACTCTTCAAGGTCTAGGTGATACCGGGAGGCCGGGTTGAATTGTAAATAGTTTTGGATGCCTTTTAACCTTGCTTCTAGTCGTTTCTTTCTAGAATAGACATTACCAAACACTCTTTTGTTCCACAATGATAACTCTACCCCCATTTTTTCTAACTTAGCCCCTAAGTGTCCTGTCCCTTCTCCTTATGATGTTTGCACTATCTCCTCAAATGATTGGTCCTGAAGCCACATGGGTTCAAAGTGAAAGGGCTTGGCGCCCATATTAGTCGGATGGGAGTCAAAATTACATAAGATAGGGGTATGGTCTGAAGTTATACACGGGAGATGCCAAATGCAAGAATTCGGGTATTTTAGGATCCATTCCCCATTCCCAAACGCCCGGTCAAGTCTCTCAAAAATTGGGTTTCTTTTTCTCTTGTTAGTCCATGTAAATTTCGGGCCATTGAAACCAAGATCAAGTAGATTGCAAATATTCATAGAGTGATTAAACAAGTTGGTTCTTTGAATTTTTATTGGATTGCCCCCCTATTTTTCATTTTGAGACATTACTTCATTAAAGTCTTCTATAACTAGCCACGGCATATCAATGGATTGAGCAATACTATAAAGATCATCCCATAAACATTTACGTAAACTAAACTTTGTACTTGCATAAATTGCGGAAAGAAATAAAGTGGAGTTTGTGTTTACCTCAACCAAGGCGTGAACTCCTTGGGCATTGCTATTGATAATATGGAGATTCACATGGGATGAATCCCATAAAATCAGTATGCCGTCTGCATAGCCAACCGGTTCGACTAGGAACCAAAAATCAAAGGGGAGGGTGCCCACAATCTCTGCCGTGTGAGAACGCGATGTTTTTGTTTCGACTAACACAAGAATATCTGGCCTATTATGGGAGATCAGGTGGAGGATGTTAGGTTTGAAGGTGTTACGGGCTAGGCCCCTCGCATTCCAGTACATAACCGTCATATTATGTGGGAGGTGGGGTTTTCTTTTGAGAGCTGCAATGACTCCCGATTTTTTCCCCTTCCACGGCTCGACCATCTCGCCGGTCATAGGGCACATCCATTTCTGCCGGAGTGGTTTGACCTGCATAGTTGAAGTTCTTCGGGGTCTTGCTCCTCTTACCTCGGCCCAGTTGAGTGTGAGTTCCATCTGTTTCAACATTGGTAAAAGGTTCATCTCCATTAAGGCATTGGTGTTGTCGTGGGATGACCACTCCATTGTTTTGAATTTGAGTCGAAGCCTCATCCTTTTTTGTGGGATTAATGGTTGTGGATCGAGCCACGGTCCTAGGTTGTGAAGCGTTGCCCGTTCTTCTTCCTCGACTCCGCCCTCGTTCCTTAGCAGCCATTTGAGGACTAGCCAAGGGACAGTTGGCAAGTGTGTGGCATCTGTTAGTTGGGGAAGATGGGATGGTGTGATTACCCCTTGGTGGTACATAAGGAGACCTCGATTCTCCTCTTCTACTTCCTTCGGATTTATGATGATCTTCTTGACCTCCTCGAAAGTCAATTCGTCGAGCATTTCCCCCTCCGACCTGAGATAAAACACCTCTCTTTGGTCCACATCCGGTCGGAGAGGGAGCATTGGCCTGGCAAGGATGAGTGGGTAGCGCCACTCTGCTCGAACTACATGGGGGGAGCGAGTGGGAGATGCGGGTGGGGAATTCTCTGTGGAGGTGGGTGATAGGGGAGGCGGGGTGAGATCGGAGCACTGCACTTGTTGGTGGATCATTTGGTGAGGATACATTGGGAACATTTTCGGATGAGTTTGGGATTTTCACCAGAGGTTTTGCTACTAAAATAGGAGCATAGGGAGTGGGAAGGAGTGGGGGTAAAGAAGGGTGGTTAGGAGAGAGAGCGGTTTTTGGAGGGTTAGGAGAGAGATTGATTTTCAGGGAGTTCGAAGTTCCATGTTTCGACTTTTGATTGGAGCAGGGAAGAGGGATTTCTGGGATTTCCTCCGTCCCATTTTGCAGAATTTCGAATTGGTTTTGGTGACGAATTTCTCCTTTTTTTGATGGATGGGACATCTTAGGTGAATAGGGAGAGGCCAAGGAAACTTCTTCTGCTGCATGGGAAAGAGCATGGACAAGGCTTCCCTTTTTGGGAGTCCAGCGTGTCAAAGGGACTTATGGCTCCCCTTCAGTTTGACTTTTAGACAATATTTTAATTGGTTTCTTTTTCTTACTTTTTGCCTGCGTCCACGCCTCCTCCTGGGTTAATGGAGCCACCGTCTTCGGCAGTGGGTGTAAGGTCTGGTTTCTCACACTATGGCCAAAAACATTACATTGAGAACAATACCATGGCCCTTCGACAAAAGTGATCGGTTGGTAGAAACTTCCGAGCCATAACCCACGCGGTGGAACTTTTCCCTCCTCGGCCAATATGCACATCCTAGCATATCTCCTACCCTCTCCTTGTAAGATTTTACTGTCGACACGGAGGAGAGTA
The DNA here is from genome assembly GCA_947648045.1 of Beta corolliflora. Lineage (NCBI taxonomy): Eukaryota > Viridiplantae > Streptophyta > Magnoliopsida > Caryophyllales > Amaranthaceae > Beta > Beta corolliflora. The sequence continues at coordinate 1,538,722 of CANSZD010003445.1, forward strand.
CCTAGGGCTCTGCCAATCGTTTCAAGCATCCCTTCCTCGAAAAATTCAACTGGCAACTCATGGAGGCTAGCCCACGCAGCTCCACGCTTCGGGATGCTTTTAGATGGTCTAAATTCGGGCTCCCAGTTCTAAATCCATAGGTGGTATTGTTGTACCATCCATGGTCTGTTGGTGAGGAGATTGGTTTTCCCTTCCAGTGATCCACACTTAAGAGTATAAAAGCCTCTCCCCAAAGCTATCAAGTTGGGCGACCGATTCAAATTCCATACCTTTTTTAACTCTCCGGCTAAGAATTCTTTAGCGAATGACTTGCCAACAACCTTGATAATAACAGCCAATGCCCAAGGTTCACTTAATGCCTTATATTTCTCTGAGGAAATAAGGATGAAGATTTCTTCCTCACTCTCAATTTCAGGGGGAGTGGTGGAGAATGGATACGAGACCGGCGGAAGGAAGGATTTCTAGGGTGAGGGCAGACCGGTCTGAGAAGCAGTGCAGGAAAGCACATGGCTGAAGGTTTTTTCAATTAGGGCATGGGTGGGTAGAGAAATAAGAGTGGAGGAGGTGGGTTTTAAAGGCGGCGGCGGGGGGTCCGGTGGGGGTGAGGGTGAGGGATCCTTGGTTCCTTGCTGAATACCGGTGACGCTGCTGGAGTCCACAACCTGGGGAGGGGGTGTTTGTGCCTTGAGGGCGGTTTCTCTCTCTTGGTTTTTCTCTAACATCTCTCTAAGAGTATAGGTGATGTATGTTTACCTAGAAATTCACCTTAATTCTCCCTGCTCAAGGAAGTATTTGTTCTCTATACCTATCAGATATACATCTAGCATTGTAAATCACTCCGTTTTTAAACATCTAGCATAACAACAATGTCCTCAACAGTTAACATTAAACATTGAACATTAAGCAACTAACTGTGTTAAGAGCAGAAATAAGAGCGCAGATCACTTTCAAGTTTCACAACAAAAACTGGCAGTACTTTTTTATTACCAGCTGAGCTCAGCTCCTCGTAAAAGTATTATTTATGTAGCACATTGAGTTGTTTAGCTTTAGCTTGTTACACTTAGGAGGATATCTACAACAAAAACTAAGTTTGAACACATAAAAGGCAAGTATGCTTCTAGTCTCTACAAAACTAAACAGCTCCAAAACTCAGGAAAGGTTAGCCGCATCAGTAGTCGTCTCAGCTTCAGCTTCAGACTCGGCCCCGGCACTTAGCTACAGCCCCTCAGATGATTGAATAACCGCGGTGGCGCTCCTGCTGTCTCGGCCCTCTGAAGAAGAACTCCTCCTCTTGGCTCTCAAACACCTGATCAACCTCCTCTGCTGAGCTTGCAAATGCTAACTCTTTTGCTTCTCTCTCAAAGTTCTTCATTATGTTCCTTTGCCCTGTTCAAAGATTTCTCGCATATTTAGATCTCTTGTAAGCTCAGATTGCATAAGCATTGTATATTATATTCCTTTGCTAGGGTAAGTGTGTGTATTTTTTGATTTTACCTGCAAGTGGGAATTTGTGGTTGTTCTCAGCATTGATCTCAAAGCACACAAGCTCCAAGTTCTCATCCTCAGAAGCTAGGGTGACAAAGGGATGACCCGGAGGAACTACGAACACCATGCCCTGTCTCAACTCTGAGGAGATCTTCTCATAGTGGATTGGGGTTGTTTCCTCTTCGCCTCGCCTGCTTTTCCCACCGTGTTGGCGGTGGTGATGTTGCTGGTGGCCAGATTTGGACACATGGGGACATGCCATCTCAAAATAGCCTCTTCCATTTAGCACCACTGCTATTTTTGTTGCCCTTGAGTTGTAAAATGGTGTGTGCATGGATCCCTGTAATGAAAAGACCATAAGATTATCATCATCAGTAAAATGATCACTAACAGCACAATACTCAAAAGACTTATTTTGCACTACCCTCAATCTGCATTAAGAAAGTATTTGGTTGGGGAAAAATGCTCCTCCATCTAGTTTTTAAACGGAGGAGCATGGTTTTCCGAATGACGAAAAATAGTCCTCCAAACTATAAATGCCACATCTTCTATCTCTTACTTTCTAGCATTTACCCTCCAATTATGTTATTAGTTACTCTCTTAGGTTTCACGTATGAAACCAAACAAAGGAAAATACAATTTCTTCCCTTGGAAAATACTAAAGTATTTTTGTGCAACCAAACAAAGCCTGAAACTTCACCTTTGTTCATGAATCTAATGTGAAAATAATATTTGATTGATTTACATTGATTAAACAATTATAGAATGAACAAAGTAGAAGTTAATGAGATATAACCACTCAAATGTTCTACTTAAAGAAGTCCTTAAACTTTGAGGCATAAAATAGAAGATACTCCATTCACATACCTGCGTGATGTTAGCATAAGAGAGGGCAATATTAAGGTCCCGAAGTTGTCTGTAGTCATTAGAGTCCACCTCAAAGAGTGTCCCAAACTCATTAGATTCTCTAGGACTCTGCTTTAAGAGATGGAATGGGCCTGATTCCTTTGAACCCTTTCCTCCAAAAGGCCAGTGACCGCTTTTTTCATGGGTCATAGCCCTGATTTGCTCTTCAGATGCCCTTATTATGGCTCCTTCCTGCTGCTGTGAGAATATCCTCTTCACCTTATCTCCTGATGTCTGTTTAACACACAAAAAATTACTATTTAAGCCCTCTTAACTCCCTCCACTTTTAAATAGTTACAGGACTTTAACTTCTTAAGTAATTTTAAACTTTTCACTTTCAGCAAGCATCAAAGAACAAGCTTGACCACTATATTTCTATACTTCCTCAGTTTCTTTTTACTTGCAAGAATTTGAATTTCACGCTCAACGTATAACTTCAACCATTAGTATCTTTAATTACCAATAATTAAAAATTATTAAAAATAGTTTTTCAGAAAATATATATTAAGGCGAATCTAACAAGATCCTTTCCCTTCACAACAAATCATTAAAAATAAACGAAGTAAAGTGGGTGGATAGTATAAAAGTCAAACTGTTGCAAGTAAAAGAAAACGGAGAAAGTATATCAATGGGAAGTTTCTTAGTAGTGCAGAAGTCAAAAGTATTAAAGTAATTGAAAATGGAGGAAGAATTTCAGAATTTCTGACTGAAAAACTTACCTTAAAGGCAGCTCCAAGTATGTCAGTGCTGAAGGCATTGAAAATTGATTCTGGGTTTTCACCTCCTGGCCCAAAGAACAACTATATTCACAAAAATATTCACATAAGTGAGATTTTAAGTCCAAATCCAAACAAACAAAAGTTCCTTCAAATGGAAGGTTTTTAATCTTAAAGGAAAAACAAGTGATTACCTCAAATTTGCCAGGATTAGAAACAGGATTAAGAAGCTTAACAAGGATCAGTTTATCAGTGTTGCCTCTGTTAATCAAGTAGGCAGTCACCCCAGCAGGTATGACCATTACATGTCCACGTTTAATATTGAAACTGTCTCTCCTATCCGTGTAAACAAGACTCACTGTTCCTTCTCCTGTTTAAAAAAATCAAAAAAAGAACATACCAAACAAGGTGTAAGAAAAAAGACAACAAAAAGCTAAGATACTAAATCTTACTTCCTTCACAATGGAGTGAGGACTTGCATTTTAGTGGTCAGACTTAAGAAATTTTCTTCTATAAAAGTTGCTGAAATATAATTCTATGTTTGTCAACTTAGAACTTCATCTATTATTAACAGTTGGAAAAAAAAAGCATTTGATAGTTAAAGACAAATTCAACATTTTTGTAGGGTCCGTTCTGTATCACTGTCATCCACTTTTTCAGATTTATAATGAACCCAAATTAGTTGTAGGTCTTTTAATGATGCTTAAAATCCAACACCTTTTCTTGTTTGGTGAGAGTAAATAGCGTAAAAGTCAAAGTGTTACAACTTTTAGAAGAATACATCAATATCAAAACATTGTACTGTATCAAAGTATAGACATTTCATATATCATACACCAGATTATATAAAAAGTAATTAACTTACCCTGAGCAACAAAGAAGACAGCATCAGCATCCCAATGATTAGGGACAACAAAAGTCTGTGGATTAGCCTCAAAGATGATCACCCTATAATTCTGAATCCCCTTAAAAAGCTTAGACCTTTTATTAAATCTCTTAAGAACTCTCACCCTCCCTTCTTGTGACTTAAACTTTGTACTAAAATGATGATCTTCAAAAACATAAGGTTTCCCACTCTTTCCTCCCACATCTTCCTCTTCTTCTTCTTCCTCCTCTGATCTCCTCCCAACAACCTCATCATCTCTTCTACTTCTCTCTCTCCTCAACTCACACTCACTCTCACACACCTGCTGCTCTCTCCTCCCCTCCTCCTCTTCCTGGCACCTCTCCCTGCACTTCCTGTATGCCTTTTCAGGATCGCGCTGCGGCGCGGTCCTCACTTCCTCAATCTCTCTCCTCTCTTTCTCTTTTATGTACTCTTCACAAGAACGCTCACACCCAAGCTTCTGCTTGCTATCAAACTGTCTTTGATGCCTACACTGGTGCTTGCATTGTCTCAGCTCTGGATCTTCCTTTGCTACAGAGAAACTCACACACAGCACCAGTAAAGAAAACACTAGTAAAACTAAACAGATTTTCCCTTTGAAAAACACCATCTTTTTTTTTTTGAACTTTCAGCTAGGATTTTTATCAAACAGTTGGTGTGCACTACTTTGATGGATGAATTTAATGGACAAAATGGTGGAGGTTTTATAAGTGATCAAATGGGTATTGAGAAATTGGGGTTTTCATGCATGGTGACAAGTGTAAGAGGATTTTGATTAACGTGGCAAGTGTAGGGAGATAATGATCGCCGCGTAAGAAACAAGAAAGCTGAAGTGTAGTAGTACTTCCTCCGAACTTGTGTGGTTTGATTTTCTCTCTCCTCCTTCTGATAATGAAAAAGGTATTTTATGATTTTTTACCTATTAAAAGTGATGTTTATTAAATCTTGTGCTCAATCCCTATGTTTCACTTATTATGGAACGGACGAAGTATAATGTTATTTCTTGTCTTTGTTTTTTGTGAAATTTGATGAAAGAAATGTGTCATTTTTGGCATTTATATTTCTGGGTATTGCTTGTTTTGTTAATTGAATTGGATAGATGAGAATGAAGTAAAGAATAGGAGTGATGATGATGATCTGTATGATAGTTTTTGAGATTGGGACGAATTCATTCACGAAATTTGGCGGGTTGCTGCTGTTGGATTTCATATGGGTTTACATGCCGTATTCACTAAAGTACGGAAATGGCGCTAACTTCGAGGGATTTTCCACTGCTCACTGGCTTTTTTAAATAAACTCGACCTTAGTTAAATCTCACCGTTTCTTAGTCTTATTTCAATCTAGTGTGATACTATTTTGACTTTTCTACTATTCACACCATACACTCTTCTTTGACGGTAATTTAATAAAATATTTGCGTGTCAAGAGAAGTATGTCAAGTTTTTTTTGATGGTCAAGTATGTCAAGTATTTTAAAACAAAGGAAGTATTTAGTAGTGCTTAGTGGTACTAGACACAGTTATACATAAAGGTTGACTGAATCGATAAGATCTTACCTTTTTGTATTGAAATTTGAAATTTGATTCATGGAGAGCGCGTAGGATGAACTATATACGTTAACGGGTTAGTAAACAATTATTACCTCAAAATAAGGACAATTCGCCCTTCCCCACATAATTGATACATTCTGTTATTTACGACCTCATCTATTCACCTACATCCTCTTTACTTTCTTCTACTCATTTAATACATCATTCCAAATTAAACATGCATCCAAGAGCAGCAGGTGATAGTCTAGTAATGTTGGTATTGTTGGAGTTTTTTATTAGAAACTTTAAGTTTGCTTCAAAAGAATATGAAGAGTCATTTTTTCCTTTTGTCCCACATTGAAAGAATATAAGGGAAGAGTAAGGTTTATAACCATTACTCTTCCTCTACCCTTTGAGTTGAGTAGCAATGAGGCTTTTAGTGGGTAAGTGGTGATGTGTGATTGCCACACGCGCGCGCCGCCGCCGCCCGCCCGGACCGGGCCAGGGCTATGTATCCGGACCGCAATACTCAAGATCATTCTCAATCTGTTTTTCTGTCAACACCGGAAACGCAGAGACCGTGTATCCCTGGAGGTTCATTGCTGTGAGTCCGTGTGTTGTTACGGGGCAAATTCAACTTTAGGGCAGTGATCTTCTCACGCCACGGTGGTCAGTTAAGTGTATCAATTTAGTTTCCAGTTTTAGTTCCTACAGGTATTACCTTCAATTTCAGAGATTTTAGAATCGAGTCTCACCTCTTGCAAGAAGTATTCCTAAATTTCTCTTTACTTGCAAATGACTTCAACTTATCTAAAAAAAAATGTAAACATACACCGCAGGATGAATGTGGTTCATCAAATTGGACATGTACTATTTGCTCAAGATTTAGGAAACCGAACACTTATCTGAAAGAACGGCTTGTCAAAAACAATTTGATAACATGCTCTTCTTTTAGAAAGATGTAATATAATTTTTTTTAATATGATAAGCTGTTTCTACCAATTTTCTTAGGAAACTCAAAAAGAAAAGAAATAAGAAACTTGCCCCATCTAGGATATGTAGCATTTATCAAGTACTGTGAGTCTGCGAGAATCATTTGCGGATTTGTGTGTAAATTTTATACATGTTGATTGTTGACGCATAGTGACCTTCTCTTTTCTTGTTTGGATAAGGAATTTAGGGAAGGGAAGGGAAGGGAGGGGGAGGGGGAGGAGGAGGGAGAGGGAGAGATTCATTTTCCCCGCCTCTTTAATAAAATATCATCCATCCGAAACTAGAGCTATTTGGAAGGGAAACGGAGGCTTCATCTTCCCCCTCCAGGCCTCTTCTTCCTTTGCTACCTCTCTCTTTTCTTTTTCGTTTATATTGTTATCTAAACAAATTGTTAGTTGTAAATAGAGGTGATCATGGGCCGGGCCGGGCCGCGCAAAAAAAAATTGCCCCCAAAGCCCGGTATTTCAGGCCGGGCCAAAACGGGCCCGACCAAAAATTTAGACTAAAAAGTGTTTTTTGGCTTGTCCAAAGCCCGCCCAAAAAAAATTAGGCCGGGCCCGGTCCGCCCCGCCCAAAAACCGGGCTGGGCTGGAGTTGATCAGCTCTAGTTGTAAACAGTAAATGATATCATTATGAACTTTGTTTTTTGTCATTTTAGTAAGGTTTTACTTTACCTTTCTTGTTTAGATCAGTAATATACAACCATACAAGCAGCGGTCTTAAATACGAGATTGATTAATTTGTGAGTAAAGAGAGTTTTACTTAATCGTCTTTCTTTCTAGTTTATTGCCCAGCTTACTTGGAGTCGCGGTTGAGAGTAAGTGTGAGGCTAGAGTTTAAGTTCTACACACATTAATTGCATTCTTTGATCATATGCTTATCATCTCAAAGTCAAAACTCAAAATAATACAAAGCATAATTCTCATGATTCCTAGCACCAAAAACAAATCTCATGATTCCGAAAATAAAAGTACATGTTCTTCTATAAGAGATCTAAACATTTAAATAAATTTAAGTAATATATATTCAATAAATAAATAAAAAAAGTACATAACCTACAAAGAAGAGAAGAAAAGGAAAAAGATGAACTCGAGGATAAGATCACAAGACCGGTGATAGATCACTACGAGCCTAACATAGAGATGCAAAGCCAAGGACCAACAAATCTATTCCACTATGTCTAGTCCTAGAAGTTTAGAAAATTCTACAAACATCATCTAAAAAACCATAGTGCCAATCCATTGTTCCATTTATTACAATTATTTGTATCTATTAAAAAAACAAATCCTCACAAATCTGAGAACCAGTTTTTATTTATATCATTTCTCCTACAATATAATTAGATGATAAATGCTCCGCTTTCATCTAACCAACATGAAATCTTTAAATTTTCATAATGTGGATTGAGAGATCATCTGTTGTTCACTACTTAACTTGTACGTTCATGCCTGCTTCCTGTCATCTTAACGCTGTAAAAATGAAAAGCAAAATAACAAATTAGTAGATGATTAGTTTATGTATGTCATTATTGCAATATATATATGCCTCATTTCTTAAGTAGAACCCACAGCAAAAAAAACATTAGGAGCAAGTGATGGGATAATTAATTTTTTTGCTTTCTTTGTGTATGCACAAGTGTTCTTAATGTGAGTTGATTTTAATTGCAATAAAGTAGCTGAATTTTTTTTAGTGCGGGCTTATATATAACTAATTCAATATATTTTGGATTGGTACAGTTCAATTAAGATCGGCTTGGGATCGGATCAGGGATTATCAGCTCTAAGACAATAGTTCATCTTGACCTACCTACTTGGGCTAGGATAATAATTATGATAATGGCAACTTGTTTAATGTCATTCTCCTCAAACAATGAGAAGAGACGTGGGAAACAATGGTGATAACATGAAGCACAATGATATAACTTACATTTAACTTATTTGGTCCACCACAAGCGTCTTTACAATTTGCTCTGCACGAAAGCAATGATTCTTCAGTTTCCTGAGCCATGCATTTGTTATAACACTGAGGATCGCACTTTTGTATCGTATGGGTTGAAGCAGCTGCAGCTGCAGCTGCAGCCTCAACCATATGCACAGCCGAAACCATCACAATATACAGGATAAACACAGCAGCTACTTTGTTTGCCATTATGTTAATTACTTCAAAATCTTCACTTAATTTGTTGTTGATTATGCGCGACGGTAATTAATATGAGAGAAATGAAGGTCTTATTCTTGGAAGTTATATAAGGCTTGAAAATCCTATATTTAGACAGTTGATGAAAACAAACCAACAGATAGGTCAAAGGATTACCTATTTTAGCAATAGATCTCTTGACATCACTATACATTAGTCTAGAAAATCGATGGTTGCATACATTTAGTAATATTACCATTAATTTGTTGTGCAACACTTAAAGTTTGTTGCCACAAATATATCTCCATCTTTCATTGACATTTGTTGTTCTCCTACACGAACATATGCAATTATCCACAACAACTAAAAAAAGGATGTTAAAATTTGTATGTGGGCAATTTATATTATACTCCCACCTTTTCAATATTTCCACAATGCACAAGGTATCTCTTTTTTTGGTGAACAACTGTAGCTAGATAGAATGGCAAAAAGCCTATCACAATCATCCGATACAATATCAATAAACGGTTTAATCTCATTTTCGGGTTGAACTCAAATACTTTGAACGCCTCTTTGGTGTTACATATAAAACCCCATATAAAAAAACATGCATTGTTATTACAATATATTTACAATATGTCAAGATCAAAATCCCCATAATCATTCGCATAGTTATATCATACTTCATGATATATGTACTTTTTGTCCATAATTAGTTTAAGCGATTGTTTTTACTAATATTTAAGCGACATAATTTATATGATATATCTAATCAACGATCTTGCCCCTTTATTTATTTTAGGATATATATGACTTGACATAACTATAAAGTGACAAATCAATACAACATTGACATTTGTCGATTTCATTAGAAAGATGACACGTGTGCAAATCAATGCTAAAACGACAAATGGCAGCTTTTATTTTGTTAGGTTAACTTATCCCCAATTCATAATAACAATAAAGCTAAACACACTGAAAAGACTATCCTTATACTCCCTCTGGTCTTTATTAGTTTACCCGTATTCCTTTTTGGGATGTCCCTTATTAGTTTACTCATTTTTTTTGTTTCTATTTTTGGAATGGGACCACTAACTTTCCATCACACATACATTCAACTTTAATATAAAATAATAGTTTCTATTTCCTTCTATGTCCCACAACATTATTTCTCCTAAAACTCTGTGCAAAAGAAACGGGTAAACTAATAGAGACCGGAGGGAGTATATGCTTCTTTCCATTCAGAATTGCTGAGGGAAGTCATCTTACTGCCAAGCAAAAACGAAAGACTAACTCAAGCTATTCAATTGATAGATACCCTGATGGCCTGATTCTAGCAAATCAAGAGGGAAGTAAAACCATACGACTATATTCTCTGAAAATCCAAGTGTGCTACATTAAACAGAGTCTAGAATTTCAATACGGCTGGCTCAGTAGTTCACATCTTTAAACGTCACATAATATAGAAAATCGATTCATAGCCTATCTAAGAACACTTCAAAACGGCTTCTGCAGAGGATTTCCATGCTACACTTCAGCGGTACTGAAAAGCCAAAAACGAAAAACAAAAAGGTTAGACAATTTGATCTAATACACTAATTAGAAAGACAGCATACATGTATACAACTCAACCTACAAATTAAGGCAAAATGAAACCTAAACTTCTTTCAACCAACTTTGACTTTACGTCCAGTTAATCGCCAGAGGGAGCCTGATTCCATCATTATGAAGGCCAGAGTTCCGAAAGAAGGAAAAGCGAAAGACGTGATAATCTCTTGATATATGATGTTCAGCTCAAGGCATGAAGAGCTGCGTTTATGTTCCCTCATATGGAAAGCAACTACAAGACATTCCTAATCTAATTAGGATAGGAACTCTAAAGTAGAAATCCTCTTATCATTGCATAATGCAAGATATGTTAAAAATCCATAAAAAAGGTTTGACAAAATTATAATTTGTAAATATTACTCCCTCAAAACAGTGTCAGATCAGTGCAGAGGCCATTCTCCTCACAGTTCCCAGAAGGAGCCAACAATAATAGCATCTATTCTTGCTAAGGATTTGATACAGAACTCCAAAACCAAGATATCTCGATGATCAGTATATAATCACTATATATATAAGATTAATGCATCTAATTACTCCCATTTCACCTTCTCAAAGGAACAAGTTGTTATAGCCAAGTCAGGATATTTGTGTGACAGACCAAAAGTTGGGAAAGGAGTCGCATCTCTCACACTTTCAATCTTCATTTGATATCAACAGAGTACACTCTAAAACATTTAGGACTCAATAGAAGCTCAATAACGCAAAAGAACTAGGGAGAGACACAAAAAAATGGAACTTTAGATTCATTTTCTAGCGATCTTTCAACTTTGATCATAATTCTACTCAGCCTAAACACAAATCATAACCATTAGTTTCCCAACGACACCTATATGATCAAAGATGATACAACCATAACCCAAAAGAAAAACCCGCTCTTTCTATCATGATCCAGATCTCTTTAACTTCCTATAACCATACTCCTTCACATCCTCAGCCATATCAAATACAATAACAAAAAATTTCAGTTTTTCCAGTAAAAGTCATCTTTTTACACCACTTCCACTCTAAAAGCATCAAATCTTCTCCAAAATAACTCTGCAACTTTAGCAACAGAATGCCACATACAAAAATATACAACGATACAAACCCCAAATAACACACTCAAATACAAGAATTACCCTTCAATACACGCAGTGATGCGATAAGTTACGCCAAAATCACTTCACTAAATGCTTGCTAGATCATAAAGTACTACAAACTCTGTTATCAATCACTGACCAATATTAGGGGTGCTAAAAAAACCCGACCCGGCTGACCCGGCCCGTTAACCCGCCGACCCGCAAAAAATAAATCGGGTATTCTTCCGGGTCGGGTAACGGGCCACTGATCTTAGTCAACCGGGTACCCGATTACCCGATATAAAACTTTTCAGTTTGGGATCTGCTCAGTATCTCACTAGGCTTAGGCTTAGCCATTTTGTTCCTCTACTAAGCTTGTTGCGTCAGTTTCTTACTTTCTTGAAGCCTCACAATACATATTGATATAGTCACATTACTCTCACATTTAGGATTTATGATTTCTCTTTCTTCAAAAAAAAAAAAAAAGGATTTATGATTTCTCTCTCCACACTCTAACTGCAGCAGTGGCGCAACGGCACCGCAGTCCTATACCAGTTCTTGTCTCAACCACCTCTCCGCCACCGCTATTCTTGGCTCTGACAGAGCGGTTAGGCTCATATTGTCTCTTTTCTTCAGTTTTTTCCCCTTTTTATCAATTTTTGGGGTCTATTTTTTGTTAACTTTATAGATCTAAAAAGTATTTAATCTCATACTAATATGACTGGTTTTGTGCGATGATGTTTTAAAGTTGTGGGATATTTGAAGCAAATCTTATTAATAGGCTGTGAGACTACTGTCAACACTAAAAACTCAATATCTATTACTCATATCATGGTCTCTGAACTTCTCCCAGTCATCTCGACTTGTTTCTTTTACATTTTCATTTCCAAGCTATGGTATCCGAGGCAAATGACTCAAAATGAATGCTAATTTTTTTACAAAAAAATTAAGCCGGGTACCCTATACCCGACCCGGAAATTCTGGGTACCCGGTTCTTCCGGATCGGGTCACGGGCCGTGTTTTAAAATACCCGCAAATGCGGGTACCCGAAGAAACCGGGTACCCGGTTATGAACAGTGACCATATATCAAGATTATATGACACTACAATATCCCAAAAGGACATTTTAATATTTTCAAGACCCAGTTCATCACCATTGAGCTTGATATGGAAAAATATTTGTAAGCCCCAAAAATATGATAATACTAAGCATAAAAGGTCAATCTTTTACATTCCAAGCTTAACTAAATCATCAGAAACATAATCAACTCATCTTTTGTCTTCTCACGACAATCATTCAAATCCCTTTTTTAGACAATCACGATATATACAATTAACAATATATATGCAGTAAATCATCCAAACAAATAGTAAATTTCACAAAAAAAAAGAGTAAAAATACCTTGATGAAACCAATTTCCTTAGCATTGCTACGGAAGCATTGTCTGCAACACATCAAACCATACTTGCGAATGATTGCGTGAGGATTTCCGCAAACACGACTGTCAAAAAAAGTAGAATTAAACAACGAATTTAATTCAACAGAAATTTAAGAATATAGTCTGGAAAATTAAGAGAGAGAGAAGTACCAAGCGCGAGAACCAGGACCATAGCTCTTAGGGTGAGAGTTCCAGATGTTAGAGTGCCCCATGTTTTTGAGGTTTTTCTCGGCGCTCTGATCTTTGGAACAAAAACCCTAGATTAGATTAGGAATTAGGAATTGCTGGTGAATGAGGGCGGAAGATTGACAGATGGAAGGGGGTTTTATTCGCTAGTTTAATTTGACCCGCTCTAGGGCACCCTTTTGGTCTTTTTATATTTGGGTGGAGGTGGATAAAAAAGTTGATGGTTTGTTGGGCAGAAGTAGTTGTTGTGGACTTGTAGTAGGCCTATAGATCGTAGGCCGATAAGTAGTAGGCTATCGGCTAATAACACTTGTAGCGGTTAAATACTTCTTCGTTTCTTTTACTTTCTTGCAATAGTTTGACTTTCACGCTTCGCACGCATAAAGTCAACCATTAATATCTTTTAAGACCGATAATTAAAAATTATAAAAAATAGATTTTTGGAAAATATACATTAAGACGAATCTAACAAGATCACACATGAATATGTTTTTCCTTAATAATAAATCACCAAAGATTAAGTAAGTAGAGTTTGTGAATAGTGTAAAAGTCAAACTAAAAACAAACGGAGGAAGTATCAGCTTTTAAAGGTTAATTGTCGGAATAGCTTATGTAAAATTAGTGTTTCAGTATAACTAGATACTTCACATGCTACATCTACCTCAAAAGGCGTGTTGAAAAGAAAATATAAAGTTGTGATTAGATATTCGACCAAGTTAATACTCTAGTAATTGTGAAAACAATAAAATAACGTTCTAAGGTACCTTTTAGCAATTGAAGTTGTGTTTCAGAAAAGTTTTATTTTAAAAAAAAATTAAGTTGTGATAGCGTTCGGAGTAGATTTTAAAGGTTCAACATAATTTTTTTGTATTTTTAATAATCCAGCAACTAGTTTACATAATATTAATTCTTCTAAAACTATGTTGATAGAGGGATAACTGACTTTTTTACATCATCTTCTTAGAATGGTGGTAAATGACCTCAACAACCATTAATTCGCTTGGTTGATCAATGTTTCTAGTTTTCAATCTACTTAGCCCATTTGAAGAACACGATGCACAAGGACGAAGGTTGGATTGTTCCTAGACTATCGAAAGGTGAGGATATTTTGAGAATTATAGGTAAATGTACGATAATTCTTATCAACTAGTTTACACAATTGTAAATACATATAGTAGTTGCACCTATGAAATGCTTTCAACCCAAAATTTGATGATAATAGGAGAAAGTTTTAGGTGAGCTTTGGAAAGAACATTTGAAATATGTCTCTTGTTTGGGTAGCTAATAAGTGTTGGGTATGGTGGTGTTGAAGATGCATTACATGAAGCCAAGATATAGCAAACGTGACAAGGAAGAGGCATACGACGAAGAAAGAGTATGTAGCTAACCGCCCGCGGGTTTTGAGCCTGTGGCCGCGGGTTTTTCCTTGTGAAAACAAGGAGCTGCCTGCCTGCCCGCAGGTTTGACCCTGCGCCGGCAGGTTTGCAGCCCAAAGGGTGTTTCTTCTTGGTGTTCGGTTTTCCTAGGGATTCTAGGCTTATGTTTGAGCCCTAGTATAGATATGTTTGTAGCCGTTATTGTTCATATGATGTCATATGTGAAGAGAGATAATTATTCTTAAATCTAGAAAGACTAGAGAACCCTAGAGAGAGGTTAAAAAATCTAAAGAAATTAAAGAATTCTCCTTGTATCATCATCTCTTATTCAAAGTCCTAATGCAGTGTTCGTGGTTTTCTCCCTATTTAAGGGTTTCCACGTTAAATCTTCATGTGTTCTTTATTGCTTTAATTTCTTAATTCTTCTGTATATTATACTTCAATTGCTTGATTTGTTAGCGGCTTTCCTAACAATAAGTACTATATCGATATGTTTTGGTCTACGGGTGAAGACATTGAGAGTCCGACCTCAAATGTGGAATACCCTCAGTTGCACTAAGTCATATTCGACCTTAAACTCAAAAAATGTAAACTTATAGCTCAACTCGAACTTCAACTTGATTGACAAGTATGACGAACAGAATGTTCTATATGTTATGAAACTCATTTTTTGGCTAGTACAACTCTACAAGTATCTATCAGGCGAGCCTTATCTTAAGGTATCAGCCCAACCCCTTGCCCCGTTGCTTTCCCAAGGATTTGTAAATTGGTCTCCACTATGAGAGGTGAACAAACTACAAAGGTACGTACCATCAGATCCTAATTCCTGAGGTCTTGGTATGAAATTCATATTTATAGTTCTGTAGTATTACATAAACTAATTAATTAACATTTTGCAAATTTATTAATAAATAATGCCTCGTGAGCTGCGCCAGTTTTGCTCTTTTATGTAAGGACTAAAGAGGTGATAAAATAGTCGATTGGTCTGGAATAAGTATGAGCCAATCTGCACCCTATGAAGTATGAAATGCAACCAGCAACTATAGGATTTGAGAAGGTAAAACCCCATCTTAGAAAGTGAATAAAATCGCTCACTCTCAGGAATAAAGCCAAGAGAGTCGACTTTGTCCAACCTCAGGAGTCAGGCCTCAAGGTGGATTTATCATCCTTCTCGTAAACCAGATCCAGCGTAAATCTATTCAACATCCTGTAATAATCTGCTTGCTTCGATCATACTATGAATAAGTTGACACCAAGACAAAACCACTGAAACATGATCTTTCTCAATCTTGGGAGGAATAAAGGGGACTTTATGCAAATTATTCATGATCCAATTCAAGGAATGATGGGCAGACAAACCAAAAGACTCTTAACAACATACGATTGTAGGACAATAACCAAGAGGTCCAAGACTATATTTTCATAACAGCAAAGCCTGCAAAATTTAATAACAAAATATAAAGGACCATACATATTCAGTGGCTTTTGCCTAAAGTCAGATATTAAAACTGATCCATTGTTTTGGTCTACGGAAAAAATAAAACTTCTTCTGCTGTGGGAGTCATATTGTGCATCAGCGGTACTGAAAAAACAAAGTTAAAAAGTAAGAATAAATCTCAAAGGGACCAACATAGAGCTCCAATTATAAGGAGACAATCCCACAAATTAATAATGAAAATCAACCTTCTTCAAAGTGTCAGATTGTTAGTAACATCCAAAGGCAATGAACTAAATTAATAGCCATCTCTCAAAAGGTTTAGCACAGTAACTAATTATCCTAAATTCCTCACAATTGAACAAAAAGGGGTAGCTTTCCCTTGATGACCCACTTGATAGGCAGTAATAAACGACGACAATTTTAATAAGTTTATATTTACTTGCGTCAACCAACAAACCAAGTACCATGGGGATTGGCATGAGACTTTCAAAGACATACTTCCTCAAATCTAAGATAAGTGAAACCCTTCTCTCTTTTATGTGAGAGCTTTTTAATAGAAGTGTTTCACTTATTTCAGAACGGAGGAATTATAAGATTCATGACAAATTACCATAATTTATAACCAGAAACCAAATTGGACAGTGAAAATTGGGGCATAGCAAATTTGGGGTAGATAAAGCATGGGACAGGCCTTCTAAGATTTAAACTTCTCCATGCATGAGCCATGAAGTGCAACTTCTAGCAAAGGTCAAAAGTACATCATCACCAACTTACTATTGAAAGGCGAGATTCGCAAAACAAGTGTAACGTAAGCTCCACATCAAGTTACAATTGGAGAAACAAACATCTTGTACATGATATCATGAGAAAAAGGTTAACCATACTCCATACATTAAACACCAAAAAATGCCGCATGGCCCACATATCAATCCTCAAACTCATGCTTCCATCATCCTTTTACAACCAGCATATATATGTCTTTGAAGCTTATAGCACCTTCCCATCTCCCTTTACATCTTAAAAGCACCCTGTAACCCACTCTTCCCTATCCTGTTTTGAGCTCTTTAACTTCCTATGACGATACCCTTCTATGTGATATGTAAGAAACAGCAAATACAGATCTTTTAGCTTTAGGGCATGTTTGGTGTAAGTTCTTTTAGTGTTGGCAATAGAAACAAGAAACCATTTCCATTACATATTGTTTGATATATGGGGTGGGGTATTGGTTTCCGTTTCTAAAGGGTAACTATTTCCACCTAATTGTTACCCTTCTCAACCCTATTGTAGCCACGATCTCCATGAGTTGAACCAAACATGTAATTAAATTTTAAAATCATCTTTCCTCCACTTACTCTCAATAAGCATTGGAATTCTCCGCACTAACTCTAAAATTTTATCAGTAAAAGGCCACATTCAAATATACAAATACAACGATATGAACCCCAAATCCAAACACACAAATCAAAGAAAAGTAACTATACCATACAAGCAGACAAGCGAAAGGTTAACAGTTCAATAATTCCCAGTAGTTTAAACAAAAGATAAGCACTCAAGTTAGGCGAAAACCACTTCACCAAAACCTTGCTAAATTTCATAAAGCACGACACATCCTCCATTACAAAGCACGGACTATTAACAAACATTATATGTCACTCCAATACCCAAAATGAAAATTTAATAATTTCAAGAGCCATTAATCACTATTGACCTTTACATATACTTCCTCTGTTTCTTCCTAAGTGCAACACTTTAACTTTTGCACTATTCACACACCTCACTTTGATCATATTCTTTTACTAATATATAAAAATAAAAGTGATCATATAAAATATTGTTGAATTTGTTTCAATAATTTTTTTATAATACCAACTTTTTATAACTTTTACAAATACATGAAAGTTAAACTGTTTCCACTTATTTAGAAACAGAGGTTAATACTATATATGCATAAACCATCATGATCAACCATAAGCTAGTATAAATGAATCTCTAACATTTACAAATCATGGCTAATACAATTCAATCATTGTTTATATATACTATAATTGCAATAAAGCCAAAATTATCATAAATTAAAAAGAAAAAAAAATACCTTGATGAAACCAATTTCCTTGGCATTGCTACGGAAGCATTGCCTGCAACACATCAAACCATACTTGCGGATAATTGCGTGAGGGTTTCCGCAAACACGACTGTTTCCAGAAAAAAGTGGAATTAAACAACAAGTAAATTCAATACAAATTCATAAACATATAGTGTGAAAATTTAGAAGAGAGAGAAAGTACCAAGCGCGAGATCCAGGACCATAGCTCTTAGGGTGAGAATTCCAGATGTTGGAGTGCCCCATTTTTTTTCTTTTCGGCGCTTTAATTTGCGAACAAAAACCCTAGAAATTTCAATCGCTGGTGAATGAGGGCGGAAAATGATAGATGACGGGGGGGTTTTATTCGCTGAATTTGACCCTAGGAACCCAGCTTGCTCAAGGGCCCGGCCCGGCCCGGGATAATTTAGACATGATTATTTATTATAGTCCTCAACAATGTTTTTGTTGTAGGCATTGAATAATCATCGTTTTTTTTTTAAGTGGATTAGCCTTAGGCATACTTGCTTAATAATAATTATTGGGTTCATGCAAAAAATTTGGCCCGATCGGACTCCTTAGCTTAAAATGGCTTTATGGTAAAGATTTGGCTCGGCTGACCTATGAGCACCTCTAGGTAGGGATGAACATTATTTGGATAAATCCGAAATCCAAGTTAACCCAAACCGAATTAGTTATTCGGATTGGATTTGAATTGAGTTTTTAAAAAAAAAATCGGATTTTCGGATTGGTTTGAATTGAAAGCGATTGGATCCCAAAAAAAAAACAAAATAACTGAATAACAAGTAAGCCCTATATTGTGTATTTGGGATTGAGCTTAAGTGATTTCAATAAAATTTATGAATTTGTATAAAATATTAGTTGTTATTACTGAAGTTTTATGGGATTGTATGAATTACTTGTATTATTGAACACTTTATTTTAATGATCGTGCTTACATTAATTAATTTCATCAAAATATTAGAGTTCAAAATTTTGGATATTTCTTATTGAATCTAATCTAGTGTGTGAAATTTCATATTGGATTGGTTTGGACTCAAACTCTGGTTGGTTTCGATTTAGATTGGAAAATCGAAATCCTAATTTTTTTTCCGATTGGATTGGACTAGGGCTAGATCCAAACTGTACATTTAACTTTCACCCCCACCTCTAGGATTTAGGAAGTCATGTTTTGCGTAAAAGAAAAAACCGTACAGTGTGCGATTTTCAATGTACTATTATTCAACTTCCATAATAAATGGTAAATGTTTCTGCTAAGAAATTAAGGATTGTAATATGTTGTGAGATTTGATGTGGGCCCCAAGAGTGTTCGTCTGAACTTCGATGTCCGTACACCTGAATCCTGAAAAACGAGGTTAGACTACCCCGGGGGTGGTTCCTGGATCGCCCCTCCGACGCTCAAGTCAGTTGAGATAGAGGTAGAGAGATAAAGTCTAGAGAGAGATGCTCTGGTTTGCTAGGTGAGAATTCAATACCTGTTCATTGATGAGGCAGTTGGTATTTATAGTGTTGGGGATTTCCCAGACAGGAAACATTGTTTAGATGGGCCTTTTGGGCATGCTACCTTTTTAGGCAATGGTTATTCCATCCTTCTCAAAGATCTCCCAAAACACTGGTGATAAGGTCAATTTACAGGTGGGACCCACTGCCGCCACCTGTCCCATGCTTTAGGAGGTTTTTAGGCTCCTCATGGGGCTGCTGATTAATTGAGCCCAAACAATTTGCCCCACTCCATAGATGGGGAATCACGGGAGCCTGACTGGTGGGATGCCTGTCTGTGGCGGAATACACAGCCGTCTTATTTCTGACTGGTTGGCGACCGGCTTATTTCCTGCTAGAAGGGGAAACGCCGACCGGGTTCCCTTCCTGTTGAAGGAGAGGTGCCGACCCGGTCACCTCTTACTAAACAGGGAGAGGGCCGACCGGGTCATTCCTTGTTGAGGGAAGAATGCCGACCCGGTCTCATCCTGGTAAATGGGAAGAGGTCGACCGGGTCACTCCCTGGTGAAGGGAGAGCGCCGACCCGGTCATCTCCTGCTAAATGAGGAGTGGCCGACCGGGTCACTCCCTGGTGAAGGGAGAGTGCCGGTCCGGTAACCTCCTGCTAAAAGAAGGAGTGGCCGACCGGGTCACTCCCTGGTGAAGGGAGAGTGCCGACCCGGTCATCCCCTGCTAAATGAGGAGTGGTCGACCGGGTCACTCCCTGATGAAGGGAGAGTGCCGACCCGGTCATCTCCTGCTAAAGGGGGAGTGGCCGACCGAGTCACTCCCTGGTGAGGGGAGAGTGCCGACCCGGTCTCCTCTTGTTTGGAGGAGGAGAGGTCCGACCGGGTCACTCCCTATTGAAGGAAGAGTACCGACCCGGTCATCTCCTGCTAAATGAGGAGTGGCCGACCGGGTCACTCCCTGGTGAAGGGAGAGTGCCGACCCGGTCACCTCCTGTTAACAGGAGGAGTGGCCGACCGGGTCACTCCCTGGTCAAGGGAGAGTGCCGACCCGGTCATCCCCCTGCTAAATGAGGAGTGGCCGACCGGGTCACTCCCTGGTGAGGGGAGAGTGCCGACCCGGTCTCCTCCTGTTTGGAGGAGGAGAGGTCCGACCGGGTCACTCCCTATTGAAGGAAGAGCGCCGACCCCGGTCCCTTCTGATTGGATGAGGGGCTAATGAGCCCCAAGTTGATCCGAGTGGGTGCTAGCTGATACTTGGCCATTTTTGACCAAGTATAGAAGCGACTCGGCAAAGGAGGGGAGCTCCTGTTGGCCGAATAGGGTGTTGAGCCACTCGGATGAGGGGCTAATGAGCCCCAAGTTGATCCGAGTGGGTGCTAGCTGATACTTGGCCATATTCGACCAAGTATAGAAGTGACTCGGCAAAGGAGGGGAGCTCTTGTTGGCCGAATGGGGTGCTGAGCCACTCGGATGAGGGGCTAATGAGCCCCAAGTTGATCCGAGTGGGCGCTAGCTGATACTTGGCCATATTCGACCAAGTATAGAAGCGACTCGGCAAAGGAGGGGAGCTCCTGTTGGCCAAGCAGGGTGTGACCCACTCGGATGAGGGGCTAATGAGCCCCAAGCTGATCCGAGTGGGTGTGTCCCTCTTGACATGCCACATGTCAACTCTGGATACCGGGGATGTTGGGACCCTTGATATTGACCGAGCTGGAGGGGCGCCCCAAGGAGTTTTAACGCCTCAAATCCCTCGGGCTTAAGACGCTTCCATTGATTTCACTGGACCTTTTATGGAATGGACTGAAGGGGTCCAATTAGGCCTCTATTGGAAGCCCATTAGAACGACGCGGGGGGGTTTGCGTTGCACACTCCCCAAGGCACTCCTATATAGGTATGAGAGGGGAGAGAATTTCAGGGTTACTTGCTCATTTCCTCACTTCTCTCTCTCAAAAATCTCCAAATTCTCTCAACTCTTCAAAGTTCTCCCTCCAGCTCCTTCGTCCGACCAGGTACGCTTCTTATTTTTCTTAAGTTTTCTTTCTTTCTTTTTCTTTGAACAGCCTCGGCCGACTCCCTTGTTTATAAATAATGGGAGATTCGTCCGAGTCGTCGATCACCCTCGACCTCACCTCCCTATATCTTATCCGAGGAGGTGAGGGGGATGGGAATAACGCCTCGGTGTCGGCTATAATAAATTGCCCCGACCCCTCGGCTGTGCCCGACGCGGTTGCTCTCCCGAGCCCTTCGTCTTCGATGGAGGAGGAGGCCGAGGGTATCATTCCCTATCCTTGGGAAGTGTCGCTGGCCTATCCCCCCTCAAGAAGTTACTTAGACAAATACTTGTCTTGTGATGTAGTGCGGGTGGCCATGCCGAGGGGAGCAGGAGAAGCGTCCACTTCGGGCCGAGAGTTAGAGTATCCCGACACGGATCCGAAAGGAGGTCCAGTGGACATTCTTCCCCGAACCGGAGTAATAAAATCTTTGATCGAGGATCTTCGGGGACGGCGACTGTGTTCCAAATAAAAGACCCCTACTATCTGGTCCGACTGGAAGCCCATCATACAGTTCTGTCTCCACCGCCTGGATGCATCGCCGTTTACTACAAGTCAATGGAGATGGGGCTTCGATTTCCGCTGACCGACTTCGTCAAGGAGTTATTGAACGCATATGATTTGGCGATTTGCCAAATTTCTCCCAACTCCTGGGGAGGCATTAATGCCATCCAGGTACTCTGTGACCTAATGCGAGTCCGACCGACCCTCAAGTTGTGGCGGCATCTTTACAAGCTGGTCGAAGTTATGGCTGCAAACAACGGGCCGGACCGGTGGAGTTTCCAAGTCCGACCGGGGTTCTGGAGTGTCCTTAACCTTCCCACGTCACGAAAGGGTTTCGGAGGGAATTCGCCTTCGTCTATTTCGGCGGAGATTGGGGGATTCCCCTGGTTCCCCCTTCGACCGAGCCCTTAGTCGCCCTTAACTTCCGAGTGGGAGAGCTTGACGATGAGGAAGGGGCGGCGGTCTGCTACATGCAGACCGAGGCGAGGATTGTTAATGGAGGCGAGGTGTTCGTGCCTGGCCAATGATTGCCCGACCGTAGGCTCTTCACCGACGAATACTTCCTCTCGGCCATGGGTCTGAGTCAGACCTTTCCGAAGGGTAATCAGCCGAGGAGATGGGGCAGTCGGTTTAGTAATATTTGCATTCTATTTCGGCTAACACTTATGCATTTTGATTTGTTTTACAGAACCCGCCAGAGCCTATATCGAAGAAGTTGATCCGACCATGGCCGAAAAGCTGAACGTGGCGGCTATGAGAGCGACTCGGTTGAAGGTCGAGATTGCGGCGAAAACCATGAAGGTTCCCGCTCCTCCCAAGGTAATTTGTTTATCTTTCTGTTGCCTCTTTTTTAGCCTGACCGACTAAACTGTTTCTGCTAAGAAAGTAAGGATTGTAATATGTTGTGAGAATTGATGTGGGCCCCAAGAGTGTTCGCCTGAGCTTCGATGTCCGTACACTTGAATCCTGAAAAACGAGGTTAGACTACCCCGGGGGTGGTTCCGGGATCGCCCCTCCGACGCTCAAGTCAGTTGAGATAGAGGTAGATAGATAAAGTCTAGAGAGAGATGCTCTGGTTTGCTAGGTGAGAATTCAATACCTGTTCATTGATGAGGCAGTTGGTATTTATAGTGTTGGGGATTTCCCAGACAGGAAACATTGTTTAGATGGGCCTTTTGGGCATGCTACCTTTTTAGGCAATGGTTATTCCATCCGTCTCAAAGATCTCCCAAAACACTGGTGATAAGGTCAATTTACAGGTGGGACCCACTGCCGCCACCTGTCCCATGCTTTAGGAGGTTTTTAGGCTCCTCATGGGGCTGCTGATTAATTGAGCCCAAACAATTTGCCCCACGCCATAGATGGGGAATCACGGGAGCTTGCCGGTGGGATGCCTGCGTGGCGGAATACACGGCCGTCTTATTTCCGGCGGTTGGCGGCAGGCTTATTTCTCGCTAGAAGGGGAAACGCCGACGGGTTCCCTTCCTGTTGAAGGAGAGGTGCCGACCCGGTCACCTCTTACTAAACAGGGAGAGGGCCGACCGGGTCATTCCTTGTTGAGGGAAGAATGCCGACCCGGTCTCCTCCTGGTAAATGGGAAGAGGTCGACCGGGTCACTCCCTGGTGAAGGGAGAGCGCCGACCCGGTCATCTCCTGCTAAATGAGGAGTGGCCGACCGGGTCACTCCTCGGTGAAGGGGGAGAGTCTTGGTCCCAGGTAACCTCTGCTAAAAGAAGGAGTGGCCGACCGGGTCACTCCCTGGTGAAGGGGGAGTGCCTGAGGCCGGTCATCCCCTCGCTAAATGAGGAGTGGTCGACCGGGTCACTCCCTGATGAAGGGAGAGTGCCGACCCGGTCATCTCCTGCTAAAGGGGGAGTGGCCGACCGAGTCACTCCCTGGTGAGGGGAGAGTGCCGACCCGGTGACCTTTCCGAAGGGTAATCAGCCGAGGAGATGGGGCAGTCGGTTTAGTAATATTTGCATTCTATTTCGGCTAACACTTATGCATTTTGATTTGTTTTACAGAACCCGCCAGTGCCTATATCGAAGAAGTTGATCCGACCATGGCCGAAAAGCTGAACGTGGCGGCTATGAGAGCGGCTCGGTTGAAGGCCGAGATTGCGGCGAAAACCATGAAGGTTCCCGCTCCTCCCAAGGTAATTTGTTTATCTTTCTGTTGCCTCCTTTTTAGCCCGACCGACTATACTCGGAGTTATTTTACTGACTGTTTTCCCTTTGCCCCAGGATCCTGCTAAGCCGAAGACCAAGAAAAGAAAAGAGCGGTCTTCTGATAAAGTAGCCCAGACAGAGAAAGCCGTCGCTCGGTCGAAAGCTGAGCGGGAAAAAGCCAAGGCCGATCGTGAGAAGGCCAAGCGGAGCAAATCCGTTGAAGTTATCAGCCCCAAGGCCCCCCCCAACACACCGACGGGGGAGACCTTTCCCTTCACTCCTCTGATTTCCGACCGATCGGGAGTCCACAATATACCCCTCTGTCTCCAACTGCGGAGTTGCTTGGGGGATGGCTCGAGGGCGCGATTTCGGTGCCCGTTCCCTTCGCAGGGTTGAGCAGGATGGAGAAGGATGGTCGCTGGTCCAAGGCCCTCGAGCACATTTACACTCCTGCCGACCGTGAATACATTGAAATTACCCACGGTCGGAACGAGACAAACGAGCTTTTTCGCGCCTGGCATGATGTAAGTGCTTTTAATATTCGACCCTTGCTTTCTTTTAACAATTTTGTAATTGACTTTCTCTTCTTGTCTCAGTTCTCCGCTCGGATGGCCAATGTCGCCCAGAATCGGGTGGGCCTGGCCGAGGAAGTGGCTGACCTCAAGGAAGCAGCCAAAAAGCACTTTGATGAGGTCTATCGGGCCAAGGAAGATAAGCGGATAGCCGAGTCCAAGCTCGCCGATGCGGAGGCCGCCATAGAGAAGGACCAGAAGGGCTTTGCCGACGAGCGAGCGATATGGGAAAAGGAGAAGGCAGACCTTACGCTTGCCCGGGACTCGGAAAAAACCGCTAAGGACGACGCCCTTGCCAAGCTGACAGAGGCCGAGCTGAAGGTGACCGATCTTGAGGCCAAATTGGCCGAGCTGGAGGGCAAGGTTAAGACCGAGGAGCAGTGGTTCTCCGACTGGGAGAAATCCGAGGCTGCCGAGGTGTACGCCAATGAGGTGGGCAGTGCAGCGCACAAGATGGGGGAGGACGAGGCCCTTGATCGACTGAAGAAAATTCTGGCCGAGTCCTGTCCCAACTTGGTTTGGGGCGATGTCCGGTCAAGCTATCGGATGTCCATAGATGCCGACAATCTTTGCCATCCCGGCTCGGGCAAGGCGGAGGACCGGCTCCGATAATGATGATGATGATGAGGGGGACGATGAGGGCCGAGTCGACGTCAATGTCGTCGACGGCGATGATGACGAGGATGATGATGCTGATGCGGCCGACGATGTCGGTCGAGGGGAAGAGCTAGTCGGTGACAACACTGAAGTGAATGCCGAGGATGCGACTGACCTTCCCCCTCCTAGCTCTTAGGATATACTGTGTATTTAGTTGCTTTTGTAATGATTTATGTAATGCTCGAGTTTCCTTAATGAAATTTATCATTTGGTCTTCAATTTCGCGTTTGTTAATTGCAATATTATCCGTCTTGCTTCAATGTCCCTTGCCCATGAACATTTTATTGACCGAACATTAAAATCGGTTGTTAAGCTCGTGGTCGTAATCTTGCCGACCCAAAAAAATTTGATTGGTTAAGTCTAATAAGCTGGCTATGATACAAAAATTGCCGACCGGTTTTTAGTTTATATACTTCTACAAAAAGAGCCGACTTTGTTACAAAAATACCGACCAGCTATCATAACATATATGCCCCGTATTGCAAGTAACCAAACTTTACACGAAGTATTTTTTGAGGTTGTCTCGTTCCGGGGGTCGGGCCGAGGGAACGCCCTCGGGGACTCCTAGTCGGAATGTGCCGGGCTTGATGACTTCGGTGACCTTGTATGGACCGGGCCCCAGTTAGGTCCCGCCTTTCCCTTCAAGTGTGAGAGCCCAGTGGCCTCGACTTTTCGAACGACCCAATCGCCGAGCTGAATTGGCCGGGACTTCACTCGGCGATTAAACATCCGAGTGACTCTTTGCTTGTACTGGATGGATTTAAGCAATGCGTTGCCCCTCGTTTCCGGCAGTAAGTCCAAGCTGACCGGCTTTTCCTCCTCGTTCTTCTTGAATTCATAGAACGTTATTCGGGGAGATGGGATGCCAATTTCTACTGGCAAGACCGCTTCACTGCCGTACACAAGACTGAACGGCGAGTGTCCTGTTGCCTCCTTGGTGGTAATTCTTGCCGACCAGAGGACTCCTGGTAGGTCATCGACCCATGCCCCTTTGGCGGCCTCCAGAGATTTCTTGATTCCTTTGAGGACTATTTTATTAGCCGAATCAGTTTGCCCGTTCGTTTGCGGCCTTGAGACTGCGGAGAACTTGGTGCTTATTCCGAATCGAGTACAGTAGTCTCGAGTCGGTCCGCTGTTGAATTGGCGTCCATTGTCGGAGATTAGTAC
The DNA here is from genome assembly GCA_947648045.1 of Beta corolliflora. NCBI lineage: Eukaryota > Viridiplantae > Streptophyta > Magnoliopsida > Caryophyllales > Amaranthaceae > Beta > Beta corolliflora. The sequence goes on from CANSZD010003445.1 coordinate 1,565,145, forward strand.
TCTGAGGACTCCGAATCTGGTGATGATGTTTCTCCAAATGAACGCTTGAACTTGTTTATCCGTTATGGAGGAAAGGGGTTCGGCTTCAGTCCATTTGGTGAAATAGTCAATGGCGACTATCAGGAACTTTCTCTGACCTGAGGCTGGAGGAAATGGTCCGAGTAGGTCCATACCCCATTTATCAAATGGCGGGGACTGCTGAATTGTTGTCAATGGGGTGGTTGGTGCCCGGGGATGTCCGAGTGGATCGACGGGATGGGCATCTCTTTACCGGTTCTGAGCGTCGCTTTCAAAGTGGGCCTGTAATATCCGGGCTCGGAGAGCTTTTTCCGCCTATGGTTCTTCCCCCTTGGTGGCTTCCGCAAGCCCCTTGGTGGATTTCCCTAAGGATGTAATTTCCTTCCTCGGGGGTTACGCACTTAAGCAATGGATGAGTGAAGGACTTTTTATAGAGTTGATTCTCGTGCCATAGAAACCATCCGGACTTGTGTTTGACCCGGTCAGCCTCCTTGGGGTCCTCAGGTAGTTTCCCGTCTCTTAAATATCCGACTACCTCATCCATCCATTCGGATATCCGATTCAATACAAGTTGTTCCTTGGCATTGATCTTTGGGTTCTAGGAGGACTTCCCACATGATTGTACGAGGGCCGACCCTTCTACCGAAGCGGCCATTCGGGCTAAAGCATCGGCTTTGCTGATTTTCCGATCGGGGTATGTGGGTGATGTTGAACTTAGATAGTTTGTTTGATGATGCCCGGGCCTTGGCCGGATACATTCTCATGTTGTCTTCCTTGGCCTCATACTCGCCGATACACCGCCCCACGATCGGTGCGAGTCGGATTTAGCATTGATCGTGGTGGCTCCGGCTAGGATGCACAACTCCAGTCCGAGGATTAGGGCCTCGTATTCGGCTTCGTTGTTAGAGCTTAAGAATTCGAATTTGATGGCGTATTCCATCTTTTCCCCGACTGGGGGCTTGATAACCAATCCAGCTCCGCACCCTGTTTTGGTGGACGAGCCGTCTACTTGCAACTCCCAAACATCCTGCTGACTGGCTGGGGGCCTAGACGTAAATTCGGTTATGAAATCAGCTAAGGCCTGGGCTTTGATCGCCCTCCTAGGTTCATATTCTAATCCGAAATCTGCTAGCTGATCCGCCCAGTCAGTCATCCGGCTAGAATGATTCCTGCTTTCGATGAGCTTTCTGAGCGGATGACCTGTGAGAACCTTGATTGGATGGGCCTGAAAATAAGGCTTGAGTTTCCGACTGGCCATTACCAAGGCGAAGACCATCTTCTCGAACTCGCTGTATTTGGCCTCGGCCCTCGGAAGGCGTGGCTTATGAAGTAGACTTGGTGCTGTTTCTCTTCCCTCTCGGCCACCAAAACAGCGCTGAGCGCGTATTTTGAAACAGCTAAGTAAACGAACAGCGTCTCCCACGGCAAGGGGGAGATCAACTTTGGGAGTGTTGATAGATGCGCTTTGAGGGAGGTGAAAGCCTGTTCGGCTTCGTCACCCCAAGTGAACTCTTTTCTTTTTAGAGCTTTGAAGAAGCACAAGCTCTTATCTGCCGACCGGGATAAAAAGCGGCCGAGGGCAGCCAAACAGCCTGTTAGGCGTTGTACCTCTCTCACATTCCGAGGGGACTTCATTTCTACCACTGCCTTTACTTTGTCAGGGTTGGCTTCGATTCCCCTCTCATCGACCAGGAACCCGAGGCACTTTCCTCCCTTCACCCCGAATACGCATTTTTTCGGGTTCAGCATCATGCGCTATTTCCTCAAGGTACTGAGAGTCTCTTTTAGATCAGAGGGGTGGTCACCCTGAGCTTTGCTTTTGACGATCATGTCGTCAACGTACACTTCGATATTTCGACCCAGTTGGTCGCTGAATATCTTGTTGACCGTGCGCTGATACGTAGCCCCTGCATTCTTGAGCCCGATGGGCATCATTTTGTAGCAATACACCCCTTGATTGGTGACAAAGGCGGTATGAACTCTATCGTGCTCTGCCATCGGAATTTGGTGATACCCCGCGTTTGCGTCCATGAAGCTTAGGAGAGCGTGACCTGCCGTCGAGTCGACCAGCCTGTCAATTTTGGGCAGAGGGTAGTTATCTTTTGGACAGACCTTGTTCAGGTCTGTAAAGTCCACGCACATTCTCCATGCCCCACTCGACTTTTTGACCAGGACTACGTTGGCCAACCATTCCGAGTACTGGCATTCTTCAATTAACCCTGCTTCGAGCAATTTCTTGACCTCGGCGGCTGCCGCAGTGTTCCTCTCGGGGCCTTGATGCCTCAGCTTTTGTTTGACAAGCTTGAATTCCTCTTTGATGTTCAGCTCGTGGCACATCACTTTAGGGTCGAGCCCGGGCATTTCGGTGGCTTCGTAGGCGAAGACGTCTCTGTATTCTGTTAACACTTGGACGATCTCCTTTCTCGTTTGAGGATCCATGGCCTTGCCTACTCTCAAAGTCCGACCGTGCTTCTCGTCGATGATGACTTCTTCGTCGTCCTCGGCTGGCTGAGGGCGCTCGTATTGCTTGGGGTTCTCGGTAAGGTAAACCCCGAGCCCACTTGAGGGCTGATCGTCTTCCCGCTTTCTTTTCTTCGAGTCCTCCGGGACGTCGTCCTTGTTTTTCAGGCTATTCACGTAACATTCCCTGGCTGCCTGCTGATCCCCCTGGATTTTTCCGACCTTACCCTCGTCGGTTTCGAATTGCATGAGGAGCTGGTAAATTAAAATTGCTGCCTTGACCTTGTTCAAAGTTGGTCTTCCCATTATGATGTTGTATGGTAGAGGGATGTCCACCACTAGGAAGTCAATCGGTAGGCTTCTTCCTTTGCCCTTCTCTCCCATCCGAGCCGGCAATTTTATGGATCCGACAGGATGTACCGAATTTCCCCCGAAGCCTATGAGTGGCTGATTGAGCGGGGTTACATCCTTTTCATTGTACTTCAGTTTCCTGAGGCACTCCAGTGTGATTATATCTGCCGAAGATCCACTATCCACCAACACCCGTTTGACTCTGGCATTAGCCACTTTGAGTTCGATGACCAAGGGGTCGTCGTGGGGCGTGTGCAGGGGCCGACTGGACTCGCCAAATGTCATGATGGGACAGTCGGGTCGGGGATGATGGACGTCGAGTACCTGGTGCTTTAGACTACGGAGGTGGGCTTTGCGTGAGCGGCGGTCGAGCCGCCCGACACGAAGCCACCTGCTATGACCCCGATGAAGCCCTCTGTATCCCCGCTGTTGGATTGACCAACCTTTTGTTTGCCCTTTTCCTCCCTAGAGTGCTTGAGGTACCGGTTCAGCTTCCCCTGGTCAGCTAGGTTGTCCAGGGATTTCTTAAGTTTCCTGCAATCCCTGGTGGTGTGACCGCACTCTTTGTGGAATTCGCACCATTGGCTTTTGTCTCGCCGAGCGACCGACGTTCTGATGGGAGGTGGGCGGGGCATCATGGATTTATCCTTGATGTCTAAGTAGATTTCTCTTCTGTTCTTGTTGAATCGGGGGTCGATGCCATGGTCGTTAAACCTATCTGACCGACCACCTGTTTTCTGCTGCTTCGACTGGTCCTTATGATTTCCTTCTTCTTTCCTCTTCTTGCTCCCATCGTCTGAGTGACGACATATGTCTGTCGCTTGGATGAATCTTTGAGCCCGAGTCATTGCTTCGGAGAAGGTTTTCACTTCGTTCTCAGCCAAGGACCATCTGAGCCGACCAGGTTGAAGGCCAGACATTAAGGCGGCGAACGCCACTGCATCTTGTAGATCAGAGATTTTTAATGACTCCTCATTGAACCTTTTGATGTAGTCGGCCAGACTTTCGTTCTTCTCCTGCCTGACTCCCATCAAATGGAGACTTGTTTTCTTTTGTCTTTTTCCGGCGATAAACTGGTGAAGAAATAGGTCCTCGAGCACTGAGAAATCTGTTATGATCCCTGCGGGAAGCTCTTGGAACCAGTTTAGGGCCAGTCCTTTCAGAGTCGTGGGAAAGAAACGGCACCAAGTGGCCTCGCAGCCAGTTTGGACGCTCATTTGTGCTTTGTATGTGGCCATGTGATCGTCTGGGTCGGTTAGGCCCGTAAATGGTTCGATCGTAGGCGTTTTGATTTTTCAGTGGCCGGGCGCCTCAAGTATGTCCTGGTCGAATGGGACCGGGAACTTGAGCGCCCGCCGTTGATCCGAATGGGCTTCAATTGGACTGAGTCGCCGCGCCCTTCCCGCTGAGCGGCTTTTTTATTGAGAATGTGCCGAGCATCTAGGCCCTTGCTGAGCCGCTTCTCGTTTAGGAAATGCTGAGCGTCATGGATTTTCTTCCCGACATTACCCCTGGGCGATTTGGACACGTGCGTCTCCTCACCCCGTAGAGTGGATCTCCCTTTAGACTCATGCCGCTCTTCCTCCCCCTGTCTGGATCGTTGCCAATCGTGTTGACTATGCTCCCTCGGGCCCGACCGCTGCCGGCTAGGCTGGCCTTGGTTCTCTGCCCGAAGGGAAGGGACCAGGGTCTGGTCTTTAGGGGGTTGAAGGAAGTGTCCCTGCTGTAGGTTGGCTAACATATCCCTCAGACTTTGCTGCAAGGTCTGTTGGAGCTGAGCGGCTATCAAATTTATGTCCGCCGTAGATATGGGATGGGGGTCAGCGTGTTGTAGCTGCTGTGAGGGGTTCTGTCTATTTTCGATTGATTGCTCCTCTTCATGGTCGAGAGTTTGAACGGTCGGCGTCCTGGGCCGTTCAGACCTCCTCTGGTGAGATGGTGAAGGATCCCTTTCGGACCTCTGAGCCTGTGTCGAGGGCTGTCTGGTGCGAGTGCTCTTGGCTGGGGCCATTGTGAAGTGGTTCTTACTGAGTGGTGGCGAAGCGACTTTGGTTGTAACTTCCCCACAGACGGCGCCAAACTGTTTCTGCTAAGAAATTAAGGATTGTAATATGTTGTGAGATTTGATGTGGGCCCCAAGAGTGTTCGTCTGAGCTTCGATGTCCGTACACCTGAATCCTGAAAAACGAGGTTAGACTACCCCGGGGGTGGTTCCGGGATCGCCCCTCCGACGCTCAAGTCAGTTGAGATAGAGGTAGAGAGATAAAGTCTAGAGAGAAATGCTCTGGTTTGCTAGGTGAGAATTCAATACCTGTTCATTGATGAGGCAGTTGGTATTTATAGTGTTGGGAATTTCCCAGACAGGAAACATTGTTTAGATGGGCCTTTTGGGCATGCTACCTTTTTTGGCAATGGTTATTCCATCCTTCTCAGAGATCTCCCAAAACACTGGTGATAAGGTCAATTTACAGGTGGGACCCACTGCCGCCACCTGTCCCATGCTTTAGGAGGCTTTTAGGCTCCTCATTGGGCTGCTGATTAATTGAGCCCAAACAGTAAATTTCATTTACGATTTACAAATTTGCATACATAAAACTTTCAAATGAATACCGCACATGGATCAACCCGGCCAAACTATACCTACAGACTTCCTTTTTTTTTTTTTTTTGACGGGAAGAAAATATATCATTAATAATAAGCCAAACGACACATACAATGATAATTAAGATCTGAAAAATACAGATTTAGCAAATTGCAACAATTTTCACAATGGAACCAATTAATTTTAAGCATACTTCGAGACATTTCCAACTCCACCGCTTCAAGCTTGACGCGAAGCCGGTGTACTTCGATGTCTTTGCATCTTTCAAAGTAGAGACCTTCACAATCCGATTACGTGATATAATTGTTCTCAATGACGAATTCTTGAAAAAAAACCTAAACCCTTATGGATCCGGACCAATCTTTCAAATTATTGACACCATAAAAATAAGAAAAGCTCATACAACAGATGAGAAACAACCACCAAAAAGGGGCAAAAGCTGCATGAGATGGAGAGGCGAACGTAAGAAAGCGAATAAAGAAGATAATAACACTAAAAAAACTAAAATCTAAGGAAAAGGGTCGAAAATAGTCTAATTTCCAGAAGAAATTGGACTATTTTCACTAAAGAGCCAAGAAAATTAAAAACCTTAGAAAGAGAATTGGAGAGGGAGAGAGGAGAGGAAACTGCTAGTATACCTACAGACTCCTTGGAAAGGGGAGTAAAGGAAGTTTCCATCCCCAAAGTGTCACGATTACTTGTGATAAATAGAGTATCTACTATCTACTTCCTAAAGTTTCTTTAAAATCCAAATTCAAAAAAATAAATAAAACTAAATAATTATATAGTACTATCTACTAAAGCTGACGTGGAAGGTTAGATAAGTCATTTAGATACTGCACAACGGAAGATTTTGGTAGTTAAAGAATGAACGCCAATCTTACAAATTTTTTCATTTTTTCATTTTTCATTCAAATTAAGCAGTTAAGTCCAATAGCATAGTTTTTGGATTTATAAAATATAATTGTCTGGTTAAAACTCCAATACTACTTGTGCAAGTATATTTTTATAATCATTAAACCTATTTCTGGGAGTTCCAGATTCAAGAATTTGAGCTAGAAATTGAAGAAAAGAAAGAAGAGTTGCAGGTAGTTTAAGTTTAAGTTTAAGCCTTCAACAATGGTTGATTATCGAAAGGTATTGTTTGGTTGTTGTTTGATCAATGTATATGTATTGTTCATTTGGAGTTATACCTCGAGGTCGAGGGCGAGGTCAACGGCAATGGCCGAACCATTGACGAAATACAAAGATCAAAATAAACCAGTTGAGGTTCGAGTTGAAGACCTTCTTAGTAGAATGACTTTGGAAGAGAAGATTGGTCAGATGACTCAAATCGATCGTTCTGTTGCCTCTTTTCATGTCATCAAGACTTACTCCATTGGTAACTTTTTTTATTTTCTTACTCTTGTGCTATTCGTTTAGACAAATTAGACATGTCAAATGGGTCGCTTATTTTTTCGTAATAAAATACTCCCTCCTGTCTTTATTAGTTTACCCGTTTCTTTTGCACAGAGTTTTAGGACAAATAATGTTGTGGGATATAGAAAGAAAGAGAAACTACTTCCTCTGTTTTTTTTAGTTGCAACAATTTCCATTTATAGGTGTTTTTATTTAGTTGCAACATTTCCTTTTTTGGTAAAGGTTTTGGGGCAATTTGACCATTTTATCCCCACTTTACCTACCCCACATGCAAAAAGTATGGGCAATTGGGTCAAATCTTACTCTCTCTCCTCTTTCCTTAATATTTGTGCAAAAAGGCATTTGTTGCAACTAAATAAAAACAGAGGTAGTATTATTTTATACTTCATCCGTTCTATAATAAGTGAAACATAGGGATTGAGCACAAGATTTAATAAACATCACTTTTAAAAGCCAAAAAGTTATAAATACCCTTTTCATTATCAAAAGGAGGAGAGAGAAAAGCAAACCACACAAGTTTGTGATGGGTACTCTTGTTATTTTGTCACTTTCTTTTTTCCATTTTAGGTATGTTTCACTTATTTTGAAACGTTTTAAAATAGTAAGTGTTTCACTTATTATCGAACGGATGAAGTATTAAAGTTGAATGTATGTGTGATGGAAAGTTAGTGGTCTCATTCCAAAAATAGAAGGGTTAATTGGCTAGAACAACACAACCTTTGGCTCTAGTGCAAGAAACAGCACAACCTTTAACGGGTGCAAAGCGTAGCACCAACTTAAACACGTGGTGCAGAAAATAGCATAAATGACACCGGAGAACGGAGATTCCACCGGAGTTAGGGAATCTCTATTATTTTAGTATTTTCTTTTAATTCCTCCCCTTTTTTGTTAGAGTTAATTGGGTAGAACAGCACAACATTTGGGTCAAGTGCAAGGAACAACACAACCTTAATGTCACGTGCCTGCATTACAACCACCACCCTCTTCCCTAGCCCACAACACTACAGCACCACATTTGCCCTCGACACCATCATCTTCCTTCACCACACCAAATACCACCTCCACTCCAGCAACGTCATCCTCTGCCCCAAACACTGCAGCACCACCACACCAAACACCATCTCCACCACAGCCTCGCATTACTTCCAGCCCACAGGAGTAGGCGCTCCATACTAATTCACCACAAAACAGAAGAGTTCCAGGAAGTTTGAGCGACCATGGCGCGACCTCGGAATATTGAGCTAGGAGAAACTGAGATCAACCGCCACAATTGTTACATGTCAATTTGTTGATGATGTGAAGTCGTGAAGATGTAGCACAACAGCGAAGAAGAGTAAAGAGGAGATCAATTTTTTGAGATTGAAGTTGAAAGTTGGCAGTTCAACTGGAGAAGAAGAAGAAGAGAAGAGAGAGAAATAGAAAAGAAATGGAGAAGAAGAAAGAGAAATAGAAAAGAAATGGAGAAGAAGAAGAGAAGAGAGAGAAATAGAAAAGAAATGGAGTAGAAGAAGAAGAGGAGAGAGAAATAGAAAGAAAATACTAAAATAATGGAGATTCCTTAGCTCCGGTGGAATCTCCGTTCTCCCAGTATCATTTATCTTTTTTTCGCACCACGTGTTTAAGTTGGTGCTACGCTTTGCACCCGTTAAAGGTTGTGTTGTTTCTTGCACTAGAGCCAAAGGTTGTGCTGTTCTAGCCAATTAACCCAAAATAGAAACAAAAGAAATGGATAAACTAATAAGGGACATCCCAAAAAGATATACGGATAAACTAATAAAGAACGGAGGGAATATACTTTAATATGCCACTTATTGGTTATGTTATATTGGGTTAAATTGAGTTGCTACACCATTTTATTTAAGTCGGGTTGAGTTTGTGTTGGTGAATCTCTATATTTGGGTTTTATTTATGAGCCATGATATGATTATAATTTAAGTCGGGTTGAGTTTGGGTTGGTCAATCTCTCTATATTTGGGTTTTATTAACGAGCCATCATATGATTATAATAAGCAGGGAGTGTGTTGAGCGGGGGAGAAAGTGTGCCTTTCCGAGGAGCAACAGCTAAAGATTGGATAAACATAATCAACGAATTCCAGGAAGGTGCCTTGGCTAGTCGTCTAGGGATACCGATGTTTTATGGAATAGATGCTATTCATGGCAATGCCATTGTTTACAATGCCACTGTATTTCCCCATAACATTGGTCTTGGAGCTGCTAGGTAACTTACTACCAAATAATTCACTCTTTATAATTGATGTTGATAGTTGAAAATAATGTTGAATTGGTTACTTATGCTGATTATAGAGATGCAGAACTTATCAGGAGAATTGGTGCTGCAACTGCCTTGGAAGTTAGAGCTACAGGGATTTCATACGCGTTTGCTCCTTGTATAGCCGTAAGAATCTGCACAGTACAAGAGCTTATGTATCTGCATCAGTATATATTTGAAGTTGAATTCTGTCTGACAAACGGTTGATTAGTTCTGCATCAGTATATTTGAAGTTGATAGTTTCTGAGAAACGGTTTATAATAATTCTGCATCAGTATATTCGAAGTTGAATAGTGTCTGACACATGGTTGATAATAATTCTCAGGTCTGTAGGGATCCAAGATGGGGTCGTTGCTACGAGAGTTACAGTGAAGATCCTCAGATTGTGCAGGAGATGACAGATATAATCTACGGTTTACAGGGTGAAAATCCTAAAAAAGGCATACCTTATGTTGGTGGAAGGTATGATTTATACTACATGAACATGTATCAGAATTTCTGCATCAGAACGTTAATTCAGATGCATGTGTATGTTAATACAGGGACAAAGTAATAGCTTGTGCTAAGCATTATGTGGGTGATGGAGGGACAACTAATGGCATTGATGAGAGTAACACAGTTATAGACACTGCTGGGTTGTTTAAAATTCATATGCCTGCTTACCTTGATGCTATCAACAAAGGTGTATCGACGATTATGGTCTCCTTTTCTAGTTTGAATGGGAAAAAGATGCATGCTAATCGTGATTTAGTCACTGGTTATCTCAAGAACACGCTCCAATTCAAGGTGACAAATCACTTACATGGCTAACTCGCACTAAATGCACTGTTTTTTTCCTCAATCTCTCCCACCGATGTGATTCTCATAAGTATTGTTTTGAACAAGTAGGGGATTGTCATCTCAGATTGGGAGGGACTGGATAGGATGACTACTCCAAATCACGCCAACTATACAAACTCTGTCTTGGCTGGAATTCGAGCTGGATTAGACATGGTTAGTTACTTCATCATTATATACTTTTTAGGCTTTGGTTAATTATCATTTAGCACTTAATTTTTTGCTCCTTGCACCTCAAAGCTGCAACCTTCCACAGTTGATATGATGTTTGTCAAATTTACAGGTTATGGTCCCCTACAACTATAATGAATTTATGGACATACTTATCAACCTGGTTAAGAACAACTATATTCATATGGGACGCATTGATGATGCTGTGAGAAGAATTCTGCGTGTCAAGATCATTATGGGTCTATTCGAAAACCCTATGGCTGATTATAGTCTGGTTCATGAGCTTGGAAGCCAGGTAATGGCCACATTTGCCAAACCGCATGTCATGGTCCCTTATGTCATCTGCTGCTTCATCCAAGTTTCCTTTCAGATTGACATTTCAATTTTGATTTTTCAGGCTCATAGAAACTTGGCAAGAGAGGCGGTAAGAAAATCTCTTGTACTGCTAAAGAATGGTAAAGAAGGTGATAGCCCATTCCTGCCACTTCCTAAAAGAGCATCAAAGATACTAGTAGCCGGTACCCATGCTCATAATTTAGGTTATCAATGTGGTGGATGGACAATTAGTTGGCAGGGATTTCTGGAAAATAATGACAATAGAGGTAAGCTGAATTGTTGAATTATTTGTGATTTTTTTTATGATTATCTGCATTTTCTAATAGCTTACAAAATGCTTCTATTTCCAAAAGATGACAATAAAATGAAACATATCTTTTTTTTACATTGAGCAGGAACTACAATACTGGATGCTGTTAAATCAGCTGTCCACCCAAGTACAGAAGTTGTATACAAGGATCACCCAGATGAAGAATTTGTGAGCTCCAACAACTTCACTCATGCCATTGTCGTAGTTGGTGAGCTCCCCTATGCAGAGTGGCATGGAGACAGCCAGACACTCACGATGACTGAACCAGGCCCTGCCATCATCAGCAATGTCTGTGGGTCCATCAAGTGTGTCGTTGTTGTTATCTCTGGCCGCCCTATTGTCATCGAGCCTTACATGGCCTCCATTGATGCCTTAGTTGCTGCATGGTTGCCTGGTACAGAAGGACAAGGAGTTACCGATATGCTGTTTGGTGACTACGAGTTCACTGGAAACCTACCAAGGACGTGGTTCAGAACAGTTGACCAACTCCCCATGAATGTTGGAGATCTGCACTATGATCCTCTTTTCCCCTTTGGATTCGGCCTGTCAACTAACAAAATACGCTTATCAGTTACTAAGTCAGAGATTCAATATGAATGATAAGATTCCTGAATACTTGACCAAAAAAACAATTTTTATTTCAAAGAAGAGAAGCATTATTATACTGTTACTGGTTTGGTTACACTTAGGCTAACTGGCCAAGTATACAAAGTAAAAAATCAGGCTATACAGACATAAAGTGACATAGAAAAATTCTTTCTGTATAGTATTTCTAATTTTGTGTACGTGTAATGGTGTAAAATACATCACAAAATTATACTTCGTATATAAAAGAACCTGCAAATTTTCTTTTGGGTTCAAAGACCATTACCTTTGTCATCTTAATTTAAATCATTTCACTTCAGTGCTATAATTATTCCGTATGAACTTATCATGGATTGAGTATGTAATTCCTTTATTATTTTTAAGCTGAGGAAAAAAAAGGAAACACTAGTCAATGACTATACTATATTTGTTGTCTTGTTGATGCCTTGATGGTGCTTCAAAAAATTGATGTTGATGTACGACTATAATCTCCCGGAATATAGACAGTAATCCTGCAGATTTATTGAGACCTCAGGGACTACCTCAGTAGATAGTTTACCTAATATTTGCAACGAGTCCAGCTAATTGGAATTGCCTGAAAGTTAGGCAACTTGGGTATCGTTGCTCAAGACTTTAACCAACTAAAATAGCTGACATTCACAAAAAGATAAAATGTTGATAGCGCTCTAATTCTAACTCTAACTCTAAGTCTCTAACTACAGTTTGCTCATTGGAAGATTTTAGGACTCTCAAACCTTGTTTTGGGCCTCCTAAGAGTCCTATCTACTTAAGCAACTAGTCAATCATACAATTTACAAAATTTCAGATTACTATGTTAGTGGGTGAGCCCAATCAATAATAGGACTTAGTCAATTGTATTATTATTATATTCAATTCACGTTCTTCTGTCATTGTAACAGTCATTCTATATGTTTAAAGTTCTGCAATTATTGGGAATGTTAATGCCTATATTAGACTAAACATAGTATTTCACTATTTTGTGATCAGAAGTTTGAAATTGTCTTCCCTTACATATTTGTAATTTGTGATTTCTCCATTACTTTAAAATTTAAGTTCTGGTATTTGGGTGATCTAAATCAAAAGTCAACCCTGATCAATGGCTGAAACATACATGAAATTCAAAGATCAGAATGAACCAGTTAAAGTTCGAGTTGAAGACCTTCTTAGCAGAATGAGTTTGGAGGAAAAGATAGGTCAGATGACTCAAATCGATCGGGCTGTCGCCTCCTTTGATGTCATGAAGACTTACTCTATCGGTAACTTTTATGTCATATATGTTCTATTGTTTTCACCAACTTAAGTAAGTTAGGGAAAGCTTACTAGAGTCAATGTGTGGAAAATATACAGGAAGTGTGTTGAGTGGGGGAGACAGCGCACCATTTCCAAAAGCCACAGCTGAAGATTGGATTAACACAGTCAACAGATTTCAGGAAGGTGCTTTGGCTACTCGTTTAGGGATACCGATGATTTACGGAATTGATGCTATTCATGGCAATGCCATTGTCTACAATGCCACTGTATTCCCCCATAATATTGGCCTAGGAGCTGCTAGGTAAGTTTGTTAACCCAATTCTTTTGTGTGTTCATTTTTCATGTTTTTAGTATAAGCCTTTACTTGGTATAATAATCTGAACAGAGACCTAAGTATAGGAATGGTTATTTAGGGATATATTATCACATAATCAGACAAATTAGGACAATTCATACTCCCAACCAATGAATAATGCATGATCCAGTCATAATTAAGGTTCCTTTTGTAGTTGTCAACTGTATATTTTTTTGGTCATGTCATTATCTATTTGTCAGATTTTCTGCTAAACCAATGAAAATCTTTAATGTATTATTGAGATAATATAAACTAATGCAAAGAGCAATCAACAGAAAACAGGGCACCCCACCCCCCTTGTATAGCACAATTAAGCACCTGGGACAGCATAGCTAATGCAAACATTCAAAATTGAATGATGAAACAGTTATCTTTTATTGATGTTCCTCACCACACAAACTACTATCTTTTAAGATGCTGATCACTGACAAAAAATGTTAATTGCTTACGCTGAGTGTAGAGATCCAGACCTTATTAGGAGGATAGGTGCCGCGACTGCCTTGGAAGTTAGAGCTACAGGGATTCCATACGCCTTTTCACCTTGCGTTGCTGTAAGGATCACTGCAGAAAGTTCATTTATTTGTATTAGTTTCTTTCAAGATGGAACATTAGTCTGATAAACGGTAGATTATGGTTCACAGGTCTCTAGAGATCCAAGATGGGGACGTTGCTACGAGAGTTACAGTGAGGATCCTCAGATTGTGCAGGAGATGACTGAGATAATCTATGGTTTACAAGGAGAAAACCCCAAAGGACCTCAAAATGGCATTCCTTATGTTGGGGGAAAGTATGCATACTATGCACCATATTACATGAATAAATGACATTTTTTATTTTTTCAGCCTCTCGTATATCACGTATCAGAACACACAGTAGTTTTACTCGGATTTTATATGTTGATACAGGGACAAAGTTGTAGCTTGTGCTAAGCATTTTGTGGGTGATGGGGGGACAACGGAAGGCCTTGATGCAAGTAACACAGTTGCAGACACTGATGAGTTGTATAAAATCCACATGCCTGCCTATCTGGACTGTATCAGCAAAGGGGTGTCAACAATTATGATCTCCTATTCTAGCTTAAATGGAGAAAAGATGCATGCCAGTCGTACCTTAATCACAGACTACCTCAAGAACACTCTCCAATTCAAGGTAAAGTAAGAGTTGCACTATGCACAATACTTACTTCCCAAAACACCATAGACTTAAAAATTCTCATTGATCGGGATTAATTTGAACAAGTAGGGATTTACCATCTCTGATTGGGAGGGACTTGATAGGATGACTACTCCTTATCACGCAGACTATACATACTCCGTGTTGACTGGAATTCAAGCTGGATTAGACATGGTCAGTGATTTTCAAGCAAACTTTATCACTATCCTCTGGCTAAAATATATAGTACTAATAATAATTTGAACCTCAAAAATGCCAGTTTTGACATTGCACAGTGGTGTTTTGTTACATTTACAGGTAATGGTTCCTTTTAATTTTACTGAATTCATTGACACTCTTACCAATTTGGTAAAGAACAACTCTATTAGCATGGAGCGTATTGATGATGCAGTGAAGAGGATTCTGCATGTCAAGTTCATAATGGGTCTATTCGAAAACCCCATGGCCGATTTTAGTCTGGTTAATGAGCTTGGAAAACAGGTAATGGCCACATTTTCCAAACTGCATATTACAGCCCCTTTAACCATGTTAAGAAGTACTGTATGTTCTAAATCAGTTTTGAAGGAAATGAACATAAGGTTCATATCACAGGGTGTCATTTGCATGCTTCATTCTGCATTTTCTTGTATATTGATGTTTCATATTTAACTATTCAGGCTCATAGAGACTTGGCAAGAGAGGCGGTAAGAAAATCGCTTGTACTGCTAAAAAATGGTAAAGAGGGAGATAGTCCATTATTGCCCCTTCCTAAAAGTGAGTCAAAAATACTTGTAGCTGGTACTCATGCTCATAATTTAGGTTACCAATGTGGTGGATGGACAACTAGCTGGCAGGGATTTTCGGGTAATGAAGGCACCAGAGGTAAGCTTAAGTGTATTTACGGATTTAAAATTTGGATTATCTGCTAAAAATGCCATATAGAATGCTTCTACTGAACATACCTTTTTTTACCTTGAACAGGAACAACAGTTCTGGATGCTGTGAAATCCGCTGTCTACCCAAGTACAGAAGTTGTATACAAGGAGAACCCAGACAAAGATTTCATCAAGTCCAACAACTTTACTCATGCCATCATCGCTGTAGGTGAGCTTCCCTATGCAGAGATGCACGGAGATAGCCAGACACTCACGATGATAGAACCTGGCCCCACTGTGATCAGCAATGTCTGTGGATCCGTCAAGTGTGTTGTTGTTGTTATCTCTGGCCGCCCCCTTTCCATCGAGCCTTACATTGCCCCCATTGATGCCTTGGTTGCAGCATGGTTGCCTGGTACAGAAGGCCAAGGCGTTGCTGATCTGCTGTTTGGTGACTATGAGTTCACTGGAAAACTACCAAGGACATGGTTCAAGACTGTAGATCAGCTCCCCATGAATGTTGGAGATGCACACTATGATCCTCTTTATCCTTTTGGATTTGGACTTACAGCAAATTAAATAGGCTTATTAGCAACTAAGTTAGAGATTCAACATGAATGATAAGACACCAGAATATTGGACAGACAACATAGGCTATAGGGAGACTTGCAGGAACATTCTCGGTATATTCTTATTGTCTATGTAAGGAAAAGATTAGCAACCAAAGCCCATAATAAGGTCTCATTGTGAAATTAGCTCCCAGTGTATTAATATTGCAAACGATTTTCTTCAATAGTAGAATTGAGTGAATTCCAGTTCAACTACCTACAAAACTCAAAAGATTACTAAAAAAAATAGATTTCAGCAAATAACATCCACCAACAAAATTATAAAAAGAAAAGTTAACTTCCCTGATTTTGAACCCTGACCCAAGGCCTCATAAACTAGGGAGAGAGTGCTTGTGTTTGGTAAACATTCAAATAATAACGTCAAGCTCCAACAAATTCCATGCCTGCTTCAGGACTTCAGCTTGATCTCTTGAAAATTTTCCTATCAGAAAATCCCCTCAGCACCTCAAATACATATTTCAAATTGTTCGTTCTCCTTCAAGAACTTCATGAAATACTAAAAGCTTAAGAGAATGTCCTGAAATGGCATTGCTGATTTATCACCAGAAAAACACACAATCCTCGGTAGATGGCCAGCACTAGACTTCTACAGTAAAACTGAAAATTGTCATTCTCCTGTGAAATCACTAAATCACCTATGGCAGGATGAACATCACCAAAACTTAAATGTAGAAAAACCCAAATGTAAAGGTGCAGCATAAAAGCATGATAAATTCATCGGTTTTTTCACCATATACCCCTGACAAATTTTTTTTTGCACCATATACCCTTTCAACTTTCCAAATTCACCATATACCCTCCACGTTTCAAAAAATACATCCACTTACCCTTTTGACTAACGGTGTTAGACTTCCGTTAGTCATTAGGCCCTAATCCTCCCCTAACCCTAATTAACTAACTTAAATCAAACCCTAATCCTAACTCTAACCCAATTCACTAACTTGGGCCCTAACTACTAACTTGGGCCCTAACCACTAACTTGGGCCCTAACCCTAACCACCCCTTACCCCCACTGCACCACCACCCCGTCACCACCACCACGTCACCACCCCCTCCCCCCCTCCCCTTCCCCGTCACCACCACCACCCCTCCCCCTCCCCCTTCCCCCACCGACCCCCTCCCCCGCCCTTTCCCCGTCACCACCACCTCCCCTCACCGTCCCCTCGTCGCGAACCCCCCTCCCCTCTCCCCGCCCGGTCGTGAACTCCTCTCCCCCTTCCCCTCGTCGCGAACCCCCTCCCCTCTCCCCGCCCCGTCGCGAACCCCTCTCCCCTTCCCCTCAGTCGCCAACCCCCCTCCCCACTCTCCCGCACCCCTCCCCCTCCCCCTCCCCGCTCCCCCTGCAACCCACCCCTCCCCCTCCCCTTTCCCTTTGAATCGCACCCCGAAGCTAAAAAAATCGAAACCTTGTTGAATTCGAAACCAATAATCGAATAGGATGATGTTGATTCGAAAACCGACCCGTAAATCGAAAAATGCGGGTTCGAAACCAAAAATACGGGTTCGAAATTCTCTTGAAGGATCCGGGTCCTGAATGAAGTTCGAAATTCGAAGGGGAGGGAGGTTACGGGACTAGCGGGGAAAGGGAAGGGGAGGGAGGGGTCGGCGGGGAGGGTAGAGGGGGCTGCGGGGGAAGGGGGGAGGGAGGGGGCTGCGGGGAGGGTGGAGGGGGATGCGGGGAAGGGGGATGGAGGGGGCCGTGGGGGAGGGGGGGAGGGAGGGGGCGGGGGGGGGGAGGGAGGAAATGGGGGTGGTGGGAAGGTGTTGGGGTGGTGGTGCAGTGGGGGGAAGGGAAAGGGTAAGGGGTGGGGGAGGGGTGGTTAGGGTTAGGGTTAGTGTTAAGTATTACATTAGGGGTTAGGGTTAGGGTTAGGGGTAGATTTAGGTTAGCTAATTAGTGTTAGAGGGGGGTTTAGGGCCTAATGACTAACGGAGTTTAACGCCGTTAGTCATTAAGGGTAAGTGGATGTATTTTTTGAAACGTGGAGGGTATATGGTGAATTTGGAAAGTTGAAAGGGTATATGGTGCAAAAAAAAATTTGTCAGGGGTATATGGTGAAAAAACCGTAAATTCATTTATTGTACTATCAATCAGCACATCTCAAATGCTCGGACAGACTAAGTACAGCTACAGATTAGCTGTCTCGTTCATCTCTATTACACTACTCATCTAGAGGTAAGAAATCAGATATAGTTGCTAAAGAAAAATTAATATCCCTCCGAAGCTACATAAACAATAAAATTTTCAACATTGAAGAAGAGGTTAAACAATCATTTCTTGTCATTCTCAAACCTATTTGTCAGAAAGGGCTTGGGAGATAATAGTGAAGTTGCTCACTTGTTGGATAATCCCACTATAATTGGAATTCTTGCCTTTCAAAATTGAAGAATACCCATGTGCAGATAACTTAGGATATCTTTTCAGATCTGGATCATCCAAATCCACATAGTAAATACCAAAGCCCCATTTGTATCCTCCTACTAGCTCGAACATATCCAAAAATGACCATAAGAAATACCCTCTTGTATTTGATCCATTCCTGCAGTCTTAGGATATGAAATAATTAGAAAAAAAAAAAGGTTATTGCAAATCACACATCTACTAGCAGATAAATTGTTAGCCATTTCTCAATAGTAAGACACTCACGTACCTTAATGCATCAAGCAAGTATCCTATAGAAGCATTAAGATATTCAACCCTTGATGTGTGTTCCAATGATGCACTACGCTCCATTCGGTAACCTTGAAATTACAGGTGCAGTGTTAGCAAATAACGAATTCGGAAAACAAGTCAAGCATAAAAGAAGATAGATTCAATTTGTTTTGTGAACATGAGAGGAGAGAAAAGAACCATTTTCATGTATATAGAGAGGAGGATTTCCATATTTTTGTTTGAAATATTCCAAAACGCCTCGTACACCCTAATTTGCAACAAATAACCAGTCAGAAATCAATGGACAAACTTGGATGTAAAAGGAACTGACCTAGACCAAGGTCATTTCTCACCCTTCCATCATCATTCTTACCTGCAGAAAGTAAATATTTAATCAGCTCCAAATTGTGCAAACCTAGCATTTTAGCTTTAAACTTACTCATAGAGATAAGATTACAAAACCTCATAAACCCAGGCAAACAATTCTTTGACAGAGAATATTAGAAATTGAGTCAAGTACTAAAACATACGGATAAGTTCGACTCCCCTGTCTGCATCAAAATCTCTGAGGTCCACTGTGACGATGCTTGTATTGTCCTTGACACCTACATTTGTGTAGACATTTACTCCAATAAAATCGAAGGAGCTCTTCACTAGTTCAGATTCATGATTCGAGAAGGATGGAAGTCTCCCACCCACAGACTTCTTTATCGTATCTGGATAATAACCAAACACCAGGGGATCCATAAGCCTGATACAACATTGAAAATATTGCAACAAGTATCACCAAATTTGCAAAATAAAGATGGGTAGCACTTAAAAAAGAGCATAATGGAGCAGACTTTTTCAAAGCAATGATGATCTGAAGAAAAAATTCATGGCATTATTGGAATTTGGACAGAGTTATATTATATCTCTTCACACACCAACCAATCGTAAAATCACGAGCTCTTTGAACCGCAAGTAAATCTTCCTCTGAATCTGTTTCAGGAACACAAGACTCAGCATAGAGATTCAAACCTACAGAGCCATGTTGCTTGCCCTACATGCATGCCATTCTTTAGATTAGTTCTAAGAAAACAAATTTCTCAACAGGTAACATGTTAGCATCACTTGCAAAAATCAGTGAGAAAAACCTGGTATGTTTTCCTATACAGCCTCACAACCGAAGCATGTGCCAGCAACAAGTTGTGAGCAGCAACATATGGCTCCGTAGTAGAGTTCCCTTGTGTGCAAGACCCAAATGGCTCAGAATATCTCTGAGGGGGAATTAATCCATGATCATAACCATATTCAGCAAACATATTGGGTTCATTGTATGTTGTCCAATACAAAACTCTATCACCAAACTCTCTGAAGCACACATCTGCATATGCTGTAAAGTCTTCCCTGCATCCGCATTTACAAGTGTCAAACCATGAGCTGTCGTTATATGCATAGCAAACAAAGGAGACGAGTTTAAGATCAATACACAATCTGTTGGTTGACCACTTGACCCATCCTCCGTAATTGTCTTCAAGTGCTTGAGGAATGTCCATATGCAGCAAAACCACATGAGGTTGAATTCCTATATAATCAATTTAAAACGCCGTGGAAGGAAACATTAGTGGAATGTCTGGAAACATTTACCGAGCATTTATATTTTGGTGGACCCAAATTCTGACGGAAGTTTGTTATTTACCATGAAGCATGAACAATGAGTTCGTTGAGAAGATTGTTGTAATATTCTGCAGCTTTAAGATTGACAGGTCCTTTTCCATCTGGGAGTGAAAATCCAGGAAGAAAGAATTAGTGTTAAAACAAAGAAACACCACACTAACATCTTGGGTAGATGAAAAAGGACATATTGTACTTGGGATTAGTCTTGACCAAGAGATGGAGAACCTATACGCATCTAAACCCGTATCTACCATTAGCTGTACATCTTCCTGGGAAAGAACATAGGAAAAAAATTGAAAAATGTACTATATACAATCCAAAAGGGAGATGATGTCAATCATACATAAGCTAAAGGGATTACATCTTGTCAATTGAATAGCACTAGAGATTAGAGAATGCCTCAAATGAAAAATGAAGCATATATTATATATATATATATGGAAACTTTCATAGTATGACTTTCAGCAAAAGTAAAGAGATAATAACCAAGAACAAATATTATTAAAGGTCCGGTATGATCACCAGCAGACAAAAAGGACAGTGATTTTGTTTCTCAAATGATTGCACCGCAAATTATTGTAGAAGGATGCTAGTTTAGAGCAGGGATAATGAGTCAGAAAATATTAAACATAGCAAGGACTAAGAAAAAGATACAATTGAATCAACACTACAAAATTTAGTTAAAGGAAAAATTGACACTATGGGGCTCAACTATGAGCAGTTTTCTTTAATAGGTTCCAACTATCAATAATCCAGTGGCAGGCCTAACTATTACATGACCCATTTTTATTTGGACCTAGCAGGTTAAATGACCTGCTACTTCGGGTAATAAGGTCACGTGACTACCCCGCCCATTTTTTTAACTTGCTTCTCCCTCTTCTTCCTATACACTTCTCCTTCTTCATCCTTTACCCATTAATCTACCCCCACCCATTCTCTCTCATCTCAAACCCAGATTTCCCCACAGCAAAAAAAATCAAATTCGATAATGAAATTCAAACCATCTATAGTATATGCAACAATTAACATGAGATCTAATCAATCAAACAAATGAACAACAGCTTCTGAACATTAATTCATCGTAAAATTAATCAATCAACTCCTCTCTTCCAGATCTAGCACAAAGAAAATTTTTGTATCAAACAACACATAAATCGTAACATTATCGATAACTCAACTGAAATCAGATCTTGCGAGCAAACATTAAACCCCAATATTGAAGAAACGAGATGAAAATCAACAAAATCAACGGGATTAGAACCCTAGATTTTCGTAGAAATAGAGAGAGAAAGGGAAAAAAAGGGGATTATGAAAGTGTGTGTGTGACAGGGTGAGTGTGAGAGTGAGAGCCACGCACCAACTAACAACAATAAGGAGCGGCGGGAAGCAACACCAGCATCACCGCAAATACTCCAGAAGACGACGCTGGTGGCGAACAACCACCGCACAGCAGCTGCAACACCAAGCCATAGTGATTGGTAAGTGGTTGATTTTTCCCCAAAAATCTGGTTGCCGGAGCTGGGGCAAGCATTGCTTGTTCTTGGCTGCGTAATTTCACCGGTGTTTCTCTCTCCTCTGATCCGTGGGTCTGCCTTTTCACCGCCGCACGCTGGCGGTGCTGCTGGTGCTTTGACGCCATTAACAAGCTGCTGGTGCTGCTGGTGTTTTGTTGTTAAATTTGTTGGTGGTGTTGTTAAATTTGGTGGTGGTGGTGTTTAAGTTACGATTTTGATCTCAAAAATCTGAGCCAAATTGATGATTCTGATGAGCTACCAATTTGTTGGTGGTGCTGTTAAATTTGGTGGTGGTGTTGTTTAAGTTACGTTTTTGTTTAGGGAATATCAGGAGTAGTGGGCCCATTAATTAGAATTTAACCTGTTCAGTCAGTTGCAAGTCATCTGGACCCAAAAATAAACATAAACCCCTATAGTTGGGACCACCACTGGATTATTGATAGTTGGGACCTATTAAAGAAAACCGCTCATAGTTGAGCCCCATAGTGTCAATTTTTCCTTAGTTAAATGACCTTGTACTTGTGAATTGTGATATTGATCACATGCTATATCCCCAGTATATCCATCCACATAACCTGAAATAATTGAATGTACTAATAAGCATGATTGATAATGTTTTTATACACATGGACATGGTCATTAATCATCTAATCCAGCCATAGCTGCACGTATGAGCATAATTGTACGACTGATCACTACGGATATGAATGGTGGGAAAACTTTAACATTTTGCTTGCTATTATTATATGATCTCCCTCTCTCAGGGAACTAAAACTACTACTATTTGACACTCCCTCCATAGTCCATACAGATTACAGAAAGAATAGTTACATATACTCGTAGTAGTTTGAAATGCTCGGAAATAATTGTCTCATTTTGCCTAACATCCCTAAATACTTAATCTACCTTAACTAATTAGTAATTGCTATGGATGTAAATTAAACCCTTTAATCAGATGACAGATAATACAGAATAACCACTTAAACTAACAGGATACTAAATCCCAATTCCCAAGCAAATATACAGAAATAAATTTTTCAATAAAACCCAAAAATGAACAGTTACCAGCATGAAGATACTGGGGGTCCTGCCATCTTCAAAAATCAAAAGCACCTGCATAATACTCATTAGAACTGTATTAGCATTAATATTAGCATTAGAAATAGTCAAATAGTAATTGTATAAATGACAGAGAATTAGAGGGTAACTTGATAAGCAGAGGAGCCAGAACCAAAAATCAAATCAGTTCTGCTGTAAACCATTAATAAGAATAATTGCCCATAATCAGTGATTCTCACTGTATTTCTTTCCCTTCAGGTACAAACTCTACTATGTGTAATGTGTTCGTGTTGATCTTCAAAACCCAAAATTTCAACACAAACCCTACTTGATTATGAAACGAGAAGCACTAGTATTGTCTTGTCAATTGGTTGGATTCAAGACATGAATAATTTAATAGTATTGTCTTGTCAATCTTTTTGGTTATATTGGATTCAAGACATAATAATTTAAGAGGGAGTTTTGTATGTGGGAATGGAAATTGGGAGATTAAAAGATGGGAATGGGAATGGGAATGGGAATGGGAATGGGAATGGGAATTATTTGTTGGGAATTCATAAAAATATGTCAATTCCTTCCTTCGTCCCTAATTTTTTGGAAAATTTAGTGAATAACTACCAATTTAAGCACGTGTTTTGCAAACAACTACATTTTAAATATTTTTTTTTTTAAAAGTGCCATTATCATGTAAAAAGTTTAAGTAGCACTACCATATTTTTTTCTGGCAAGAATCTTCGGTTGGTGGGGGTCTACTTTATATAATTTCAATCAATTGTGGTAGAGACAACAAGGGAATTCAGCGGCCGAACACAATTATAGGTAAATTTTCTTTAGTTTCGCATTGTAGTAGATTTAAAATCTCAATTAAATCTTAAAATTAGGGTTCATGTCATAAAATTGAATATAGGGTTTTACGAAATTGGGGGATTTGGGGCAATTGAATTGTATTACCCTATTTAGGGTTAACATAGGAGCAATTTTGTCATTTCATATGGGTTTTTTGGACGGAAATTTTATAAATTGGGCCTCCCCAACCGAAGATTCTTGCCGGAAAACCAAAAGTGGTAGTGCTACTCAAACTTTTTACATGATAGTGGTAGTTTTTTTATAAAAAAAATTATAAAAGGTAGTTGTTTGCAAAACACATGCTTAAATTGGTAGTTGTTCGCAAAATTTCCTAAATTTTTGCTCCACTTTCCTTTTTGGGGTGTCCCTTTTATTTTGCTCCATACCATATATAGCGAGTTAAGGGCACAAAAAGGACCCAAACTATCACTTTTTTCACCATTCAGGACCTATAACTATTTTATGCACCATTTGAGACCATCAGACAACATTCCGGCAAGTTAACTCATTGTTAACTCAACCGAGGTTAACTACACCAAAAAAAAAAACTTAACTCACCCGAGTTAATTATATGTTCATTAAAATAAAATAAATAATACTTTAATATCCAAAAAGTACAAGAACTTCATGAATTACACAGAGAAATACAGAACACCCCAAAAAATAAACTCCATTACAACTTCAATCTCCATTCTCATCTTCTCCAAAGCTTCAAAAATTAGTCCCCTACAGATAGTATCACATCACCTTTGCTGCACTACTCAAAAAATTACATGATAATTGAAAACCCAAATGAACAAGGCTAATTAATAATCGCCCTAAAGATCCTTTTTTTTTAGTTTTCTGAATGAAAATGAAAAACCACATTTGCCAAATTCACATTTATCGCAAGCCCATTAATCATCAAAACTAAATAAAACTTCAATAAACGAACATCACATACATATCACAGAAAAACCCCATTAACAAATCAATCTCAAATCACAATCAACCACAGGGTCAAGTTGAGATGCATATAATATATCAAGAAAAATTAAAAATTTTAAAAGAGGAACCCTGCTTGAAGACACAACTCTCCATTGGAATTCGCAATTTTTGGTGCCAAGATGAATATGCGCAGCCAACATCATCTGAATTGCGGCTTATGATAATTGCTTCGCCATTTTGGGATTATAGCGATGCGCTTGCAAAGCAGCTCGAATCATGTGATAATGGAGGGATGAGATGAGAGAGAGAGAGAGAGAGAGAGAGAAAGAATGGTAAGTGATAAGGGTGAAAGGAAAAAAACGATTGGTGATTGAAGAAATGATACGAGTGATTTGGTGTTTTTGTGTTTGTAAGATTGAATTGATGTGTTAAGGATAGTGTTTTTGATTCATTTTATTATTCAGAGTAATGTAGAGAGATGATTACTGATTAGGGTATTAAGTAGAAAGATTTGGGTTTTGTACCATGAGTAAAAGTTTCGGGGCCATAGCTTAACCATAGTTAACAATGTTCACCTGGAATATGATTTCCAGGCCCTAAACGAAAAAAAAACTAATAGGCCCCGAACGGAGAAAATTGTAAAAGTTCATGTCCTTTGTTGTCTTGCTGGCTTAACTCCATATATAGCTATAGGTACCACAATTCTCCTCTTACAAACAATATTTTGGACCCACCATTATTCTCTCTCATCAACTTTACACAACAAAAAATTAATAAAGTGAAACACACCTATGGGGCAAAAATAAGAGGAAGGAGGGAGTATGTTTGGTAGTGGATGGGAATTTATAGGGAATAAATAATAAAATTACCTAAATACCCTTATTAACTTTTTCTCTCATTCTTTATCATTAATGGCAATATTGTCATTTTACCCATTTTTCAATTTCCAATCCTTAATACCACCCCCCTTTAGGTATTATTTTTATGGGAATAGAGGCATTTCATTCTCAATCCCAATCCCCCTTTATAATCCCATTCTTCCTTAACAAACATGGGAATTTGTTAGTCCCTCAATCTCTCCATGTGTAACGGGGATTCGATCCTCAAAGAAGTAGTAATGCATTATTGTTATGCATTTGCAAATGCATATCTATACTCCCTTTGAACAGCCTCTCGATCCTCACCCCCACACCTTCCTTGATAGAAGGAGCACCTCGTATCTTACCATTAAAAAAAAAATCTTAACCTACTTTGACCAATATTTGTTATTTATATATAAAAAAAAATATACATCGTTATTGTGGGTACTTATTAGAATGTCTCAATAAATAGATTATTAATATCTAATTGTTATAATTGGTAAGTAAGTATATTATTGGTTAAAATTCTGCATCAACATATGTACCCAGTCAAAATTGAGCACTTAACAAAAACGGAGTAGAACTACTGATATGTACCCAGTCAATTTCGATGTTGAATGTTGAATGGTGAACTTGAGAGGGGGAAAGAGAGAAAGGAGCAGAAAGGGGACGGAGGAGGGAGAAAGAAGAAAAAAAATATAATTATTAAAATTAATATTGACTCTGGTCAAACTTAACGGTATTTTAACGGTTTTGGGTAAATAAGGTTACGGAAGTAAATTTTTAATAGTATGAGGCTACCATTTATAATTTTTATACGGAGTGGTTACCATTGGAATTAAGCAATAGTATAGGGCTACCATTGAGAATTTCCCTAAATATTTTGATAAAAGCAAATAAAGATTTACTTTGAAAGTAGGTAAATATTTTAATAAATGAAAATAGCTGTACTAGAATTTAGAAGTAAATACTTCCTCCGTTCCAAAATAAGTGAAACACTTCTCTCATTTATGTGAGAGCTTTTTGAGACAAGTGTTTCACTTATTTTGGAACGGTAAGATTAATTTTGGGACCATAATTGATCACCTCGGATGACATGGTTGTGTTTTTCGGTTTTTCCCCAACAATATAACAGGAATGCTCTTCCAAAATTGAAAATTCCCGTAATTTTAAGTTACAAAAGTCCCGCCTCAGAGTTTTCATACAAGTATACTCTAGCTAGAGAGAGAAATTCCGACACTGACGGCCCGTTTGGTAGTCGTTAATAAATTGCGGTAATGGGAATGAAATTTAAGTGTAATGTTATTAGGGAAGCACCTTTAAAATCTCCATAAGGATGCATTTTTTCTCTATGGGCAAACAATCTCACCCCTAAACTTGTGTTTTTGTCTCCAAGGGGAAGCAATTTTCATTACCACTCATTACCACCTACAAAGTGGTATTGGATGGGAATGAAAATTCAAGAAGAAAAGTAGACACTTTAGGATAAATTAGCATTACCATGGGGAATGGACAATGATATTTTTCACAAATTTACACACAAATTCATTCCCATTACCGCCATGGCTACCGGTGTCTTCTGCCTTCTCTGAACTCGCTCTAGGTATTTTCTCTCTGTTATCCACCTCTAAAAATTTCCTTTCGGATATTCTAGGGTTTAGGTATTAAAATTGAATTGGAGAGAAAGGAAAAGAGAGAGAGAGGAAAAAATGGTTGTGGAAAAGAGAGGGGAATTGAAGAATAAGATAATAGTAGGGGGCGTGCTGATTGATCACAAGAAGCAGAGCAATTATCCATATTCCATATATACCAATACCATCTCGTGATTGGGAAATTGGTTATTATGTTTTGGATCTAAACACTGGTGATTGGTGATTGGTGATTGGTGATTGGTGACTGGTGATTATTTTCCTAGTTTGGGTTGGGTAGTATAACTACTTCCTTTTTTCTGTGTGCAAACAAGCTTATACTAGTTGATTGCATTTGAACTCAACCTGTGGTAGTAAAGTAAAACCAAAATGATAAAGGAAAAATTGACAGGCGGTCGCCCCAACTACGCCACCCTTCCATTAAAGATCCCAACTTTTGATTATTCCACACCAATCCCAACTTTTGAGGGTCTTTACATTAATGGTCCTAGTAGGTCACCTAACCTCCGCTACAATAGGTAAACATTTGAAACCACCACCCTTGCCACCTCTCGCCACCATCTCCCCTTGCTCGCCACCCCCTCCTCCTCCATCGAAACTCCTCCACTACCCCACCACTCCCTCCCGTACCCTCGAAACCTCATCCCCCGCTCCACCACCCCCTCTCCGCCCTCAAAACCTCCTCTAGTGTCCCACCACCCCCTCCCCATCCCTAAAACCACCAATCTTTGCCTCCATTTTTTTACCGCATTACTTTATTCCTCCTTTTCTCTCTCCCCGCCCCCCTCCCCTTACTCCCCTTCCGATGCCAATGCCTCGCTCTCCTTCTTCCTCCTTAACGAGAGGGAAACACCCGATTTTCATAAGAAAATCGGATTAACGACCGAAAAAAACAATAATACCCAATCATTTTCCCGATTATAAGCAACATAACTTCATAGAAAATAGACCTTGCATTCTACTATATCATATCCTCGCATTGCTTATTTGACTGAAAATTCTACTTATTTACTTGACAAAACTCTTGTTCTATGAAAAAAAACAATCTATTGCACAAAAAAACCCAAAAAGAAAAAAAGGATTCTTTTTAACAATAAGGCCCCAATTTATCAACTTTCTTCTTCCAAACGATTCTGAGACCCGGAAATCGGTGAAGAAAAATTGTAAACAAAAAAAAAGGGGATACCACGACCTTTAGATTCGTAGTCTAATGCAATCTATTGCCTCGTAAATCCTTTCCTTTTTTTTTTGGAAATTTTTTGATTTTGGTTGTTTAGGCTATTTTTTGTTGTGTGAGATTATGATGTGTGTTGGCTTATTGTTTTTTGTTTACTTATTTCTTGATTAATTGCGAAAATTGGATGTTTGGTAGATTTTGCTACTTCTATGAACATACCAAGAGAGGAATTTTATAGCGAAATTTGGCTCCTACTGTATTGATTATTCGATTTGAGGGTTCGGCTTTGAGGGAAGTATGAGAAACTGTCCGCTTGAATTATGGTTTGAATTGAGTTGGTCACCCTTCCACTTGGACCATTTTTGTAAAAGATCCTTTAAAGTTGGGATTGCTGTGAAATATTCAAAAGTTGGGATCTATTATGGAAGGGTGGTCATAGTTGGGCCTGCTCTTATCAATTTTTCCAATGATAAAAGGGGGTGGCAATTTGAAGAAGAATATTGAAACTCAAGGTGAATAGGCCCAATTGGACATGACTCCTTAGTATTTGGTGAAATTATGTGTACAACTAGATGAAAAACTTCTTGGTTACAAACTCCATTATTACCAGATTTTACTCAGAAATGTCTTTATGGTAATATTGGATTTCTTGGTTATAGAATAACATTGATGGGTGTTCGTGTTCCACTCCGAAGCAAAAGGTTGTGAAAACTTGTGAAGTAGTGTGGCTTTTAAAGTCATAGGAAGATCAATTTGACTTCTCTAGTTAACTTATTGCACAGAAGATGCTAATTTTGATACATTGATTGATACGTAGCTTAAGAATTTATTTGATGATTTTTTATGAATTTGATTGTGTTAATTTTGCTCATTATTTTGTTTATTATAGACTGGTTTTGTTCTCTGCTCTCTAAAAAAATCGAATGATTTTGCTCATTTAATGTTTTTTGTGTTAATTTTGCTCATTATTGTTTATGTCATTTTTTTGTTAATTTTTTCGAGTTTTGGATTGATGTGGTAATTGGAATAATCTCTCTCAAATTGGTGGAATTTTGCAATGAATTTTTTATGAACCTATGTAAAAATTCTTATTGTACAACCAATTTAATCAATAGTATTTCAATTTGAAATTAGAGTTCTAGTTCTACAAATGGGTAGAATAGTTCTATAGATGCTCATTACTCTTTGAAATAGAACACACACACACACAATTGACGTAGTGTAAGCGTCGCGCGAAGTGTTGTGAGTATGCCTAGTGATCGTAGGAAGTGGGATTTGACAATGTTACACCGTAGGGAGAAGTAAAGTTCCGCCAACAGGTTTTTTTAGGAACTTGTAACTGTTCATAAATTATGAAGGTTATACCCAATTCACAATCTATGAGATTGCTAACTCCATAGTGGTTAAAACCATAACTGGATATTCGGGGATGAAGGTACGAAGTTGTGTTAGAAGTCAACTCCGTCCATATTGGCCTCTACTGGATTCTTATTGCGACATTCATTAATTGCATTTCAACTAACATACAAACAAGTTGTTCAATTCGCTCCAAACTAATATTAGGCTAGGTTGGTTAATTATTAAATGCACACATATTATTGCTAGAAATCGTGATCACTTGAATTAAAAAAAAAAATTAAAAAGTACCTAAACCGATCATCCAAATTATCTTATTAGGTGTGATTTTCATGTACATCTTCTTGATTAAACATGCAAAAGCAAATAATAAAGCATAAATATTGGAAGCAAAGTAGCCATGCGAAAACATCTATCGTATATAAGATAAACATTAGTAAGATCTTAGGTATGATACTAATAAGATTAATAAAATCCTAGCATGTTACTATTAATCAAATAAAGTGCGTTATCTTAGACATGATTCTAAAAAAGCATTGAAAATAATTATTTAAATTACTTACTTCGAAGTTGCAACCTTTTTACTACAAAAGAATAGAATGTTAGTAACTTAAAGGCAAAAATAAGCAATTAAAATAAATAATTAAATAATTAAATTGAGATAAAATATTCAAACCCTCGGAAAATTCCAACCTTTCACGCCTTGGTCTTAAGAAATAACTCTGAGTAGTGCTTAGGGAATTAGAATCACGAAAATGAGGAATTGTGAATAATGTTCGATGTCATGCAAGTATAGTAACGATGCTCTATGATATCGACTGATGTTCTACAGAACCCCAAAAAGGGCTACATATTTATAGGGAGAAATGACGAGGTTGGCAAATTAGGAAAATAATATGGCGTTGTGGAAAGGTGTGCAGCCCTCCATATTAGCGTGTGTCGTGTTGCGGCACATGCCAGCGCATCACGCTAGATGCTGACATGGTGCATTGAAATAGGATGAAAATGGAAGAAAATAAATCAGAAATTAGGAAAGAAACCTAGCGCACCACGTCAGACAGTAGCACATCGCGCCTGTAACACCCCCAAATTACTCTCTAATAAAAACAATTATAAATCTTGATTAAGAGAGAAACTTAGGGATATTACCGCCACGTGATTACGTAAGACTTTTCAAAACCAAAACTTGCAGCGGAAAATACATACTTAACTTTTATAAATTAATAATAATACTAATATTTGTTTTCGAAATTGAACCATATGAATACTCATTACACAAAACCTCGACCATGAACCCTAGACTAAGTGATTATCGCCCTTCGTCCCCAAAGCAACATTTAGATCACGCCAAATCATCATCGCCTATCTACTTATCAAAAATGATAAGTAGGGCAAAGCCAAAACAAAAGAGAAATACGCGTTAGCAAAAAGGCTAAGTACATACCAGTGCCAGATATGTAAAATCATTTTTTTAAAATAAACATGTTTTCGTAAGATTTAGCATTTGTAAATAATTATTCAAACCTTCTATAGATAGAAATATCCATATTTATAAATATTCCAAAAATTACCAACTTTCCAAATTCCACGACTTTCCAAATATAGATTCCAATAAAAATGAAAGATCAATCTTTTCGAAAACCATTTTCCTCAACCTAAGTGTGCACACCCCTCAAGCTAGTGCCTATTTTTCAAGGTTATACTTAAGGAAACACTAGATCATACACAGTTCATAGTCTTATTATCCAGCTCCGCATAGTGGGAGTCAATAAAAATCCGGAATCCGGTGAATACCTTCGGTAAAACAATCTTCTAATTCCCACGAATGGGATTTTAATAACATTTCCTCTTTAAAATGATTTAGAAATCAAGTTGTATAAACAGCCTTTCAAAACGCTGAATTACTTCCAAAGATCAAATAATAATATTTATTAAAACATGCTCACAAGATATTTATTTCATAAACATCAACATTGTTCATCCATTGTTCAAAATATAAAACATGTCTCCATATAAAATCACATATTAAAAGATCTAGCCACGAGTACGTACCTTGATCTTTGCATATAACTACAAAACTCCTAAATACGAACTTGGATTTCTCTCTTCAACAAACCAATATTTCTAATCAATACTCTTTAACAATAAACTATTGACACTAAGGGTCTGTTCTCTTCGGCGTAAAACAACTGAACTGAATTAAATTATAACTAATTAATAGTAATGATAATAATCTAGGTTCTGAACTGAACTGAACTGAACTGAAAACAAGTTGGGGAGAACAGGCCCTAAGCTAGTTGTGCATGAACAATTTATTTTTACCCTTTTTAATAAAATCAAATTTCATTTTCTATTTTTATAAATTACTCCCTCTGTATTTTTTTATCTTTCCTACTTTGACTTTGCACGTTTGCCAATGCACTTATTCTACCTTAAATATCTTTCATTACATATTAGTAAAAATTATAATAATTGAATATTAATAATATACTCATTGAGACGAATCAAACAAGACCCCACATGACTATATTTTTTCTTATATATTGAGAAAAATTTAAAAGATCTCTCTAATTGTGAATAGTGTCAAGATTCCAAGTGAGAAAGATAAAAAAATACAGAGGGAGTAGTCTTTAATAATCCTTTCGATAATAATAATAATAATAATAATAATAATAATTATAATAATAATAATAATAATAATAATAATAATAATAATTAAATCATAATTATTCAAAAAAACCAAAGTATTAGTAATATGAAAATGCAATTGGGCCAACTTACTCTTTATAATTTAGTGGGTCAGAAGGAATTGAAGATTGACTTTGGAGGAGGTAAGTATACTGATATTTTAGTTTTACAAAAACCAAAGACCACACTTTGGTCTTGGTACAGTGGGTGCACGAAAGAGGAGAGCAGCTCACAACTAAGCAATGCTTGGTAAATAATAACCAACATTGCGATTATGCTTTTGAGTCCACTTTTGCTCTTTTGGGATCGCGTTTATAAGAGGTTTTGTGATATCTAGTGATAGAATGTTAGATAATATGGTGCTTATTTGGTCTTTCTAACACCCAACACATCGGTTTTCTTTGATATTTATTGCTAATATATCTTTCACTAAATCTATATATATAAAGAATATATGTATAGTCCTTTCACTATCCTATAATTGAAGACAAAATTATGCTACAAAAAGAGAATTGAAAGTTTAAGTAAACGACAATTATTAGTTGACGTTTCAAACTCAAAATATGGAAACTTCTCTTATAGTGTTATGTCCACATAAACAAGAAATCCCTCTCTAATAATACAATTTGTGCTCTTTTTGACCATAAATAGCTGGAAAATCAAAACATGGAAACTTCTGTTATGTCCACATAAACTAGATTTCCCTCTCTAATAATACAATTTGTGCTCTTTTTGACCATTAATGGTTGGTCCAGGCTTATACAATGCACCTAGAGAACTAAAGAATGGTGCTCTTATTGACTCATGCCCCCATCACTCAGATGAATGCGCATAAGCCAATTGGTAGTGATATAGTGTATCTACTTCCTCTGTTTTTTTCCTTAAGCCATTTGTCATATTGGGTCTTCTTTTAGTTGCACGCACTAATTTTATTTGTAGCTTAGGTTTTGATGTTATTCTACTTTTTATTCTTAACTACTTTCTCAGTCTATCCCCTCCCTATTGAGAGAATTAATTAAGAGTGCTTCCCCCAACTTATTTTCGCCCGCTCAATTCAATTCGGTTCGGTTGTAATCGATTCGGTTTAGTTGCAGTCGGTTCGGTTCATAAATTTTTATCATTACTATTAGTTATAATTTAATTCGGTTCAATCCGCCCGTTCGAATCGCCCGTTCCCGATTCGGTTCTGTCAGTTGGTCGGTCTGATTATGTTGTTTTATGCGAAGGTAACATACCCTAACCTGGACAAAGGGGTCCAATTTCCTCCTATCTCCACTTTTCTTAAAATTTTAACAAAAAATCAAATAGTTATTAAAAAACAAAATACATTAAATTTTTGCATGACTAGTTCTGCATCAAACATGTATCACAAAATTGGCACATGATGATTAATAGACACAATTGTCTTTCCCCAACGTGTCCATCAATAACGAGCATATTTACTTGAATATTTCAAGGAAAATTTGTCAACAACAACCTTTTCAATCTAAGTTTTGCGAGAAACAACCTTTTAAAAAAAATCTGGCAAAATAAGACCTTAAAAATAATTTTTTTGCGAGGAACAACCTTGACCCATTTTCTAGGCGATTGACCAAGTATTTTGCGGCTTCGCTCACTAAAACCAAACATTGGCAAAGACACGTAATCCACATATCTTAAGTTTCAACTCAATTTCCCTTCATATACTGATGAAGTCAACGTCGGAAAATACTTGGTCAATATCGAAAAATGGAGAAAAACAGGGTTGAAACATAAGAGATGCAGTTCACGTGCACTCCACATGTTTGGTTTGAACGAGTCAACGCTGAAAAAGGCTTGGTCCATGCCGGAAAATGGGTCGAGGTTATTCCTCGCAAAATATTTTCTTCTTAAGGTCTTCTTTTGCCAGATTTTTTTCAAAAGGTTATTTCTCGCAAAAACTTGTAGTATTTAAAAGGTTGTTTCTCACAAATTTTCCATATTTCAATTAAACTCATGCAATGTTTATTGCTCGCGCAAGTTATATCCAATACTTATACAGGGTGTCGCATTAGTCTTTTATGTTTTTCCATGTATAATGCAATTTTAACCTCCAACAAGAAGATTGAAATACTACACGTCTACACAAGCCAACTAATCAAATGCATTTTAGAGCAGGGCCAAAATTTGCGTCATGTAAGTATTTCCACAGCCAAAAGGACAATTCTATCTATGGTAGATCAACCATTGCAAGAAAAAAACTTAAGATAATCTTCCTCAATCACAGCACATATCCATACACTACCCAAAGTACATGATCAAGTTTCAGTTTTACATGAGCCCCAAACGGGAAAATTTCACCTGGAAGCATATTTACAAAAGCATCCACGATGCAAAGTGTTTGTGGCACACATTACATTATTATTAGCTTACATATTTTACATCATATGAAGCTAGATGGATTTCGATAAAGTCTTGACCAAGGTGCACCAAAGTACCTCTTAGAACGGACTAAGTTGTCCAATCACTGAGAGGCGCCAAATTTATCATACACAAGCCAATCAATTTTTCATGTACATGGAATGCTGGTGGCCAAACATGAGGTGATGAGATTCAAAGGTGCAGCATCATCTACCAAAACTTGTTGCTAAGGCATGTGCTCCTAGCCCAAGCAAAGGCGTTTCGGACACGACGTTTGTTCTTGAGCCATTTAGGGGATGGAGAGCGAGAGACTTCATGTGTAGCCTCTGTTTTCTTCAACATCTCCCACATAATACGAACGTCTTCATATTCACAAGCTTGCACTTCTTGGGTTAGCATCAATATACCTGCATGTTCATCAAGTGAGTAAAGTCATTAGTTCTTGTTCAACTATTTTCTAGTTTAACTTAAGAAACGAGTTAATTACAACATAAATCATACTCCCCCTACTACCCTTACTTTTTTGTACCTTGGTTATTCGGACATTTAAGTCAATAAACCTTTTATTTGTCACGTAACAATTCAATAATTAGATGAATAGCACGTAAAAGTCATGCAATTAATTTTTATGTAAGAAGTATAGCACATAAAACTTCAGAGGCAGCAAAGATTCTAGTTGGTGTATGTTTGCAATTAACATCAAAAACTAACATTAATCACAAGGTAAATCATAAATGATACAGTGCAAAGTCAACAAAAGTTGTTTAAGTGTCATTTTCAGCTTTCTAATGGTTTGACTGCTTCTTAACAGGTAAAATATCAGTCTGAAATCATAGATTAAACTAACAGACTATGATCTAGAGTAACATTTCATGCGCCAGCAAAAAACAGTAGTATATATTTTTTATAATCACCAAGTTGACAAATTTTTTAATAACTTGACACTTTCATTTCAGCCTCAAATGCTATATTACAATTTACAGGTCCTCACACGTAACACTCTTTAAACAATACTCTATATTTTGCATACTCTCAAGCTTCATATTCTATCTTAATTAAAGTCAAGTTGTCATTAAGTACAGGGATTTATTATTCTGAAGTTGTTTAACAATTAACATACACGTCCCTTTCATGCAAGGTTTAGTTTAAGATAGTTTCAAAATAAAATGGTTGGACCAAAATTGACACAATGAGAGTCACACAAATTTCTTTTATGTCACCTCACGGCAGCATGGTCCATAACTGATATCACACAAAAAGTCACCTCTTTGCCAAGTTCCCTTCTTTGTAAATAGTAATTATGCAAGGAAAAACATTGTGGAAGATTTATTTGCCTCCAGGATAACGGTAGCGTTATCACATAAGCGGCTTGTAACAAATTCATGGAAAAGATAGCCAATATAATTGAACTCAATTAATTTCTCAATTTTTTAGCTTTAAGTATTATTATTCCAGCAATGACCAAATCCATCATAATACGAGTAACTTACAGGGGCGAAGCTATGTTGGGGCCTAAGAGGGCCATGGCCCCCTTTACAACCATGTTTAGAATTCTCTGTTAAACTGACCCCCCTCCACAACTAACCCTGGCCTCGCCCCTGGTAACTTAGATATTTGTGAGTAGTGACGATTAATCTAAAATAATATGTTTTATTAACGATACTATTAAAACATGGTGAGTCACAATTATGGCGTGGTTGAACTACATGGTTTCGGTAACACCAAAATTCGTTATAACTTCATGTTCGTTACTACTAAATTTGACTTTTTTATGCTTCTAAGTGATTAGGGTGTGCCAATTTTGAAATTTAAGGTATATCATCATTAGACTAAAAGCATACTGCATATATACATGATGGCCCTCAGAAATTAAAGTATTATACAACAAAAAACTAAAAACAGGTGATATCAAAAACTAATTAACAATACTAAACATATACATAAACAAAAATCATCAAAACTATGTAGCTAAACCCTACTCTAGCAAAATCTGAAATCTTTGCAACTATACTTTACTTGTTGTTTTGCATAATTTACAGCACAAAAGAAAGTTACTGCAAATCTAAGAGAACATCAAAACTTAACTAATTAATACTCCAAAATTCCACAAACCCTAAAAACTAAATTGCTTAATTACTTGTAATTGAAAATAAAAATCAAATCTTTTTCCAAAAATCATTTTAAATTTACAAAAAAAAATATAAAATTAACTTACCACGCTTACGAAATCCAAAACGAACAGCAAGACGACGGCAGACTCTCCTAACAGGCATGATGATAGTCTTCTCCAACCGATAAAACTCCATAATTGAAGTGATTTTTCTTTTTCTTTTTTTCGAATAAGAGGATGAAGATAACAATTAATAATTAAATATCCCCTGAAATTCCAAAATTCTGATAATTATCTTCTCTAATTATAATTAGCTTCTATGTTAAGAATTAGAATTAGAATTAGAAGAAGAAGAAGAAGAAGTCTCCTAAAAGGAAGAAATACTAATGAGGTGCTATTTTATAGGGAAGAGAGGAGAGAGAAAATAAAAATAAAAAAACATAAGGACGACAATCCAGTGAAATGTGGCCACGTGGTCAATAATTTATTCGGAATAAATGAGGTTCTCTGCTGTCGGTGGCGTTTTCTGTCCACGTGGTGTTTTTACATAGAGCACACTTCACTGTTTTTGTCACCAACAAGATATTACTCTATAAAAGTTGAAAGAGTAGTAACCACCTACCTAACTTATGCAGACTTGTGGACTCATTTAAATTCATTCTTCTACAAAATATCTGATGTTTTGAGGAGTGCTTTTTTTTCACAAATATCTAATTTGTCGTTTTTATGGTAAAATTATTTTAACAATAGTGGGTGTTTTGAAATTTGAATTATGTTTGATTTGACCGACATATTTGTCACTCTCTAAACTGCCAATTTGCCCATCAGAGTTTAGACTTTAGGTGAGTGGAGGTGGGAAATATAGACATATACTGACGTGGACAAAGGGTGTTCCTCGAAATATATAGCACGTTCGCCAATTCTTTTAGGCACAGTTTCAATTAGACCTGGGCATGGGCCGGGCCGGGCCTGTTCATGGGCTCGGTCCACGGGCTTGAGGAAATGTCGGCCGGGCCGGGCCTGGAATTTCCAGATTTTGTCCACGGCCGGCGGCCCAGCCGCCCGGCCGTTGCCTCCGCTCCTCGCGGCCTGCCCGTGTTTTATGTTGTTTTTGGATTCTTGGTAGTTTTTTTTTTTTTTTGGAAAATTGGATTCTTGGTAGTTTTAGGCTAAAAAACAAAGAAAAAGGACGTTCGACCCGCGGGCCGGCCCATGGGCCATATAGGCGGGTTCGTGCCGGTGCGGGCCTGAAATAAAATTTCTTAATTGTGGCAGGCCCATGGCCTACGGAGCGGACAACGGACCGGACCGGGTCTTGAGCGGGCTCGTGCTGGCCCGGCCCATGCCCACCTCTAGTTTCAATTCAATTTAGCTTGTTTTAGGCCCTGTTCTTTTGGACTTATTTTCAGCAAAAATAAGTAAAAATAAGTTCAGTTCAGCAAAAATAAGTAAAAATAAGTTCAGTTCAGCAAAAATAAGTTCAGTCTTGGCTAATGTTGTGCTTATTATTTTTGTTTTCAATATTACTATTAATATTGTTATTATTATTAATATTATAATTATAATAACGATGAATTTGTTTTTTTATTTTTAAAAATTTTAAAATTTTAAAATTGGGTTAATTGGCTAGAACAGCACAACCTTTGGCTCAAGTGCAAGGAACAACATAACCTTAAACGGGTGCAAAGCGTAGCACCAACTTAAACACGTGGTGCAGAAAATATCATAAATGACACCGGAGAACGGAGATTCCACCGGAGCTAGGGAATCTCTATTATTTAAATATTTTCTTTTAATTCCCTCCCCTTTATTTGTTTTCTATTTCTCTCTCTTCTCTTCTTCTTCTCTAGTTCTGCCATTTGAGCTTCCAACTTCTGCCATTTGAGCTTCCAACTTCTGCCATTTGAGCCAAGCCAAGGAAGAAGAAAAAAAAATTTCATCTCTGCACGCGAAGCAAAATCTGAACTGGAACTTGGTTAGAATGCCTTCTATAATGCTAATTTGCATGGTGAATTCTCATTGATGGTCCAGCTTTTAGGAACAACCCCTCCCGTCTCGAGCACCGGAGGTTCCCAAGAAGAACTACGGCCGCAATACGCGGCTTGTATTTTTTTTCCTTTTCTCCCCCCTCCAACTCCCAAATAACACAACAACATCGAAGATTTTTTTTTAATTTTTACAAAGACACTATATCCAGCTATGTCAAACAGTCAAATACTCGCTACCTCACTGATTGATGACTAATAATTGGTTGATTTGACTTGAGACAAAAACCGCCACTTTTGCTTACAGTAACAAAGGATGATTCATCTTTCCATATCAGAACCACAAAACCACTTTCCCGATTATACACCTGTTCAAGGGAAGCACCAAAAACTAACTTAGGAACTCTGAATTATGGTACTTAGTTTCTAATTTGCTCAAGGAAGAAAAATATATGCTTCTTTACCTCACTGCTCAGTGAAAAAAAACATTATTTACAGCAAGGGAAAAAAATCTACATGATTTCACAAAAATAAAAAATTCAATGTAGGCAAACTAGCCAAGTTCCAATTCAGATTTTGATTCGCGCGCAGAGATGGAATTTCTTCTTCGTCTTCCTTGGCTTGGCTCAAATGGCAGAAGTTGGAAGTTGGAAGCTCAAATGGCAGAACTGGAGAAGAAGAAGAGAAGAGAGAGAAATAGAAAACAAATAAAGGGGAGGCAATTAAAAGAAAATATTAAAATAATAGAGATTCCCTAGCTCCGGTGGAATCTCCGTTCTCCGGTGTCATTTATGCTATTTTCTGCACCACGTGTTTAAGTTGGTGCTACGCTTTGCACCCGTTTAAGGTTGTGTTGTTCTTTGCACTAGAGCCAAATGTTGTGCTGTTCTAGCCAATTAACCCTTTAAAATTTTAAAATTTTAATTTTATTTTTATTTTTTTTTATTTTTTATTTTTTTTATTTTTATTTTTTATTTATAATTTAGTATTTATTACTTATTATTATTATTATTATTATTATTATTATTATTATTATTATTATTATTATTATTATTATTATTATTATTTTATTTATTATTTATTATTTATTATTAAATATTTATTATTTTTTATTTATAATTTATTATTTTTTATTATTATTTTTTATTTTTTATTATATTATTATTATTTATTATTATTATTATTTATAATTTTTTATTTATAATTTTTTATTTATTATTTATTATTTATTATTTATTATTAATTATTAATTATTTATTATTTATTATTTATTATTTATTATTTATTATTTATTATTTATTATTATTATTTATAATTTATTATTTATTATTATTATTTATTATTTATTATTTATTATTTATTATTATTTATTACTTATTATTTATTATTTATTATTATTTATTATTATTATTAATATTATTATTTATTATTTATTATTTATTATTTTTTTATTATTATTATTTTTTGTTATTATTATTTATTATTTATTATTGTTATTATTTATTATTCATAATTTATTATTTATTATTATTATTATTTATTATTTATTATTATTATTTATTATTATTATTTATTATTATTTTTATTATTATTATTATTTATTATCTATTATTAATTATTTATTATTATTATTATTATTATTATTATTATTATTTATTATTATAAAATAATAAAATAATAATAATAAGTATTGATAATATTATGTTAATACAGTTTAGTTCACCAAAAATAAGTTCAGTTCAGCAAAAATAAGTTCGGTTCGGCAAAAAATAAGTAAAAATAAGTTCGATCCAGAAAAAAAGTAAAAATAAGTTCAGGTTCGGGAAAAATAAGTTCGGTTCGGCAAAAAATAAAATAAGTTCGGTTCAGTTCGGTTCGCCAAAATAAGTTCAAAAGAACGGGGCCTTAGTTCGGTTCGGCTTACTTTCCTCTCACAATTTTATTTCGGTTCGGTTTTTACAAAAGAATAAGGCTAGAGCCTTATGGTTTCCCTTTTTTTATTTTAGTGACTCTGATTTAAATTTTTGTTGGATTTAGGCCATGTTGTTTCGAATAAAAAATTGTTGAGTTGAACTGAATTGAACTGCACTAAATTTAATGGATTTGAATTGAATTGTGAAATGAAACTATGAGGATGTGAACTGAACTAAACTCGATCTTATTGAGATGCGATGACATTAAGGCCCTGTTCTTTTGAACTTATTTTGGCTGAACTGAACTTATTTTATTTTTGCTGAACTGAACTTATTTTTGATGAACTGAACTTATTTTTGCTGAACTGAACTTATTTTTACTTATTTTTGTTGAACTGAACTTATTTTTACTTATTTTTTTTGAACCGAAATTATTTTCTTTGTATTGAACTTATTTTTGCTAAATAATAATAGTAAATAATAAATAATAATAATAATAATAATAAATAAATACTAAATAATAAATAATGAATAATAAATAATAAATAATAAATAATAAATAATAAATAAATAATAATAATGATAATAATAATAATAAATAATAATAATGATAATGATAATAATAATAATAATAATAAATAATAATATTAATAAAAAATAAATAATGATAATAAATAATAATAATAAATAATAATAACAAATAATAAATAATAATAACAAATAATAATAAATAATAATAATAAATAATAAATAATATAATAATAAATAATATAATAATAAATAAAAATAATAATAATAAATAATAAATAATAATAATAATAAATAATAAATAATAACTAATAATAATAATAAATAATAACTAATAATAATAAATAATAATAATAATAATAAATAATAAATAATAATAAAAAATAAAAAATAATAATAATAATAATAATAAATAATAAATAATAAATAATAAATAATAAATAATAAATAATAAATAATAAATAATAAATAATAAATAATAAATAATAAATAATAAATAATAAATAATAAATAATAAATAATAAATAATAAATAATAAATAATAAATAATAAATAATAAATAATAAATAATAACAATATTAATAGTAATATTGAAAAGAAAAATAATAATTACAACATTAGATAAGACTGAACTTATTTTTGCTGAACTGAACTTATTTTTACTTATTTTTGCTGAATTGAACTTATTTTTACTTAT
The DNA here is from genome assembly GCA_947648045.1 of Beta corolliflora. NCBI lineage: Eukaryota > Viridiplantae > Streptophyta > Magnoliopsida > Caryophyllales > Amaranthaceae > Beta > Beta corolliflora. The sequence goes on from CANSZD010003445.1 coordinate 1,606,786, forward strand.
TTTTGCTGAACTGAACTTATTTTTGCTGAACTGAACTTATTTTTGCTGAACTGAACTTATTTTTACTTATTTTTACTGAAAATAAGTCCAAAAGAACAGGGTTTAAGTCCAAAAGAATGAGTCTTAGGCTATGTTACCTTCACATGAAGTAAGGTGATTTAGTCTGAATTTTTTTTTATAATATGATATGGTCTGAATCTTTATGATTTGACCTTTTCTGAATTTGGCCATTTTTTCACGCCAATATATAAGGAAAAGCATATTTAGGTAGATCTTAGCGGATTTAGCTCAACATGTGTATTTCAAAGATATAATTTTTATAATTTTTACCAATAGAAAATTAGAGATGTTTTGAAATTAGTAAATGAAATTAAGAAGGTACATCGGGTCTGACAATTTTCTGGTTTGGTATGATCTGATTATTGATATAATCCTAACAAGAATAAGTTTCTACATCCTTAACTTGCTCAATAATATAATTTTTTTATATATAAGGTACAAAGAAAATAGTCTTATACTCAATAATTTGATATGAAATATGAAGATTCGAAAAGTAAATTGAATGATTTTTCACTAGAATATGGTCCAAATATAACTTGATTTGAACCACTCATCCCGCTTTTACCTACTTGTGTGTATGCATCCCATTGAATGATGGTTAATCTCATAAATAACATTTTTACTTTTCTTGTATGTAAGGAAGTTATGAAGTTTTTAAATGTATAATAGATGTTTTGCTTGATTGCATGTTTACATAAAAAAAAGCTAGTAGTTTAGTCAAATTTGTGATTTTTAGACTTTTTTTAGTTAAATTGGTGTCATCAATTCTTAAAATTATACTCGGAGTTTTCTTTTTATTGGTAAATGAGTAGAAAATTTTATAAACAACAAATTGTAGAGATCTACAAAATCAGATACAACCAATGAAACCAAAACTCCTGAAGAGGAGAGTAGGATTTTCATATAATCTTCATTTTGATAATTAGTTTTCAAATTATTTACCATACATTAGAAGTTCCCCAACAAATGGAGTTAATAGGGCCCCAAATATCGTAATCTCATGAATTGTCTTTTGGATTATGTTTTCGATTGTAGTTATATGATTTACATTATGATTTTTTACTTTATGTTATATGTTACGTTCTTTATTATTGATTATACAATGAAAATGTTATTTTGTTTGTTTGTTATATTCTTTTACTCATCAGCCATATGCTCTTTTCCTTTTACTTAAACAACAAGAATTTTCTAGGTGTATATCTATTTAAGTCACAATTTTTGGGTTGGATCATTATGGGGTATTTGGTTCACATATATATTGATTTTGGATCAGGTCTTTCCGATCATTATTCAATGATTATTAAGTTAAGACACTTTTTTATGGTGTAAAACATAGATAATAATTAACATTTTTCTTATTTTTATTAACATGTATGAATACGAGATAGCATAAAAATTAAATTATAAGATAACAATAAATGATGTCTCTCAAACTACGTTGTTGTTTTTATTTTATTTTCTTTCTCTTGAAAGTAAATCCGGGAAATGCTTTGGTGTAGAAAGTAGTATCTACATAATAAAAAAGATACTTTTAAAGAGGCTAGAGCGTTTCATTTAGTGTGGCATTTCAGAATATATATATAAATTTGTTTAGAATAAGAGATACATTTTAGAATAAGAGAAAATATCTAAACCCTAGCCTATCTCTTAAATCATAGCATTCGTTAGCGAATTTGTAGGGGCTTCCGCAATTGTGTCGGTGGAAAGCCCTAAAACTTGTCATTTTTGCCTCCTTAATTTAAAGACTTGTCATTTCTGCCTCCTTAATTTAAAGGCTTAGCAAGATTTAAATTTAATTCTAATTACCTTCCATCCTTGTGTAAGGAATTTCTCCATCAATATGATGGTTTTATCTTCTCTCACTTTGAGAGTTATGGTTTGTTTTTTAGTTTACAAGATTAAGGATAAAAAATAATAACTTTTGGTTGAAGATCAAGAGTATCAAACAAAAGTTCAAATTTCAATAACATTAGATATCTTACATATGTTGAATTATCGAAATTCATTTATGGTTGGAATATTACCATATCAAAGAAGCGAGCACCAAATAGTTCACACCAACAAATTGGATGAAAAGTTTCACATTGATTATTTTAGACTATATTTTTACTTAACAATTGTTTTATATTGTCGTATGACAATACATTATTGACAAAATTCATATCCCTATTTTAAAAAACAATAAGAGCAAATATATGATGTAAAATAAATGGTAGAGACAATAATGTATAGTAAAATAAATGGTAGACACAGACTTTAAAAAATTATAACTTTTATACGATTGAAAATAACATCAAAAGTACATCAAAACAAGATCCTTTATTTTTCATAGAAATTAATCAACTTATTCAATTATCTTCTTAATAATAAATCTGAAATAATAAAAAATATTATAAGTTTTTTTCGATGAAACTTATTATAAAAAAATTTAGATATGATTAAGACTAACATTATTGTTTTAGAATACAATTCGAATTTTGGATCTAATTTGCGGACATATCCTAAAATCAAAATCCACCCACTTTAGGGCTAACAATCCACACCACCGCAAGACCAGCCGTCCACCTCCTTTCATCTCCATCTTATTTTCTCTCTCCTCTCTAATCGCACAACAACTTCAGTCACCAGTCAATTCTAAAGGCGGCAATTTCATCATCTTCTTTCTTCTTCTAAGGTAGCGTAATTCATCTTTTCTACTCTTTTCTTTTTCAAACTACTTTAATTTTGAGATCGAATTTCGTATTTCCTTAATTTTTTACGCCCTAATTTCTCGATTGTTATTGTTAGTATTAAGAAGATTACTTTGGATTCATGGTTTGATTGTTTGATGTGGTGATTATGTGATTAGGATTGATTGCTTTTTTAGCAGCTAAAATTTGCTCGAATCTGTTACTTGATTAAGCTAATAGTTTAGATGGATTCACAATTAAATTATCAATTCAGTATTTGCTCCATGAATTATGAAATTGAGTGTGAGATTGCGTTATTTCGATCTTAGCCTGTTTTATGATTGTTTGATTGGCCAAAGAAGCAGCTTGGTGTATGAGTTTTCATTGTTTTTTGACAAATATAGTGGCGAGGGAAGGCGGATTAGATGATTCGATAACTAATTGAAAGATTTGGCTTGAGTAACAATCGATCCGATAACTAATTTTGATAGCCTAACAAGGGGGCGGGTGTAGTTCAGTAAGCGTAGGTGGGTGGGTTTGAGTGGATCAGCTAACCCTTAAGTAAGGGGGAGCTGATTCCTCGATCCTCAGCGGAATCCTTTTTACTGTTCTTTGTTAGCGGTGGCGGACTATGCATCGATTGATGTGTTTATATGGCTCGAACATTATTAAACGAGTTGCTTAAGACATGAATGAGAAAAGTATTTTTTTGTACCTAATGCTATTCCCTCTTATGAGACTCTTAAGGGGAAAGGGGTCGTGGATGATGAGTTGGGGTTGGATGTTTTGGGCTGTCTGCTTAATTGATATGAGATGAAACCAAAATACTTTGTATATGGAGGGAATAAGTTGCTAATGCTAACTAAAGTTCTCTTGTCTAAGTTAATAGGGAGTTGTGAGAAGCTAAAGAATGATTTTTTTCAATCATGCATTGTAGCAAGTATTTGATAGCTTACTGCTATATCCAACATAACGTTGCAATTTTGTGATCGACTAAACTTAATGTTTTCAAATCATACCTTTGTTTGTGGTTATTATTATCTTTATCTAGATTAGGTCATCTTATCAATCTCTATTCCTTTCCCTCCAGCTATTTGGCTGTTGAATTAGCTGTCGCGATGGGAAAGAAGAAGTCCGATGAAGCAAGCACAAAAGAAGCACCTAAAGCTGGAAAGAAGCTCTCAGTTTCAGCAGTGCTGGCTAGCATGGAGTCAAATCCTGATAAACCAAATAAGACATCTACCTCCAATAAGCCCAAGCCAAAAGCAGCTCCTAAAATTTCATCCTACACTGATGGGATAGATCTCCCTCCCTCTGATGATGAAGAGGGTGATTATGTTTCTGACGGAGAGGAGGAGCAGAATGTTGTCTTAAAACGTCTAAACTTGCAAGCGGAAGCAGAGGCAAAATTGCGGGATAGTATTGTGACTGATAAAGAGATTAAAAAACGAGAAAAGAAAGAAATGATGGCATTCCAGGCTGCTGAGTTGGCCAAACAGGAAGCTCTAAAGGATGATCATGATGCTTTCACTGTTGTCATTGGTAGTCGTGCTTCTGTTCTTGATGGGGGAGATGAGGCTGATGCTAATGTTAAGGATATAACAGTGGATAATTTTTCAGTGTCAGCTCGAGGAAAGGAGCTTCTAAAGAACACAACTGTAAAGATATCTCATGGGAAAAGGTATGGTCTGGTTGGACCAAATGGAACGGGGAAGTCCACACTGTTGAAGCTTCTCGCTTGGAGAAAGATCCCGGTGCCCAAAAATATTGATGTGCTTTTGGTTGAACAAGAAATAGTTGGGGATGACAGAAGTGCACTTGAGGCAGTTGTTTCAGCTAACGAAGAGCTGGTGAAGCTCCGAGAAGAGGTTGCGACTCTCCAGAATATATCTTCTGCCGGTGATACTGAAAATTTGGATGGAGATGAATCTGGAGAGAGGCTTGCTGAGTTATACGAGAAGCTTCAGTTGCTTGGGGCAGATTCTGCTGAAGCTCAGGCATCTAAGATACTTGCTGGTCTCGGTTTCACCAAGGATATGCAGGTTCGTCCTACTAAGTCATTTAGTGGTGGATGGAGAATGAGGATCTCACTGGCGAGGGCACTTTTTATACAGCCTACACTTCTGTTACTTGATGAACCCACCAATCATTTAGACCTTAGAGCTGTTCTTTGGCTAGAGGAGTATCTATGCCGATGGAAAAAAACTCTTATTGTTGTCTCCCATGACAGGGATTTCCTCAATACAGTCTGCAATGAGATCATACATCTTCATGATATGAAGCTTCACATGTACCGTGGAAATTTTGACGACTTTGAGAGTGGCTATGAACAGCGTCGTAAAGAGAAGAATAAAGAATTTGAAAAGTACGACAAGCAATTGAAAGCCGCAAAAAGATCAGGCAATCAGGTTCAGCAAAAGAAGGTGCAGGAGAAGGCCAAGTTTACACAGGAAAAAAAAGCATCTAAAAGCAAGGGTAAGGGAAAAATTGATGAAGATGAGCCACTGGCAGAGGCGCCAAGGAAATGGAGAGATTACACTGTGGAGTTTCACTTCCCTGAGCCTACTGAACTTACTCCTCCCCTTCTGCAGCTTATTGAAGTTAGCTTCAGTTATCCGAATCGACCTGATTTTAGGTTATCTGATGTTGATGTTGGGATTGATATGGGAACCCGTGTTGCTATTGTTGGACCCAATGGAGCTGGGAAATCTACTCTGCTCAATCTCCTTGCTGGGGACCTGTCTCCAACTGAGGGGGAGGCTAGGAAGAGCCAAAAGCTAAGGATTGGGAGATACTCACAGCACTTTGTAGATCTGTTGACAATGAATGAAACACCGGTTCAGTATCTTCTTCGTCTCCATCCAGATCAAGAAGGAATGAGTAAGCAAGAGGCTGTCAGGGCAAAGTTGGGCAAGTTTGGGCTCCCTAGTCATAATCATCTGACCCCAATTACCAAATTATCTGGGGGTCAGAAAGCTCAGTGGTATTTACTTCAATCGCAATGTCTAAGCCGCATATTTTATTGTTGGATGAACCTACAAATCATTTAGACATGCAGAGTATTGATGCGCTGGCAGATGCGCTGGATGAGTTCACAGGTGGAGTTGTTCTTGTTAGTCATGATTCTCGGCTGATTTCGCGTGTTTGTGAGGAGGAGGAAAGGAGTCAAATCTGGGTGGTTGACAATGGGACCGTGAGAACCTTCCCAGGTACTTTCGAGGAGTATAAGGATGACCTCCAAAAAGAGATCAAGGCTGAAGTGGATGATTGATATAGCATGCATCGATTTCCTTGTATAGGTATATGTTACCTGAGGTTTCTGTTAGTAGATTTCTTCTTCCTTTTAACCCTAATCCAATTTTTGCCATTTTGATTAAGCACTATATAAGGATATGACTACTTCTGTTATGATTTTTACTGAGTGTAATCATATTTATTGTGGAATTTCCCTTCCAGTTCTTTCAAAGTTAGTATAACTTTCTCTGATACCTGAAAATTTTGCTATAAGAGGGTGATGTCAACTTCTGAAAGGGCCTTTTGGCACTCAGAAATAAAGCACTCCAGTTGGGCTGAAAAGCTTCATTCAAATCACCATTATTTTTGAGGTATACTTATAAAAAATACCCTGTTATCTTTAGGAGATATTTGTGGTTATATTACCAATTAACTCACTGAACATGTATTGGGAGGCCAAATAGTATTAATCAACTTTGTTGCAATGTGTTTATTGCAGAATCTCGTGTATAGAACTATATATAAGACTGTTCTTTTCACCTTATGAAACTTAGTTCCACAAGAAATCATTCTAATAACTTCAGCTTAGAAATCATTCTAATAAGTTCAATTAAGTTCTAAGTTAAGATAATGGAATTAGGGAGGGTAAGGAAAAGTAAGAAGGGGAAATAGAGCATGAAGGTGAAAATCAAGAGAAATGCACAATATATAATAGATCTTCAGAAAACAATTCTTATCACCTCGAACTTTAGAAACTAATGCTTAAACTGCTTATTGCTTACTGCTTAAGAATTACATTAAATCTCTGGTTTGTATAGATGAGTTCTTTTCTAGCTCCACATCCTACTACTCTTCTTCTTCTTCTTCGTCTTCTTCTTCCTTCTCGTCGTTGCTGTTGGTGTAGGCTCTTCTTCATCACCCTGTTCCAGTTTCCTTTCTTCTCTTTTCTTCTTCCTTTTTTCCTGGTTTAGGCAGTGGTGAAGTTAAACTAGGCTCATATGCAGCCAGAATTTCCGATGTTATACTTCCGAAATTCGTCTTAATCTGCCTTAAACTACCCTCTTCAAGATCATAATCCCATAATCCTCTATTATAACTCATATAAATCAAAAGTTTCCCTGTTTCCATAAACCCCATTACGTCCAAATAACGTGCCATATCATTCAAATACGGAACTGTAAACAAATTCATCCATGAACTCGAATTCCCATACTCCTTCATCACCCATACCTCTAAATTTGACCTACAGATATTATGCAGAACAACACCAAGTTCACTTTCTCCATCCATTGCTGCTAAACCCAACATCAATCTTTTACCTCCTCCAAGATCTGGAATTTGCATTATCTTAAACTTCTCATCCTTCAAATCAAAGTAAAGAATCATCTGCGTCGTCCCAATCCAATGCGGGACGCCGCAAATAACCTTCCCTACTCCTCCTGCAAAGGGTATAGATTCTTCCTCTAGTACAACCTTTCTACTACAACTACTATCCTGAAAGTTCACGAGCGAAATTTTGGTCTTACCACCGATACTTACAAAAACTACTGAGTATTCATCCATTAAAGCATCATAACAAAGGCCAACTTGAAAAGGTCGGACTTAAAAAGCAAATGCCCGATTAGAGACGTGTATTGTCCTGTAAAAGGGTTCCATAGAACATAATTTTTTACACTCTAATACTAAGGCCACCAAGCCATTGCATGAGCCTAAGAACAAAGCAGATTGATAATCAAATTTATGAGTGTTGTTATCGTTCATTGAAGGAGATAATCTTATCGCCGCTGTATTATTGTGTATGAGATAATCACCATTGTTATAATCAATGGTGTACACACCAAAATCTTCGATTTGGTACGTAGAGTCGGTAGAGGTGATCAAGTGATTTTTACCGCCTAATAGACGGTAGAAAGTGTGTTTCATGAATTGAGAGTCTGAGATTAACGAATTCCATCTTTTGCATGTTAACTTGAAACGAGCAAGAGTTTTGAGAGGTAGTATATCAAATACTTGTTGAAGAATATCATCAGGAATATATGGTACCACCTTCGTCCTTCTTCTTGGTCTTTTTCTTCCTCTTGGTCTTCTCTTTCTTCCTCCTTTTCTGTAATCCATGGAACTTCCGTTCATTTGTTTTTTTTCCATCCCTAAACACCCATAAATTCCAACACCTAATTCTTGAATTTAAATTAAGGATTTTTTTGACTTTAACAATCTTATAAAATCTTTTTTTTCTTCAAATAATCACCTTAAACACTTTATTTTTAGATATTACCTTATATGTCGACCTTCCTAAGATAACTAAAGTTCTGTTAAATAATCCTTAAGTTAAAGATAAACATCATTTAAAAAGTAATCAAAGATAGAGTTGTAACTGATATGAGATCTTATCACTATTTGTGATATAAAATAATTACAATAATAATATAGGATTTTGCCTTATATATATATATATATATATATATATATATATATATATATATATATATATATGATTTCATCGTATTCTTATCTTAGCCAATATACTTGTTTACTAGTATACCTTTTCCATCCCTAAAAACAAAGTTTTTTTTTTTTTTTTTTTGACAGATCCTAAAAACAAAGTTAAGAGTACTATTACTATAAGCTAAGGACTAAACTTTGCTACAGTAAAATATAAAAAAGGACTAAATCTTAGCATCAATTATTGTTAACGACCTAATAAACTTATGAAATTAATTATGAATATGAATACGAATAATTATAAAATTCGGATAATAGCTACCTAGATAGTGATATGTTACATATGTAATAGGGGATGCTACACCCTCTTCTGCAGTGTGGCATACTCCCCTGCTGCCCTGCAGGCTGCAGGGCGTGTGAAGATCAATGTGGACTCGTACACTTGTAAGTTGTAATGGTGGTGGTGTACGCCTTGGGGCGGTTATCGGAGATGAATTTGGCTCCGTTTTAGTGGCTGGGGCGAGATGTTAGGCTGCTAGCTTGGATGGTACCCAAGAAATAAGATTAATGGCTAATTCTACTATATGGTAATCATGAAAATTAATCTATTATTTAAGGCACAAAATCACACAAGAAAAAATACAAAAAATAATCAAAATAATCACAAATCCACACAAAAAGCAATTCAAATGGCCATGTATTAAACATCTTTTGTATGGTTTTGTGTTTTTCTTTGTGCAAGTTTTTGCTACATTGAAACTATTGAGCATTAATATCCTAAACGATGTAATTAGGAAAATCGAACAATCAGAACAACTCGTTTACAATTTACAATCTGATCGGAAAAAAAACAAGTTATAATGATGTGTTTTAGTTTTATATTCAACTAATAAAACCGTTTTGCCACATCTTCAATCCTACAAACTTTACAAACAATAACTGATCTCAAGCAGTCAATCTGAGAGTAGATAAAACAATCACATTGATGGAAAAAAAATCCTCACATAAGGAAGGGAGAGTTATTAAAAATAAACGAATAACTAGTAGTGTAGGATTTAATCCTAGACTCAACGCGAAGTGTTTTGGCCGAGGTCCTACCGCGACTCGCGGTGGAGGCCGCGACTCGCGCCTGCTGCCGCGACTCGCGGTGGCCGGGGTCGTGGTTTGGGCCTTGTTCGCGGAAGTTTGCCGCAAGCTTACCGCGACTCGCGGTGTATTCCGCGATTCGCGGTTTCCGAGGAAGTCGAAACCTTTTATTTTCTTCTTATTTCCGGATATGTTTCGGAGTTGTTTTATAACTCTCATATAAATAGAGTTTTGGCCGTTTTCTATTCATATTCATTATATATTACCCTAAAACACAAGCCTACCCTATTCTCTCTGAGATTTGAGCAGTTCTTGAGAAATACCAATCTTTGATCCGGGTGCACGGAGTCAGAGATAGTTGTGTGAACCTTGGGGGACGAACGTCATCGTGAATCCGCACTAGGTGGTGGCGAAATTCGTTTCTAAGGCGGTGGCCATCATACCACGGCGCAACTTGTTCTTGTAATTCGGGTTAAGTCATTTTGATTTCGCAGATTCTCATCTTACAATTTAGAAACGAATTTTATTCTGTTGAAATCATGTCTAGTTCTCAAAGTCGATTTTTCCCTGATATGTCAAAGTTGGAACCTTTGGATGGAACTAATTATAAGAGGTGGTCTCAAAAATTCTTGATTGCATGTGAACAAGTAGATCTTGATTATGTGTTGTTTGTTGAACCGCCTGCGAGAAAGATAGTGTAGATGTTACATCTAAAACTATTGTTATTCTTGATACTCTGCCAAAGAGAAATCGAGAAAACTCCTAAATCGATGGGGGGATAAGTATGGAAAAATTTGTCGGGGATAATAAGGTTGTTAAAGGGAAACATTTGAACCTAATGACAAACCCCATATTTGATTTGTTTGTATCCTATAAGACTGCAAAATCAATATGGATCTCTTTGGAGAAAAAGTATGGTGGCGATGATGCGGGGGAAAAAGAAGTATGTTCTTTGGAAACTGGTTGAACTTTTAAATTGGTAGATAATAAGCCAATTATGGATCAAGTTCATGTTTATGAGAATTTAGTTCTTTGAGGTTCTTCTTTGAAGGGATGAAGATGTGTGAGATTCTTCAGGCTAATGTTCTGATTGAAAAGTTGCCTGACTCATGGAACATCTATCGTAATCATCTGAAACACAAGAAGAGGGACATGACTCTGGAGGAGTTAGTTGGTCACATGAAAATTGAAGAGGCTAATAGATTGAAAGACTCAGGAGCCCCAGCTGCAAATAATCTGGCAGTTAAGGCTAATCTGGTTGAATCCGGCTCTGGTTCCGTTCCCAGTTCTGGGAAGCCAAGAGGAGACTTCAAGAAGTTCAATGGAAAGGGTCAAAAGACCCCTGGCAAAGGGAAGTTTAAGAGCAATGGGAAGATTGAGAAGAAGCCGGGTCACTGTTACAACTGTGGCAAGCCGGGTCACTATGCTTCTGTTTGTCCAAACAAAAAGAAAGGCAATGGTTCGGGTCAAGGCTCGAAGGAGCAAGATAAGGGCTAAGCAAATCTAGCAGAGGCAGATGATCTTGTTGTTCTTTGTGGTTTGAAGTTAATCGGTGGAGAATAATTACGAGTGGATAGTAGACACGGGGGCCTCTCGTCACTTCTGTGCAAACAAGGACCTATTTGTGGAATTTGAGGGGGTGGATGAAGGTCACCAAGTCTATATGGGAAATGACAGCAAGTCTCAAGTGCTCGGAAAAGGGAAAGTTCTCCTGAAGGCGACATCGGGAAATCATTAGCTCTCCTTAATGTTTTGTATGTCCCTTCCCTTCGTAGAAATTTAATTTATGGTAGTTTGCTTAACAAAGCAGGTGTTAAGTTAGTTTTTGATGCTAATAAGCTAGTCTTTGTCTCGCAATGGCGAGTTTGTTGGGAAGGGGTACGTTAATCTTTGGTTTGTTTGTTTTGGACATTGTAACTCCTATTGAAATGAATAAGATTTCTTCTTACGCTTATATTCTTTGAGTCCGTAAACCCGTGGCAAATCGTCGGGTCATGTGGGGGTTGGTTCAATTAATCGTCGATGCGAATGAACCTATTGCATGATGTGATTGATGATGGACCTAATAAGTGTGAAGTGTGTGCTGAGGCAAAGTTTGTGAAAAAGCCTTTCAAGCCAGTTACTAATAGAGTATCTGAACTATTAGAACTAATTCACACTGATCTGGCAGACTTTAAGAATCTTGAGAGTCGGGGTGGTAAGAAATATTATATTACCTTTGTGGATGATTGCTCTAGGTTCTGTAGAGTTTTCCTGTTAAAGTCTAAGGATGAGGCTGAACAGAAATTCTTGGTCTATAAGGCAGAAGTTGAAAATCAGTTGGACCGAAAGATTAAAAGGCTTCGGTCTGACCGTGGTGGGGAATATGGGTCTGATTTCCTTAAAAATTTATGTGAGAAAGAGGGCTTTATTCATGAGGTGTCTGCACCATATACCCCTCAGCAGAATGGCATAGCAGAAAGGAAGAATAGAACTCTGAAGGAAATGATGAATGCCATGCTTTTAAGTTCAGGTATTCCTGATAATATGTGGGGGGAAGCTGTCCTATCTGCAAACCATATTTTGAACAGAGTCTCACATAAGAAGTTAGACAAGACTCCATTTGAGCTATGGAGAGGTTTTGTGCCAAATCTGAAATTCATGAAAGTGTGGGGGTGTCTAGCTAAAGTGGGTATCTCAGTCGTTCAAAAGGGCTACTATAGGAGCCGGGACCTTTGATCTTTGTTTTCATTGGTTATCTTTGAAAATAGTCTTGCTTATAGATTTACGAGGTTGGATGACAGGTCTGTGTGTGAAGCTCGAGATGCAGAATTCTTTGAAGAGGTATTTCCTTTGAAGAAGGTTGGGCATAGTATAGATGCTCCCTCTGTGGGGGTTTCGTGCGGTGATGCGGGGTTCTTTGGTTACTTGAGTGGGGTAAGTCGATCGGATGAGCCTAGGAGAAGTAAAAGGCAAAGAGTGGAATCAAGCTTTGGTCCGGATTTCATTACTGCATTTATGTCCGAGTTTGAAGCTTCAGAGTTCATGGACATGTCACTGTTTATGGTGGATGAGGATCCCAAGACTTTTGAAGAAGCCATGAGTTCTATGGATGCTAGTTTCTGGAGGGAAGCAGTCAACAGTGAGTTGGAATCCATCATGGCGAATAACACTTGGGAACTTGTAGATTTGCCTAAAGGGAACAGGCCGATTAGCTGCAAGTGGATTTTCAAGAAGAAGTTGAAAATTGATGGGACCAGTGGAACGGTTCAAGGCAAGACTGGTTATTAGAGGGTTCACTCAAAAATTTGGAGTGGATTATTTTTATACTTATTCACCTGTGACTAAAGCGCTACCATTCGTGTTTTATTTGCGTTAGCTTCTTCATTTAACTTTGTTTGTGCATCGGATGGATGTAAAGACGACCTTCTTGAATGGAGATCTCGATGAGGAGATATATATGGAACAACCTCCTGGTTGTGCCATGCCCGGGATGGAGCAAAAGGTGTGCGAGTTTGAAAAAGTCACTCTATGGCCTCAAGCGAGGCTCCAAAACAATGGTATGAAAAATTTCATAAGACTATTCTTGGTTTTGGATTTCTTGTGAATGGTTCGGATGCATGTGTGTATTCAAAGGTAATGGGCTCGATTGCGTAATCATATGCTTATATGTTGATGACATGCTTCGTTTAGTGCGAGTCTTGATGCCATAGAGGAAACTAAAAGATTCTTGTCTTCTAAGTTTGAGATGAAAGATTTGGGGATAGCCGATGTGATATTAGGGGTAAAAGTTGTTAAAACTCCTAAGGGTTATTCACTGTCTCAATCTCATTATGTGGAGAAAGTGTTAAAGAAATTTGATTGTTTTGATGATCCTCCAGTCAGGACTCCCTATGACTCTAGTGTTCAATTACTCAAGAATAATGGTGATGGTGTGTCACAAGGAGAGTATGCTAAGGTTATAGGTAGTCGATGTTTTTGATGAACTGTACTCGTCTGATATTGCCTATGCGGTGAGTAGGCTAAGCGAGTACACTCATAATCCCAGTTTGGATCACTTGGAAAGCTCTTAAAAGACTATTGAGGTATTTGAGAGGAACCATGGACCGTGGGGTTAAACTTTGTGGGTTTTCCAACTGTCCTAGAAGGTTATTGTGATGCTAATTGGGTGACCTGACCGATGATGAGGTGAGTTCTACCGGTGGGTATGTGTTCACTCTGAATGGTAGTGCAGTATCATGGAAGTCTGCTAAGCAGACAAGTATAGCTCGATCTACTATGGAAGCTGAGTTCATTGCTTTGGATCTTGCTACTCAAGAGGCTGATTGGTTGAGAAACCTTTTGGCGGATATACCTTTGTGGGGAGACCGGCTCCTTCGGTGTCGGTTCACCGTGATTCACAAGCCGCAATAGGGGTTGCCAACAACGGTGTTTATAATGGCAAGAAAAGGCACATTCGGGTCGAGACATGAGTACGTGAGACAATTTATTGTGAATGGTGTCATCTCTCTTGAGTTTGTGAGAAGTGAAAGAAATTTAGTGATCCTTTTACTAAAGGATTGAGTAGGAAGTTAGTACTAGAATTTTCGGGAGGAATGGGTTTGAAACCTCTATAGGTTGTTGTATTCCTTGAATTCTATCTTGAACTTATTTATGATTTCTCATTAATATACGTATTACTCGATCCGAGTAGTTCTTGTTGAACGAGGTTGTATATGTGTATTTCGAGACTTGGTGTCCATGGCTTTTGGGCGATTCAATTTGATTGAACGTAATGGACGGAGGATGTTTCTATGGCTTTATAGGCGATTCAATTTATTTGAACGTAATAGAACATCGTGGATGAGTGTGAAGGGATGGCCTCCCTTACGTCGAATGTCGTTCTTGTAGGCGTTCTAGAGCGCTCTTTATAATCCCGGGGTGATGGCGGGATTGTTGAACTTTGTAATGTTCACAATTATTGGAAAGACATGTGATGTGTCTTGATTGTAACTGAATGCATGTTCAACTGTACTGTATGTTGTTCATGGGGTAATTCAGTGGATAACGCGGTGTTTCTCAAGCTTTGAAAGTAAGATATGTGCTATCGGGTCCCTTCTCTCTCCTGCAAGTTCAATCTTAGGATACTTGTAGGTGAGGGGACACCCCATTTCACTAACATGTCAGTTCAATCCTTGGATACTAATATGTAAGTATTAAGCTTCCTTTTTACTGCTCATCTCTCATTTTTTTTTTCTTTCCTTTAACTTCGCGTTTGTGGGGGATTGTAGGATTTAATCCTAGACTCAACGCGAAGTGTTTTGGCCGAGGTCCTACCGCGACTCGCGGTGGAGGCCGCGACTCGCGCCTGCTGCCGCGACTCGCGGTTCAGGCCGCAACTCGCGGTGGCCGGGGTCGTGGTTTGGGCCTTGTTCGCGGAAGTTTGCCGCAAGCTTACCGCGACTCGCGGTGTATTCCGCGATTCGCGGTTTCCGAGGAAGTCGAAACCTTTTATTTTCTTCTTATTTCCGGATATGTTTCGGAGTTGTTTTATAACTCTCATATAAATAGAGTTTTGGCCGTTTTCTATTCATATTCATTATATATTACCCTAAAACACAAGCCTACCCTATTCTCTCTGAGATTTGAGCAGTTCTTGAGAAATACCAATCTTTGATCCGGGTGCACGGAGTCAGAGATAGTTGTGTGAACCTTGGGGGACGAACGTCATCGTGAATCCGCACCGGTGGTGGCGAAATTCGTTTCTAAGGCAGTGGCCATCATACCACGGCGCAACTTGTTCTTGTAATTCAGGTTAAGTCATTTGATTTCTGCAGATTCTCATCTTACAAGTAGTACTTCATTATTAATCAAAGCGATCAAAATTACAAAAAATAGATGCAAGTCCCTACAAATCCACGTTTTTTAAGGTGGTAAAGTTAGACTAGGTTGAAATGTGATGATATCTTCCACAATTGATCCCAATAATGTAAAGGACCACAAATGAATCTACTTAAAACTCCCTTGTTGAAGATCATATTCCCATAATCCTTTAGATCCCATACCAATCAAAAATTCTTCAGTTGCCATAAATCCAAGCACACCCCCTATACTTTTATTCATAGTTGAACACGAAATTTTAAACAAATTAGTCCATGATTCCAAAATTTTATACTCCTTCATTACCCAAACCTCCAAAGAAGAAATAAGTTTATCCTCCAAAACAACACCAAGTTGACGTTCTCCATCCATAGCTACCAAACCAACCATTCTTTTGTAGGGTAATTTTCCATCGTCCGGCCCGTCTATTTTCTTGAACTTCTCTTCCTTCAAATCAAAGTATATAATCTCTTTCTCCATCATTCTCCAATGAGGGACACCATTAACAACTTTGCCAACTTCTCGAGTCGATACACCTCGTAGAACTTGTGGAGTTTCCGGTACTTGAAACCATCGATATTGATCACTATGAAGTTGTTTAGGATTGAAGTTTACGAGCACAACAAGCCTATTATAAGCTATGATCGCCGTGTATTCATTGCATGAAACATCATAACATAGTCCAACTCGTAAATGACTAAGATATGGTCCATAATGAAGGCCAATTCCATGCACAGAAATGTAATTTCCTGTCAAAGGGTTCCATAAAACATAGTCTTGGTAATTAAAGATTGAGGCTACCAAACCATTGTATGAGCCAAGGATGAAAGCAGATTGCCGGAGTTTGGAAATATTATTCGTGTTCGTGTTTGTGTTCGTGTTCGTTGCAGGAGATAATGATCTAATTGATGCTTCATTATCGTAGATGAGATGATTACCGTTTCTATAATCAATGGTGTACATAGAAAACTTTCGAGTTTTAGACTCAAGAAAGATCAGGGGGTTATTACCGCCTAATTCACAATTAGAAGTGTGGTGCATTAAATGGGGATGTGAGATTAAGGTGTTCCATTTCTTGCATGTTAACTTGAAACGAGCAAGAGATTTAAGAGGTAATCTATTGAATATTTGTTTAAGGATATCTTCAGATAAATATGGTACCACTGCCATTTTTTGTTTTGTTTGAATTATTGAGTTGTTGGTTTTGATATTTAGATTGAGATATCAGGTCAGTTGTTTGAACAATAGGATACTATGGTTTATAGAGTGGTATTTGAGGAACTTTTGAAACCTTCAAAATCTCCAAATACTTTCTGATTTTGATAGAATATGTCAATATTTGTAAATAATCTTTTTGATTATTATTTGATATATTTTGTATATAGTAATGTTTGATTAGCTTCCTTAGTTATAGCCATTAGTTACGTTGATAGATATGATATAGTGTTGTTACTGTTGTATATCAACGAGAAGATCACGAAAGATACCATTCAAATATTGAGATATTCTATCAGAGTTGCCTATTATTACGTAACTTGTTATGATTGAAATTTAAACGATAATTTTTATATCTCCAAAATTTAAATTGAGGAATAATTAATGGAAAGAGGAAAATAAAAGAAAATTATTAAAATGATGTGAATTCAAAAGAGAATGAATTTTTATATATGACTTTAATCCTGTAACGATGCCTTAAATGGAAACGGATACAGTTTAACGATTAAGGACACAAACATGGATACAAGAAAGTAATGGAGGGGGTGCCAAATTTTTTTGAAAAGCTAAAATGATGTGAATACATTTAGGAAAATACTCAACGTATTAGGATGCTACTCTTGCACCCGAACTCGCAAAAGGAAGAGGTTCGTTTTGCCACCAAAGAGATCTCCTTTATCATAAAGCTGTATTTTTACGTTATTCACTAACAGTCTGTTTGGTTCATTTTTAGTAAAGAAAAGGAAGGGAAGAGAAAAGAAGGGAAGAGAAAAGAAGGGAAGAGAAGGGATGAAAAAGGAAAAAAAAACCTTAATTTCCCATGTTTAATTTGGTATAAATTTTCTCTTTCCTTCCAAATTCCCCCACTTTTGGGAGGAAAGGAAAGTGAAATTTTATTAAAGAGTCTTTCCTTCCAATTCCTTCCATTT
Source organism: Beta corolliflora (assembly GCA_947648045.1). NCBI lineage: Eukaryota > Viridiplantae > Streptophyta > Magnoliopsida > Caryophyllales > Amaranthaceae > Beta > Beta corolliflora. The sequence continues at coordinate 1,624,259 of CANSZD010003445.1, forward strand.
CCTTTCACTTAAATTTTTCTAATGAACCAAACATTGGAAAGTAAAAAATTTTCTTCTATTTCCTTTCCTTTCCTTCCAAATCCTTTCTACCAAACAAACTGTAAATGTTGATAAGTTATTTTGGTAAGAGGTTGGTGATATTCAGATTACATTTAAAGAATTTATGGTCTATGGAGTATATTGGAGCTAATCAATATGAATTTGACCCGCTGGCCTAGTCCGACCCATTTTGAAATGACCATGGGTTTAGGCTAAAAGTTTTAGTCGACTCGGCCAATAACTTGGGCAATCTATTAAGGCTTTGAGCTTTAATCTTAGGCCCAAAATCATTTTTTAGCATATTATAGCGTTAGGCTTGAAAGTTAGGCCCAACACAATGACAACTTTTTTGAGTAAAAGCCCTACCTAACTCATAATCACTTCCAATATGGTATAATTCTATTTTCGATTTAAAAGAAAATTGCCACCTTATAAAAAAGTAAGGGGCCAACAAGCCTATCACATAAAAATTTAAAAGTTCCTCGATCTTACAAATAAATTATGTCTGCTTTTTAAGTGATTTGCCATTGAAATTAATCGTTTACAACCATTAGTTCAAACTGAAAACATTAAAAAGATTAGAAATAAGTCTACACATTAAATACAAGAATTAAAGTGCGTTCTCTTCCTTAAATTTAGTACAACTTATCTGAGCTTATTAAAACTTAGTTGATATGGTGTTATATTGTACATAAACTAATCTAAACTTATTGAAACTAATCTTATCTAAACTTATTGCATTGAAACTTATTTTGGGTGAAGAGGAAGCGCCCTTATTACTACTAATCTACAGAAGCCAATGCAAATCCACTGAACTCCTTTGTTTCAAATCTAAAACTAATAATTAACAAATTAAATCACTACTTTATTCATGCATGTTTTTGGTAACTATAACATTATGGTAGACTATAACATTAAAATTAACTATAACATTATGATAGAATATAAAACTAATTATGGGGGCTTCAACTATCATCTTAAACTTTTGGTTAAGTTGCTCCTTTGACACATTAACCAGTAATGTCGTCTATATAATCACTTTATTACAAATCTTCAATTCTTCTTTCTCTTGTTCTTCTTTTTCTTCTTTTTCTTCTTTTCTCCCCTTATTTTTTTTGGTATAGGTGGTACAAAAGTTAGACTCGGCTCAAATGTGGTAATAACAGAATAATGTGGATTGGGCTTCAAATAAATTCGCCTTAAACTTTCCTGTTGAAGATCACATGCCCATAATCCTTCAAATCTCGTATTAATCAAAATTTCCGTAGTTGGCATGCATCCCAACACATCCATATCCGATAAACCTATACTTGCTACACTAGTCTTGTACGGAATTATAAACAGCTTAGTCCATGATCCAAAATCCATATACTTCTCCATCACCCAAATCTCCAAAGATAACGAAGGAATATGGCAAAGAACTATACCAAGTTGACGTTGTCCATCCATAGCTGCCAAACCGAACAATTCATTGGTATTGGCTCGATTTGGCCATTCGATTCCCTTAAATTTCTTCTCCTTCACATCGAAGTAAATAATTCCCCTCTCTGTTCTCTTCGTATTCATCCAATGTGGGACACCACGGACAATCTTCCCTACTCCTTTGGCAAGAAGTTTAGGTGAATAATTCGAACTACACGTACCATCCTTAAAGTTTACGACCTCAACAAATTGACCGTACGCTACTACCGTGGTGTATTCATCGCAAGATGCATCATAACAAAGTCCAACTTTTAAATCTTCAAGATTTTCAAGATAGTGAGCCCGATCCCCAAATATAGTACTATGGTTTTCCGTCAAAGGGTTCCACAAAATATATCTTCGGTAATCATATAGTAAGGCTACCAAACCATTGCATGAGCCAATGAGTATGGATTGGCTAATTAGTTTTGAAGGAGGATTATGAGTTTGTCTAATCACTGCTTCATTATCGTGTATGAGATGATGATGATCAAAGGTGCGCATGTAAAACTTTAGGGTTCTCGATTCGAGGAAAATTAAGTGATAATTATTACCTCCTAACACACGCTGCTTAAGAGTGTCGTGCATAAATTGAGAATCCGAGATTAAAGAATTCCATATCTTGCATGTTAACTTGCAACGAGCAATAGATTTAAGAGGTAATTTATTGAATATATGTTGAATAATTTCTTCAGGAAGATATGGCAATGGTGATGCTGACGGTGGCTTCACTTTTGCCTTTCTTCTTCTTGGTCGATTTTTACCTCTTGATCTTCTCTTTCTGCTCCATTGAACTTCCATTGATTTTTTTCTTTATTTTTGGATTGCTATAGATTGTGTAACTGGAGAATTAGAAATCGATCTATATATACAAGGATAGTCAATCCTAAGTAAATTAGCAATCCAAACATAATAAGGAAATAGGAATATATATATATATATATATATATATATATATATATATATATATATATATATATATATATATATATATATATATATATATATATATATATATATATATATATATATATATATATATATATTTGAAACATATATATGAGGATAATATGATTACTAACGTGTACATAATAAGAATTTACAATAGTCAATCCTAATTAAATTAGGAATCCAAAAATATAATTAAGATCACTACTAAAAAAAATATTTTTTTCTTCCGCTTGCTTAATCACCGGCGGCCCGCCACGCCCACCGTGGAAAAGTCGTTGCGCCTCCCACTCCTAGGGATTTTTTATTTTATTGTAGTGTAAACTAAAAATTTAATTTTAATTTGGTGTAGTTTTAGATATTTTTTTTTTGTGTGGATAATTGGTTTAGGTTTGGTTTAATTGGTTTAGTATTTTCTCATGACGATTTTTAATTTTCCTATTGTTTCTTCCTACTTTTATTTAGCCCACAACAGTCTACTCTGGAGAAGTTTTGGGAACTCTGTGAAAAGCAGCTTGATGTATGCAAGTAAGTATTTCTTTGTCTCCTACATATTCACCACTATCATTGGTTTCATGAATGATTGATTGGTTCATTGCTTCCTTTGAATAAAAGTTCACTAAGAGTCTACAGTTAAGCCAAAATCAGAAGTATGAGTTAACCTTTTTTAACTTATGATATCAATCAACCAAAACTATTTCATACTCTTTTCAGTTCCACCTAAATCTGTATTAGTTGGCAGGTTTATTGTGCTTCTCTTTGGCCTGTTCTCTTCGGCATAAAACAACTGAACTGAACTAAATTAAATTATAACTAATTAATAGTCATGATAATAATTTAGGAACTAAAGCGAATTGAAATTGAACCGAAGCGAAGCGACGAAAATGTTATGGGGAAAACTGCCTTTGTCTTTCTAGATATATAACTATATGACATGGGTTAAGTAGGTTTATATAAGTTCTTTTAATTATATTGGACGTTTCATAATTATCGTTTATATACTGAGTATATAAGTTCTTTTAGTTATCGTTTATGTACTCAGTAATCAGTATATTAGACATGTTCTGTTAATACTCAGTAGGTTCTTATAAACAAAAATATGACTAATATACTCAGTAGGTTCTTATATATGTTCTGTTACTTTTAAGGTTCTTATACTCAGTAGGAGCCATCTGATTCTTAATTGCCATAATGCCATCCCTTTCAGGCTCGATTTCGACCCAAACCCTCCTATATTGCCACTCTCATCATGAATTTTTTGATCATGACCTTTTTCTTTAGACTGTAATGACTCACTGATATTGCTCCTATCAAGATCTTTCTGAATAACCTCATTCGAAGTTTCGAATTTCTCTTCCTTCTTAATTCACTTGGGGTAACTTTACAGAATCAGTCCCAAATCTGATCCCAACCTTTTGTTCATCTCAACTTTTAGTGCCATTATTGTTAGCTAACAAAGGACTCTTGAGCTTTAAACCACCCTTTTCCTTTAAAATTGACATCAGAAGAATGCACAAAAAGGAGCAGCAGCAAAAGATTTAACAAAAAGTCTGAACCTTTTTGAAAATTGAGCAGCTTGATGCCAAATGCACTGAGTTTAATTTTAACAACTCATGCATCAATAGTAATTATTCAAAACCAACTTAATGAGTCTTAAATGCATAGGAGTAGTTATTGTAAGTATGCTATAGATTCTATTGATATGTGAAAGCAGGAACTAACTTATGCTCTGAAAAATCTTGAAAAAGCTACTCAGCTATTGTGAATTTGTGATGTAGCTGTAGATGTCTCCACTCTCTGTTTCACCTACAAACATACATATTCTCCTGATCGTTTTTCCTCTCAATTTATAGGCTAAATTTGATTGGAGTTCATTTAAAATAAACTGAGTTAAAATAAAAGGAGAGTATTAGTGGTAAATCTGCTATGGGCAGATATATTAGCTTGATCTGGATGTTCTTAACAAATAGGAAGCCGATTGTAGACGACCATAGCTTGATCTGGATGTTCTTAGCAAATAAACCGATTGGTTCTTAGCAAATTGGCACCATATGTAATGAAAGCGGAGATAACTTTACATGCATGCATTGGGATCTTCACAGGAGATGATTTTTCCTATTATTAGACTATTTCATTATGATCTTTTACCTTTCTATAATTTGCACCATGTATATAAAGAATCATGATGGTTTTCTATGTCATGAACTGAAATATATCCTAGCTCTAATCGATTTGTTATTTATGAGTTTGTGTAGAAGTATTTTATAAAATATATATATATATATTGTAATCCCCCATAATTTTAAAGGATTTTATAAATATATTTTAGCACATATATATTTATATTTTAGTTGAAATGATTTTATTATTTAAAGTAGGTTGACTATTTTAAAAAGTCAAATGAAATTATTTTAAGAATTCAAGAAAGTTGAAAATATTTTAATTAGGCATGCTTTGAAAAAGGTTTGAAATACGGATTTGATTTGGAAAAGAAGTCTAAGTGGACTTGAGGAACCCAAATTCTAAGTAGATTAGAAAAAGGAGTTATATTGATGCTAGGAGTTCTAATCTATCAGTCCTAGTTGTCATCAAATTATATTCAAACTCAATCTCCTTTTCCTAAGCCCAAAAAGAAAACCCTACTTATAAATACCTTAAGCCCAATTATTTTTACCACACAAAGATTATTTTCATTCTTCCTCTCTCAAAATCTCACGGCATTCTCTCTTTCTCTTCCACGTAAAAAAAATTCAGGTTTCTTCCTCTTAAGTTTCTTTCTTCTTCTTCAAGTAACGCTTTCTTCTTCGCTAAGAAACGTCACCACCGCCGCCGTTGACCACCGTCGATCGCCGCTGCTGCCACCAAGACTCTTCCTTGGCCGGCGCATCATCACTTTCCTCTTGTGTTGGTTTAATTCTTTTCTTCTTCTTCAAGTTTCCATTAAAGACTATGTTTTTATGCTTTATTTTAATGTTAATCATGATTATTGATTTTAATTTACTGTTTTAATAAATAATCTTGATTCATATATATATTATATTATAAGAATAATAATTCAGATTTGTTTATTATTGTTAGATTGAAGTTTTAATAATTAAAGCATGGATTTTTAGGGTGTTAATTATTAGAAAACCATAGTAGCATATTATATACTATGAGATTGATTGAATTTATGATTTTAAGCATGTTTAAGTGGGTTTAAAGAAGGTTTCATGATTTTATAAGTTGCTGGAATTTCAGAAAGTATTTTATTTAGGGAGTTTTAAGAATTTTAATTACTAGTATGGTGGTACTATGCTAAGAATTAAAAGTAATTGGAGTTTTGGTAGAAAAATCAACTTTTGAATATGTTTAAAGGGGATTTTAAATATTTTAAAGTTGCTGTCTTTTTATTTAAGAGTATTGATTTTAGCTATATTTAATTTCTAGGCGGAGAGTATTCCGTAGGAGATTTTTAAAGGGGCTAAAGTGGCCAGTCGACTAGTTTACACAAGGTACGTACATACCTATGTGATGATTGAGATAGTAGCATGATTTTATGAAGAAGAATTAAGTAGTATCATGTATAGGAACTATGTTGAGTTCATGTATGATATTTATTATGTTGGATTTTGCATGTTTATGCCTGTGTGCAAACATGTTGATTATAATAATTGATTTTGAGTAGAATATCATGTTTGTATGGAATATTGATGCAAGCATGTTAATGGGATTGGGAACTTTAATTATTAATTCACATGGGGGAATTAATATATTATTAAGATTGATTCATGATTATTCATGTGTTCCCTTACAAGTATTATTTTCACTACTTCATGAGGACTGTGGGCCTTATTTGGTAAGTTGATAAGAGTATGCCTTTTAAAGGTAAGTTTGATTGTTGGCTAGGTTCAACAAATGAGAAAGTTAAGATTTAAAAGAAAGTAAGTCTTGGATTGTAAGTTGTGACCACTTATTAAATCCTAAGATAAAAGAAGTTCAATTGTGTATGTTGAATTGTTATTTCTGTATTGCTTGAATGTGTGTCATAACAAGTAATAATCTGTAAGAACGTAAAGTGTAACAAGGATGGTTATAGACTTTAGGCGGGTGCACGTCTAGAGTTGGACATTAGGAGTTGGGGTACATGGTGAGCGAGCCATGGCTTTTTTACGAGGAGATGGATTGATCACCATCCCTTTTTCAGTTAGCAAAGGTTCCTCGATATCGCAGGTCATTTCTGGAATACGTGGTAGCTCCCGTATTTCGTCTTCGTAATGAAGGCTTTAGTAGATAAGACAACTCAGGTCCAATAACTATTCCATTTGAGTAATAAAAAGATGTTTAGAGTTTAGTTCAAGTAAAAGTTGTCTGCGAAATGTTATATGATTATATTATTATTTATCCCTGCATGTTATTATTTAGTATCATGTTAGGTAAGTTTATTTATTACTATGTAGTACTCAGCTTTGCTGATTACGTGCTTTGTTTGTATGTGTTGATCATGGCTTTGCCTTATTGATCCTGTGATGATCCAATTTTGGTGAGCAGACTCTCTAGAGCATTGACATTTACGAGGTTCGCGAGATGTAGCATCATTGGGAATCTGGGAATGGAGAGCTTGTGTAATTTAAGTTGTCATGTTGTCATATTATTAGGAACGTATTTTAATAAGTTCGTTTGAGTAGACATTTAAAGTTAATTATTTTTGAAGTACTTAGTTATTTATTTATTTATGACAATAAAGTATGAAGTTCAATTATTTGTTTTCCGCTGCAAAATTCTGAATAAGCCGATGCGTTATCACACGGGCGATAATACTTGGGTAATTCTCTAAGTTTTATATTATAAAGTGTTTCTGAAAAGAGAGAATTATCGGGGTGTTACATATATATATCATAATTGTAATTAATAATTATCTGAAATTATTTTGTAGTACTTTACTGGGATTCCAAACACTTATTCGCAAGAGATTATTGACAAGCTAAAGATATGTGCACTGGGTGAAATATTTAACTGCCAAAACACAAGACAATGGAGATTGAATGTAGACGACTGTCAAATTTGAATTGTACATATTATTTGATTATTTTAGAATCTTAGTTTTAGTAGATAGCATTAGATTATAATAGAAACTTTATTTTTAAGGCATTATTGGAAGAAATTGATACTTTGAGGGAAATTGTTTCTGGATATAAATTAAATGTAGCAAATATTTTTTTTGACATGATGAATAAAGCAAGCAAGAATTTCTGTTTTATAATATTGTTGTAGCTATTTATATATTGTTTTATAACAAAAAAAGCGTATATACAAGGAGCCGCAAATACAAGAGCAGTTATATGATAATGTACGTATGTATACTATAACTGTTCTAATTTTAAAAAAATTGTGTATTGAACCTAAGAAATTGGTTGTGGTCAATAACTGGTTTCAAATGGTAAGGTAAGGAGACTGGTTTACACGTTGACTGTTCTCTAAACCTCTTTAGATATTATATGTACGCTTACCTAACAGACTAGTTTTACCCATCAACTGGTCTCCCAAATAAACAACCAGATATTATAACCGATCTCCTAACCTAGGACACATGTGAGATGGAGACCTGTTGCAGTCCGATTTCCTACGCCATTTTTCAACGGATTTCCTAGGCTTTTTTTTTGTAGTAGTGGATATATAATTTTGGCAGGTAAAATTACACTAACTGTATGCTCATAAGTCCGATGTGAGGCAATAACTTAGATGACATTGATCAAATCAAACCATGGAGAGTTAATACAAAAACATTGAGAACGGATGGAGTACTACAAGTCTACAACACATACTCACCCGTTCTTAGAGAACACATAGCGTACACTAAGAAATTAAACCAGAAACATGGGCACATGGCATATAACACACTATATGCCATCGACCTTATTACATTTCAATGCAAAAAAAAAAATAACAACTTAAGTTTAACCATGCATGCATGATGCATGCAACTTTGAAGACATTGAAAGACAAGCAATCTAGCATTGATTCTTGACGACAGAAAGTGAGTAGGGAGGTTCATCTCTTGCAAGCCATTGGTTAATGTTGAACCTTCTTACTGGCGAGGTGGTGCTCTGCATCTGGAGCGTAACGACGGCGACTTCCAAGTAGTCGACATACCAGCCAGGGTGAGAACCACCATTGTTGTGGCTCAATTCAATTTTGCAAATTGGGGTAGGAAGGCAGTCTCCTAGGATATTAAACCTATCCAATTGACCCCTTTCAAAGTAGTCTTTCGGTCGAACGCCATATGCTGACAGATTTGTAGCATCTACTGCATTGCCTTGCTTGTCAATAAGACGAAGCAAAACTTTAGCATTTGTTCCCGCCCTATCTATGGTGCCAGTTTTCAAACTCACCACATACGTACAGTCATACTGCATAGGGTAAATAGAAAGAAAGTCAAGACTCGTTAAGCATTCTCCTAGCGAGTCGTAACTCGTGAAGAGGGTATCGTGATATATTTAGTTGCAACATTTGATTATTTCGATAGGGAAAAACCATTTTGAAGCTCCATAAGTTATTTAAGTCCATATTCATATATATTAATGTCACACACGCTCACTCATGCATGGATTTGTTTATAGCTTCTGCCTCTGTTTTTAAGTATATCCCGCTTTGAATTTGTGCATAATTCGTATATTCCACTTATACCATTTGTTTTTTATAATATATAAAAACCGATTTTATTAATCTAAGATTATGTATATCCTTAAAAAAATTATTAATTTTACTAATATAATGGCCAAAATTATGAATTGTAAAAAAAAAGTGGTCTATTACGTTATCCCAGTTCATAGAATATCATATGTAGTATGATATTATTGTGATAATAGAAGTCTAGTATAGGAGATATTATTGAAGTTCATAAGGTAGAATTAGGAGATATAGATTATCTATAGTACAACTAGGAGTCTACTTGGATATATTTTATACTACAAGGTTATGAAACCTTATGAAACACTAACACCTAAAGTATTCAACTAGACTCCTAAATTTACTATAGATAAATATCTCCTAATTTTATCTTATGAACTTCAACAATATCTCCTAGTACTAGATTTTTATTATCGCAATAATATCATACTACCTATGATATTCTATCAACTAGCATAACTACGTTATCCTCCACAACTAACAAACATCACAAATCAACATTTAACGACTGAAAAGATGTGGAAGTATTGTTTTGGATGAGGGAGCTTATATTATAGCACAAAAAAGATAAACCCCCTCAATTTCTAAAAGATTGATGTTTGGGAGTATGCATGTGGAGTGACAGAAGTAAAAATAAGCAAATTCTAAGCCATGAGCTCGTGAGCAATCAACTTTAACGTGGGAAGCCTAATATGTCTAAACTAGAATAATAATATACTTTCTCCGTTCCGAATTAAATGCAACAAATGCACTTATAAAGGTTCTTCTAGTTTGAATCATGCATAAATTCGTAAGGAAAAGAAGGAAAAAAAGCTAGATGAAAAGAAAATTATCTATGTTGTAAAATATTGATGGAAAGTTGGTTCGATTCTTACAGAGTGAACAATCAAGGCTAAGGAGAGGAAGACCAAGAGAAAACTGAAGCAATAAGCTGCACCCTTTGCCATCTCGATTTCTAAGAGATTGATGTTATTTATGGTTTGCGCTCTTCCAAGCTAAGATAGCAGTATAGCACACCGTCTTATTTATAGCAAAGCTGATCAGTGGCGGCGAGGTAGATTGCGTCTGTACTCTATCTATAATTACTCCATCCGTCTCAAAACACAGTTTCTGGTTCTTTTTGCACGATCTCCAACACGTGTTTTGACTTTTGACCGTCAATAACTCTAGTATTAAAAAATTATAAAAAATTGATAGTATAAAACTACACATTGAGACGAGCTAACAACATCACACATGAGTATGTTTTTTTTTGTATATATTAAGGAGAATATTTGGTAAGGTGTTATAAAGTTTGACCATAAAAAATGAAACAAGAACTATGTTTTGGGACATAAAGAGTATAATTTTGTGGTTCTATAGAGTCGAAGTTATGCCTATGCTTGATTGAATAATTTTTTTTTCAGAAAATGTACAATGTTGTATAGATGTAATTTCAGATGTTGTATATCAAAATAATAAATGTTGTGCATAAAAATTCACCATATTATAATACAATTTGCTAGCAAGCATTAACAACTTTTTTTTTTTTTTTTTTTGACAACAAGAAATCGTGCATTAATTAAAAGTCGTAAGATGTACTTAATGCTATTACATCCAAAAGCGAAACCCAACAAACGAACCTAGAAGAGCTTTATGAGCTCGTACATTCCAACTAAAAACAAAAAAAAGTAAAACTGATAAAAAGTCGCGTAGGAAAGGGGGCGTTATTGCGGGTCATTACTTGCGATGGTAGATTCAAACCTCGGAGCGCTGACGGATAAGGTAGAAGAAGCGGATGACGTTTGCGGGCCTGGGACAACGAACCATCGCCGAGCGTCGTATCTCGCCGCACGAGCAATCCCAACAATCAACTATCGCTTGGGATTCTAGGCTCATGATCTTTATACGAGTCACGTTCCGTTGTGACTCATTACTCTTACTCGAGAGTATTTCGGGTTTCTCCGAAGGTAGGAGAAACGCAAATGAATGAGTGGGCGTCACAAAACCCTCGGATGTAATCGAGGTGCCGCCTTCGGATTTGAAGTTTTCAAGGCAAAGACCATGAAGGTCAATGCTGTTAAAAAGAGAGCCTAAACAAGTTGAGCTCTCGAACACACTCACCGGTTTGCAAAACCGAAAAATTTACGTCCCAACTAGAGGTGGCAAACGGGTCATACGGGTCGGGTCAAAATCGGGTCACCTTTGTTATCGGGTTGCGTTCGGGTCGTGTTGGGTCTGTTCGGTTATGGGTCCATTACGGTCCATGTAATTTCGGGTCACATCGGGTCGTGTTAAATCGGGTCGGGTTAGATCGGGTGTCTAATCTACCAAATAAATAAAACACATATAAGACTAATAAGAGCTAGTAAAATAATTAATAGGTAATGGCTAACTCATATATAGTATTTCATGACAATTTTTTCCTTAAATTTGATTAAAAAGTAACTAATATGACAACTTTTCGGGTCGGGTCGGGTTTGGGTCATCATTATCGGGTTAATTCGGGTCGTGCATATTCGGAATAGATGAGGTTCTCTGCTGTCGTTGGCGTTTTCTGTCCACGTGGTGTTTTCATATTAGAGCACACTTCACTGTTTTTGTCACCAACAAGATATTACTCGAGATACTCTATAAAAGTTGAAAGAGTAGTAACCACCTACCTAACTTATGCAGACTTGTGGACTCATTTAAATTCATTCTTCTACAAAATATCTGATATTTTGAGGGAGTGCTTTTTTTCACAAATATCTGATTTGTCGTTTTTATGGTAAAATTATTTTAACAATAGTGGGTGTTAAACTGCCAATTGCCCCATCAGAGTTTAGACTTTAAGTGAGTGGAGATGGGGAAATATAGACATATACTGACGTGGACAAAGGGTGTTCGTCGAAATATAGAGCACGTTTTACGGTTCTTTTGGGCATAGTTTCAGTTCAATTCAATCCAATTTAACTCGTTTTAGTTCAGTTCAGCTACTTTCCTCTCATAATTTTATTTCTGTTCAGTTCAACCCAAAATAACAAGGCCAGAGTCTTATGGTTTCCTTTTTTGATTTTAGTGACTCTGGTTTAATTTTTTTATTGGATTTAGTGTTGCAAATAATACAATAAAAATAAACTTATATGTTGAAACGTGAGCGGAGAACAGTTTGTCGTGACGTGGATGATGACCACTGTCCTGAAAGACGATTTTGCGCTATCCCGGTATATATAGTAGAAATCAAGCGATCGTCCTCCAAGATTAGCACGACTCCAAGATATGTGTGCACTCACACACCTCGGATGGAGACCAGAATACTGCCCAAAACCAGAGAGCTTTTGAGTAAGTTTTTTTGTGTGTAATTTGACTGAAGGGAAGCAGCGCTTAAATTGGCTTAACAGGTAATAAGAAAAACGGAAAGCCTGATTATAAGGAATGAGAAATCAATTGGGCTCCAGAATTCTTCCTAGCAACGGTTACAATATACGCTAAAATGACAAGTCGATATACTTGCAATTTGCGTCAAAATAAAAGAAGGAAATCTAAAACGGACCACATACCCACAACACGCGCTCGCCACGAACCCGACCCGATCGGCGCGCGTGTGGTACATCCATCCTTCTAGCACTCTATCAAACAATAAGTGCTAACGAACTCTCATAAATAAATAAGTAACAACATAGCTATTTTTTCCATGTGGGACATGAACTTTTCACTTTGTTTTTTCCACTCCTTACTTTGAGGTTTTTTCTTTGAGAATGATTGTTGAACTTCCGACGTTTAGGTCATATTGTTTCGAATTAAAATTTGTTGAGTTGAACTTAATTGAATTGCACTAAATTTAATGGATTTGAATTGAATTAAGGTGAAATGAAACTATGAGGATGTGAATTGAACTAAACTGGATCCAACTGAGATGCGATGACATTAAGTCCAAAAGAATGAGTCTTAGGGCCTGTTCTATTTGGCATAAATCAACCTGGAGCAACCGAAGCGAACCGAGATTGAACCGAACCGAATTGATTCGGGCCGAATTGAATTGAACCGAAGCGAAGCAATCGAATTAAATTATAACTAATTAATAGTAATGATAATAATTTAGTAACTGAACTGAATTGAACTGAACTGAAAATAAGCTGGGGAGAACAGACCCTTAGGCTATGTTATCTTCGCATGAAGTAAGGTGATCTAGTCTTAATTTTTTATATAATCTGATATGGTCTGAATCTTTATGATTTGACCTGTTCTGAATTTGCCAATATTTTCACGCCAATATATAAGGAAAAGCATATTTAGGTAGATCTTAGCGGATTTAGGTCACCATGTCTATTTCAAGGATATAATTTTAATAATTTTTACCAATAGAAAATTAGATTTTTGAAATTAGTAAATGAAATTAAGAAGGTACATCGGGTCTGGAATTTTTCTGGTTTGGTATGATCTGATGATTCGTATGATCCTAACAAGAATAAGTTTCTACATCCTTAACTTGCTCAATAATATAATTTTTTTTTATATAAGGTACAAAGAAAATAGCCTTATACTCAATAATTTGATATGAAATACGAAGACCCAAAAAGTAAATTGAATGATTTTTCACTAGAATATGGTCCAAACATAACTTGATTTGAACCACTCATCCCACTTTTACCTACTTGTGTGTATACATCCCATTGAATGATGGTTATTCTCATAAATAACAATTTTACTTTTCTTGTATGTAAGGAAGTTATGAAGTTTTAAAATGTATAATAGATGTTTTGCTTGATTGCATGTTTACATAAAAAAAAGCTAGTAGTTTAGTCAAATTTGTGATTTTTAGACTTTTTTTAGTTAAATCGGTGTCCTCTATTCTTAAAATTATACTTGGAGTTTTTTTTTTAAAATTGGTAAATGAGTAGAAAATTGTATAAACAACAAATTGTAGAGGTCTACAAAATCAGATACAACCAATGAAACCAAAACTCCTGAAGAGGAGAGTAGGATTTTCATATGATCTTCATTTTGATAATTAGTTTTCAAATTGTTTACCATACATTAGAAGTGCCCCCAACAAATGGAGTTAAAATAGGGCCCCAAATATCGTAATCTCATGAGTTGTCTTTTGGATTATGTTTTCGATGGTAGTTACCAGGACTGAGAAGGTAAACGGCGAACCAGCGCCCAGAAACACGCGACACAGGGGAGGGGGGAAACGACTCGACTCGAGGAGGGGAAAGACCGACACAAAAGAAGCGAACCGGGGAGAGACGGCGCACTCAAACTGACGGCGCCAAAGCAACAAAAACAACACACTCCGACTGATGAAACCTAGCAGAAGAAGGAAAAAAAAAGGGGGGGGGGATGGGGCTCGACGGCCACCCTGCCAAGGCGGCTGAGGTGGTGGTCGAGCCCCTTGGGATTTGGATTGTCGCCTGGTCTTGAGATTTCGATTCAATTTCAATAAAATGATTCTTGAAGTGCTCATTATTGATTGAAATATGAACTGATCTGTGAATGGCTGGGACCTCGATCAGCTTGACAAACATCCATGGGTGGAGTTGGACACGAGAAAGCACAGTGAGTTTCACCCTTAATGTTGTGAAGCGAGCCACTGTTGGAGTTTGGAGTTTAGATATTAGGTTGTTAGAGTTTAGATATTCTTGTTAGTTAGGTTGTTAGTTGTAATTCTAGCATTAATATTGTTACCTATTGTAATTAGTATAAATAGGTAGATGTTATAATATTACTACTTACCCTTTACACAATAATAAAAATGTAACTTTACATTTTCTCTCTCGTCTCCCTTACTGTTCTTTAACCTCTTAGTTCATCAATGGCTGACCTCACTGTTTTCTGCTTTCTTCCTCCCTAAACCACGAAATTTAACATGGTATCAGAGCGAGAATGATCCTAGCTCGTAAATTCCGCACAAATTCTTGTTCAAGTCAAATCCCTAATTCATCATCATTTTCCCCAAAATTTTCTGTTCGAAGTTTTTCTGAATTCACGCTCATAATTGAGCAATTAGGATTCAATTTTCCCATTTATCATCTAATTTCGTTCACAAATTATCTTTTCGAACCTTGAATCGTACAATTTATAAATTCTTGAGGGTTATCCCCAATTTCTAGGGTTCTTTTGCGATAATGCTGATAATGCTGTTTTATTTTTTTTGCTCGCGATTTTCCGCTTCTATCTCCTCTTCTCTTATTCGAAGCATTCAAGATTTGGTTCTTGTTTTTTGGTTCAAGATTTCATCCGCAAAGTTCTCATCGCTGAATTGGTGATTTCGCTCAGTTCTCTACACAGTTGCTCCGGCACAACTGGTTTTTTTTTTTTGTGTGTTGTTCTGGTGGTTCTGCTCGCGATTCCGCTGTTATTTCCTATTCGAACTACCAAATTCGTCTCTTCTTTGAAGATTTGGTGGTGTTAACATCAAAATGCTGGAGTTTCTTTGGGTACGATTTCTTGATTCTTTGGTGTTTTCTTGATGATTTGGAATGAGTGGAACAAACTTAATTTGGTTTGCAAGTACTGGGTATTGGTGATTGGAATCATTAACGATTTGATTAGGTTAACTTTGGTGATTTGATTTGAAATTTTCGTCACTGCATTGATGATGTTCGTCTTGGTTTTCCGCAAGAAACTTTCTGGGTTGCACGTCATCTTCTGGTTTGTTTTTCTTCTATCTTCGTTCATCTAATTTGTTGATCGAGTTGAACGTTTGTATCCGGAATTGTTGCTGATTGCAGTATCTAATCTTCTGGAATGGTTGAGTTCTTTTAATTAATTGAAGTATTGGTGATTCCGTGTTTTTGATATTTTCGATTGAAGTTTTGCTGATTGTTCCTTGAAATTCTGGATAATTGTTGTTGGGTCATGAAATTTCTGGGTTTCCCATGATGAATTTTCTGGTTCACGAATATGGTGAATTTCATTGTTGGTTTCTTGCTTCATTTGGTTGTTCTTGGATGAGACAAGCGTGAATTTTTGGGTTTCTTGCTAGTTGATGAATTTCTATCCATCTTCCTTCCGTTGTATTGAGCTGGTTTGGGTTGTTGAGTTGCTGGTAGTTGATTGTAGTTTTTTGAGTTTGAAGTTTGATGGAAATCAAATTGTTGACAGTGACTTAGGTGTGTGTTGTTGCTGTTGTCTTGTTGAACAATATCAACTTTGGATGGATTGATGTTGTTGGTTCTTTTTCTTTTCTTCTCCTTCTCTGAAATTCTTCTTTTCATCATCTGAATTCAGTTTATCTACTGAGTTGTTTCTCTGAATTTTCTCTGTGATCCCTGTTGATCATTTCTCTGTTTTGTTCAAAGATCCATTGTGATCTCTTTTGCTCAAAGCCTACTTTGTTAGGTTCTAAATTTGATAGTCTTATGACTTTAACCTCCAACCCATAGTGGTTTATTTCGACCCATTAGAGGTCATTTTGCCCATAGTTGGCTTATTTTCTTTGCCCATAGTGGCTTGCTGCCCATAGTGGCTTGTTGCCTATAAAGGCTTGTTTTGTGATCCATTGTGATCTTGTTTTGACCCATAGATGGTCCTTTTTCTTCATGATCCATTGTGATCATTTTCATAAACCCATAGAGGTTTGGTTTGATGAGACCCATTGTGGCTCATTCTTTGAAGACCCAAGTGGTCATTTTCTTTCTCATTTCTCATTCCTACTCAAATCCTAAACACATATATCATCACATATTTCTCTTCTTGCTCAAATCCTAAAGTTTGTTCTACAAGGATTATTAGTCAAATTGCCGAGGTTAAATTTCCAGAGAATTTGATTGATATCCTATGGTTAAACACAATCTTCTTTCACATTTTATTTTCTTTCTCATCTTAAAATCAGAGTTCTGGTGTATTTGTGTGATTGATGGTTGAGTCAGTTGTACTTCTTTGACGGATAAAGAGTTACAGAGTATTTTGGTGGTTCATTCTCCTAGTTTGCAGCATACTCTTCCTATTAGAGCTACATTGGATTACAGAGTATTTGCAACAGCATGATGCCTACAGCAGCACTTCTATTATGGAATTGGGAAGTGTAGATGTAATTGTTGTAATGGTGAATTTAGTACTTTGATGAGACCAAAGGTGGTAGTGCATTCAGTTATACATGGTTCGGTTCTCTTCTCCAAAACAATCATCCATGGACAAGCGCTTGAATCTGGCAAGTGCCACTTTTCTGGTTTCTTTGGCAGTATTGTTGTTTGCTGCGACGGGTGCTGTGGAGCTGCTGGTTTGCTATGTGAGTTGAATTTTATGGACAAATGAACACATCATTGGGTTGGTTATACTGCTGTGGTTTGGCTCAGCAACATCATTGGTAGTAGCACACTGTTTTGGTGGTATTTTGACTTGCTCAAGTGCAGGTGCAGTTGTGGTGTTTTTGAAGTAACTCAGGTTTCTTCTCAGGAGGACCATTCTGCCTTTTTCTTTGAACCATTTGAGAATATTGGTACCTGCATTTTTCAGCTACCTCTCGGCAGCATGATGCTTTCTTCACAACACTATCACATCAACGATTCATTCCTGTTCAAACTGGAAATGTTTTTCAACCATTTCCAGTTTGAGGGGGGGTGTTGGAGTTTGGAGTTTAGATATTAGGTTGTTAGAGTTTAGATATTCTTGTTAGTTAGGTTGTTAGTTGTAATTCTAGCATTAATATTGTTACCTATTGTAATTAGTATAAATAGGTAGATGTTATAATATTACTACTTACCCTTTACACAATAATAAAAATGTAACTTTACATTTTCTCTCTCGTCTCCCTTACTGTTCTTTAACCTCTTAGTTCATCAATGGCTGACCTCACTGTTTTCTGCTTTCTTCCTCCCTAAACCACGAAATTTAACAGCCACCTATAATCACTCAGCCTTGGGTTGTGCTTTGTGTGACATCAACTGACCATTTTAATCTGACACAGTTAGTGGGAGCATTTTGAAGAAGCTCCTTGAAGTAGAGAGTTGAGACATTTTGGACTTGGCATTACTTCATTAGGGGAGTAAGGAAAGGGTTCATTCCAGCTTTTATTCCACCAACAGAGGCGGAGTAACACCAAATCTTGGACTTTTTGAACTGAGCTTCTCTTATTGTTGAAAACCCTCGAATTTCCTTCCTTCCAGAAGGACCAAACAATCACTTGGAAGGATGCAATCCAGACCTTTTTAAAGAATTTATTTTGGAGAGGAAGCTCCATTGACAGAATTGGGAACGATTGTCTCTGGGGGTAAATTTGGGTAGTTATATTTTGGATGGTGGGTTAATCCTGAATCTGGTTTTGGGTTGGGTTGAGAGGACGTGTCGAATTTTGCAGGGTTAACTTTCAGCTTAAAGTTCCCAATTCTTCTTCCATTTTCATGGCTTATGGCACTCAATAAAGAGTGGGCCGAGGAGTATTTGATGAATGCATATCTATGGTTACACTTTTCTCTGAGTTTTGAAGGTATAACGAGGCCGGATATATTTCCATGGGGAAGGAAAATATATCGTAGGGTTTGAGGGTTAATCTCTATGGGGATTGGGGAGGTAATCTATGAAAATTGTTTTGCAAGCAGACAGCAGTTGGGGATGTGTTTTATAGTAGAGTTAGACAAGTTCTTCAGCCCTTCTGCGAACGTTCAACGTGCATTTATTTGTTGTATTTTGCTACTCCCTCCGTCCCATAATATAATCCCCGTGTATTAATTTTGGTATTCTAACATGTTCTTCTTGTTTCCTTTTCTAATTCCACGTTTATTCTTGAATTGCCTAAAAAAAATGGTACCACCACCATTTAATTCCGCATTAGAACTAGTTTTTTCTTTATTTATTCAACCCATAGTTGAGTTGGTCATACATTTAATTAGAGATGGCAAACAATGCGGGGCCAATCCAACCCATCTAGCCCAGCCCACCTCTTGGACAGTGTGGGCCGAGCCCGTGAAAAACCCGGTCCAGCCCGGCTCGAACCACGCGTGAAATTGGTGCGTGGGTTGTGGGCCGGATTTCTTGAGCCCAGCCCACTAAAGTCCACTATTAAAACCGCACAGTCCGGACCATGAAACCAGTTCAGCCCGGCCCATGAACCAGACCAACCCAGCCAGCCCATGTAATAATTCAACCAAATTGTGTATATTTCAATCAAATTGTAAATATTTTAATCAAATTGCATATATTATAATTTAATCAAATAAAAAAATAATGCAATTATTCATTAATATATATATATATATAGCCGGTAAAATAGACCCATACATGTGGACCCGACCCGAAACCCGTGGTTCACCCGAAAAATAATGACCCGAAAAAGAACCGATACCCGGAATAACCCGGCTCGGTCCAAACCCGGACTGGAAGTAAATAAACCCGAATATGACCCGAACCCGAATATGACTCGAATCCGAATATGCCCGACCCGAAATTAACCCGATAATGATGACCCAAACCCGACCCGACCCAAAAAGTTGTCATATTAGTTACATTTTAATCAAATTTAAATAAAAATTGTCATGAAATACTATATATGAGTTAGCCATTGCCTATTAATTATTTCACTAGCTCTTATTAGTCTTATATGTGTTTTATTTATTTGCTAGATTAGAAACCCGATGTAACCCGACCCGATGTGACCCGAATTTTCATGGTCTCGTACCCGAACGGACCCGACCGACCGCAACCCGAAAACAAAGGTGACCCGATTTTGACCCGACCCGTATGACCCGTTTGCCACCTCTATATAAATGCTACTTACATGAGAAATGAGAATGAATCTCAACCACACGATTGGATTAGAGTTACAACACTTGTTCATTAGAGTCATACATCCGAAAAAAATTTGAGCCCAAAAAAAATTTTTTTTTTTTTTGAATTTTTTTCTTTCTAATATTCTTTTTTTGGAGTTACATCACCTTTTCATTAGAGTTATATCACTTGTTCATTAGAGTTATAGCGCGTAAAATCCATTTTCATTTCTCATGTAAGTATGCATTCTCATATGAACTCACTTCTATATATATATTAGAAAGAAAGCCCATTTCTTTTTTGGACACTATTCAAAGGTAAAGAAAGCCCTCAAAAAAAAAAATTCAATATATAAGAAAAAACATAGTCATGTGAGGTCTTGTTTGATTCGTCTCATTGCGTACGTTAAAAAAAATCAAACTTTTATAATTTTTACTAATATGTAATCAAAGATATTAACGATACAAAACGTGCATTGACAAACGTGCATTGGAGAAATGGGCACTCTATTTAGGGACGGAGGGAGTATTAATTAATTTTAAAGGTTTTATGTAACAATAATTAATAATTCCAATAATTAATTAATTTTGAAAAAAAAATTAATTCTCATGTCGGCTCGCCAGCTCGGTCCAGCGGACTAGGCCCACGAACGCGCGAATCGCTCCCGAACCGTGAAAACGGTAATAGAACGGTGTGGGCCAACATTTTTCAGCCCAAGGACCAGCCCGCCCAACCAGTGAATTTCACGGTCCAGTTCTGGCTGTGAAATCTCAGACCAGCCTGCTAGGGTCCACGGCCCGGCCCGCCCAGCCCGCACCAGTGGCTAGGGGTGTGCACCGGTCCAGGACCGAACCGAAACCGGCTGGACTGGAATCAGCCTTTTTCTTGGACCGGGACCGGACCGGAAAAATTCCGATCCGGTCCGGTCTTGGACCGGTTGGACCAGAATCTATATTTTTAAAAAACAAACTCTTTTATTTTATTTAAATATATTAAAAATTAATATTTTTAATAACAATAATCCTAAAGTAATAAATTGTACGGTTTTTTCACCATATACCCCTGACTAATTTTTTTTTTGCACCATATACCCTTTCAACTTTCCAAATTCACCATATACCTTTCACGTTTGGAAAAATACATCAAACTACCCTTTTGACTAACGGTGTTAGACTTCCGTTAGTCATTAACCCCTAATCCCCCTCTAACCCTAACTAACTAACCTAAATCTACCCCCTAACCCTAACCTTAATCTAACATCCTAACCCTAACCATAACCACCCAACCTCCACCTCTCCCCCACCCCACCACCCCCTCCCCACCACCATTCCCGAAGCCCCCTCCTCCCCCACCTCGGTCGCCCTCCCCTTCCCCGCCGACCCCCTCCCCCCTCCCCTCGCCATCGCGAACCCCCTCCCCTCCCCACACCTCGAATCCCGCAGCCCAACAACCATCCCCCATCTTTCGAATCCCGCCGCACACCATACGCAAACCCACCCCCTGCTCTCTTCGGCTCGCCAACCCCGAGGTAATTTGCGTTTCGAGCAAGCGCGGGGGCCGCGGCGAGAGAGAGAGGGACGCGACTCGGGGAAGGGGCTGCGCGACGAGGAGATAGAGGGTTTGCCTAGAGGGGCGCAACTCGGGGGAAGGGGTTGCGCGACGGCCGAGGAAGGGGAGAGGGAGGGGGCTCGCGCGATTCGCAAGGGAAGGGGGGCGAAGGAGGGTGCGGGGAGGGTGGAGGGGGAGGGAAGGGGTCTTTGCGCGGGGGAAGGGGGCTGCGGGGGGAGGTGGAGGGGGGAGGGAGGGGGTGCTGCGGGGGAAGAGGGGCTCGCGGGGAGGGAGGGGGGCTGGGGAAAGGTGGTGGTGTAGTGGGGGGGGGTAAGGGGGTGGTGGGGGTGGAGGGAGGGGTGGGGGTGTTAAGTGTTAGGGTTAGGGTTAGGATTAGGGGTAGATTTAGGTTAGTTAATTAGGTTAGATGGGGGATTAAGGGTTAATGACTAACGGAGTTTAACGCCGTTAGTCATTAAGGTTAAGTTGATGTATTTTTTCAAACGTGAGGGGTATATGGTGAATTTGGAAAGTTGAAAGGGTATATGGTGCAAAAAAAATTAGTCGGGGGTATATGGTGAAAAACCGTAAATTGTAGGTTTTTAAATTTCTAACTTTCTACCTTTTTTAAACTTTTTTCGGATTTTTCACCAGGTACCCCCGAGGTTTCTTAATATTCACCAGTACCCGCGTTTTCAAATATTCACCGAGTACCCCGAGGTTTGGAAAAATTCTGAAATGCCCCTACCGTTAAGTTTCCGTCACATTCTTAATTCACCAAATACCCCTTAGGTTTGATAAGTTTCCAACCACTTTCTCCCTCCTCCCCACCCCCACCCCCACCACCACCCACCCACCCGGTGACCCGGAAACCACACCTCCCCAACCCCACCCCCACCCCCACCCACCCACGCCACCGGAAACCCTTCCCCACTCTCTGCGGCAACCACCGGCCTCACCGCCCCCTCCCCACCCACACCACTTGCCTCCCCCACCCCGCGAGTAACCCCCCACCCCCAAACCCGAATTTCTTTGAACAATTGGTGCTTGATGATTAAGAGGGAGATTAGAGAATTTTTTTTTATTTGCACGACTGCTACAACTTCAATGTATCTATTTACCGACTTCCTCCATCATTTGAACTTGAGCTAAGAACTAAACAAACGAGATGCCGGTGTGTAGCTCTCACACTAGCGGGGTGTGTAGCGGTCAATATTTTCCCATCATATAGTCATCACAAAGAAAATACCCTCCACCCGCCACAAATTATTTTTTTTAGCCGTTTTCCAAAAAATTTTCGAGTTTTTTTTTATCTTCAAGAGAATTTCTCATAGTAGCAATAATAGAAATAAATTTGCTTTGATTATGTTTAAACCCATTGAAATACCCACATTTTGAAGAAATTGAAGGAGACCCAATTAACCCGGAACACTTATAGTGGTGTGTGAAACAAAGAACAAGAGTTGGAATGAATCAAGTTTTACCAACTTAGAATTGAATGTCGGGTTTTAGAGCATTGTAGACAAACCTTGAATTTACGTGACA
Source organism: Beta corolliflora (assembly GCA_947648045.1). Classification (NCBI taxonomy): domain Eukaryota; kingdom Viridiplantae; phylum Streptophyta; class Magnoliopsida; order Caryophyllales; family Amaranthaceae; genus Beta; species Beta corolliflora. The sequence goes on from CANSZD010003445.1 coordinate 1,647,137, forward strand.
TGCCATGATTTTGGAAGAGCAAAATGTGCTAACTTTGCTCCAAATTCTTCAAATTTTAGAGCGGCTTCAAGGAAAAGAGTTTCGCGCGGGGGTGGTGGAGGGGTGGGGGGAGTTCGCGGGGGGACGGAGGGGTGGTGGAGGGGTGGGGGAGTTCGCGGAGTTGAGGGAGAGGTGGGGAGTTCGCAGTGGAGGGAGGGGTGGGGGGAGTTCGCAGGTGGAGGGAGGGGTGGGGGAGTTCGCGAGTGGAGGGAGGGTGGGGAGTTCGCGAGGTGGAGGGAGGGGGGGGGGGAGTTCGCGAGTGGAGGGAGGGGTGGGGGAGTTCACGAGGTGGAGGGAGGGGGGACGCGAGGGAGGTCGAGGGGAGGGGAGGGGGGCTGCGTTGGGCCGCCGAGGGGGAGGGGGACTGCGTGGGCTCAGCTGAGGGGGGGGCTGGTGGGGTTGGGGTTGGGGTTGGGTGGGGGCCGGTGGGGTTGGGGTTGGGTGGGGGGGGCTGGTGTTGGGTTAGGGTTAGTTAGTGTTTTTAGGATTAATTAGAGTTAATTAGGGTTAATTAGAGTTTAATTAGGGTTAATTAGAGTTAATATGCATGATTTGGACGGAAACCTAACGAAGTTGACGGAAACTTAACGGCAGGGGCATTTCATGAATTTTTACCAAAGCTCAGGGGTACCTGGTGAATATTTGAAAACGCGAGGGTACCAGGTGAATATTAAGAAACCTCAGGGGTACCTGGTGAAAAATCCGAACTTTTTTTAACATATAAACTTTTTTTTTTTTACTAAAATAATAGAAATTCCGGTCCAACCGATCCAAACGGAATTTTCAGGGTTGGGACCGGACCGGACCGGAAACCCTAAATCGGGAATTTCGTGGACGGAGGATTCCGGTCCGGTCCGGTCCGGTCCGGACCGGTTTGTGCACACCCCTACCAGTGGCCATCACTACATTTGATGATCTTTCACCCATTAGTCTTTATTCTCTCTCCTAAAATAAGTTGTTTCCCCATAAATGTGATTGTCTAAACTAAAATGTTCCACTTACCTTAATTAATACTTCCCATAAGTATGTACAATATACTAAGAAATAAGAAATGAGAACTATATTGTGGAACGGAGGGAGTATTTTTTTGTTTACTGTATTACTTCGGCACAAATGAGGTTATTAATGAGATTTTGTTTAAGGGCACAAAGTCAACGTTACTGTGTTCTATTTCATTTTACAGGAAATGTACTAGACATCCAAGAAAAGCCACACCGAAGGGCGAAGGCGTCTAGTAAGTAGTAAATATGTCAAATTTCTCTAGTAGATGTCCTAACCATGGTATGGAAGTATGGACGCCCCTTAAAAATGTCTTGGACGTGGCTCAGTTAGGGTGTCAAAAACAGATCCGATCCACGGGTACATCTGCACCCGATTCGCATGTGATCTGTTCCGATTTGACATAGTTAGGTTTCCGAACTGATTCATTCCGATTTGAAATCAACCTAGCCCAGTTATACCCGAACATATTAGAACCCACCCCAATCTGTTACGATCCAAACTTAATTCGAATCCAGTTAAACCTGAGAATCAAAATCCGAACTCAATCTGCATCCGACCCAAAGCCAACCTGAACCCAAGTAGGCTCGAGAAAACACGTTTAGACCCAAACGATTATAACTCGACCTATGCCAACCCAATCCATGTCAACCCGTCCCATTGCCTACCCGACATTATCTAGTACCTTTTACAATTAGTAGTATTAGCAGTTTGGTAATTAGTATCTCTCCAATTTCATTGAGAATTTGATTGTACAAGCACTTGTACAGTAAATACTTATCTAAGTAATAATTTGATGTATCTTATAAGTTAGAACAAGCAGTTACCTAAGTAACTATTTATGTAACAATTATAATAGCAGATTTGAGATCTCTTATAAGTAACAACAAACTATATATGTTCTTATAATTGATAACAATTACATTTGATGTCTCAAATATATATCGATTTTTTAACTGGAATAATACAAATTTTGGCCCGTTCTCTCGCAATAATACAAACTTTTTTGATTATTTTTTAATAATACAAACTTTAGGCCAAAATTCCTCCAGTAGGTCATGACCGGTTCATAACTTGTTGGTGCAGGTAAAATGCATATGTGGCACTCTCTAGGACACGTGTCACTTTTTTATTGGTTGATTTTTTAAATTTTTATTTAAATTTGAAAAACAAAAAAAACCTTTTTTTTTCTCCCTCACCCACCCCACCCCACCCCTGGCCCTTGACCCTGCCCAGACGAAACCACACCTTCATCACCACTCTTAACTTTCTCTCTCCTCCCATCAATGGCGAAATTCTCTCTCCTCTCTTCCAATCCTCACCGGCGAAGGAAATCTCTTCATCAAACTCACAAAACTCGACAAAATCGAAGGCGAAGCTTTCTCTTTCGATTCTCTTCGAAGCCGAAGCAATTGATGAAATTGGAAATTCTCTTCGTTTTCTTTCTCTCTCGGACTTCTCCTCACCGTCGGTGTGCTCGCCCTTCTTTGCCGTTGTCGCCGCTGCTTGGATCGGTGATGCGGTCACCACCGAGTGCCGCCTCGATCTTGTCGTGAGGTGCCGCACTCATTTTTTTTGTGGGGGCAAGGCAGGGGTGGTTTCCTGGTGGGGTAGGGAGTGGGGTTGGAGGTGGGGGGCAAGGCGGGGGTGGTTTCGGTGGGTTGGAGGAGGGGGAGGAAAGATGGAAAGCTTTATCGGAGGAGGCGCATATGGTTTCATCCGTGGTAGGGGCAAGGTAGGGGTGGTTTCATCGGAGGAGGAGCATGTGGTTTCATCCGTGGTGGGGGCAAGACAAGGACGTTTCGTGGCGGTGGGGTGGAGGAGATGCCGGGGGCCGGGGGTGGTTCGGTGGGTGGTGGGTAGGGCGTGGGAAGGTGGCTTCGGTGGTGGCTATGGGGTGGGGGAGGGGCCGAGGTGGTTCGGGTGGGTGGGGGGTTGGGGGAGGAGGGAGAAAAAAGAAATATTATTTTGTAATTTTTTTTTTGTTTTGAGTTACTAAGTCAACTCGACCTATTGGAGGAATTTTGATGCAAAGTTTGTATTATTAATAAATAATCAAAAGTTTGTGTTATTGTGAGAGAACGGGCAAAAGTTTGTATTATTGTAGTTAAAAAATCCTATATATATAAGATGTGAACTTATTAATGAAGTTTTTTATTTATTAATTTTTATTAAATTAATACTTGTAATGGTTTAAACTATATAGTATAGTTATTAGCTTTCATCATCATTTATATATTTTTCGCAATGCTTCGATCCAATTCCTCCCTAATATAATTTGAGCCAATTCAAGTCCACCCAATCCGACTTGAGCCGACCCAAGTCCACCCTAATCCGACTTGAGCTGACCCAAGCCCACTCAAATCTTACTAGAGCCAACCCAAGGCCATTCGAACACGACCTGAGCCGACCCAAGTCCACCTGAATTCAACTTGATCTACACAACCCATTTAGGACCCGACCTAGATCAACCCAAAGATGATTAAAGCCGAGACAAAATGGCCAACCCATACCCAACCCGCACCCGAGTATACATTGATCGGGTTTGATCCGACCTAAGTGGCCCCAACCCAACCCACATCTGGTCCGAGGAAAGGTTTGATCTGATTCGATATGACCCAAGCACATCCGACCCATCTCGAAGCCAACCCGCACCCACCCGATGACCCGCATTGACACCCCTACGTGGCCGGGATGTCTACATGGTCGAGATATGTTTCTTGGCGCGTCCAACGATTTTATAATAAAATAAAACAAACTCGCCAAAACGATGGAGATCGCGAGCTTTATTCCAAGAAGGTATCATTTCCGGACGATATCTTTTTTGACAATGGTAGGTGAGTATGGGTGATGATTTACTGTTACTCCTACTTTAAATAAAGGTATGACTTATGTCTTATAAAGACTAGAATGTGTCGATTTAGTATGCATTCTATACACCTTAAATATATACGTTTCAGGTTTAATAAGTCCAGTTAATTAAGTTTGAATAAGTTCAGATTAGTTTTAACACTTTATACAATGAACTGCTATTAATTCAGATAGGTTCAGTTAAGTCTAGATAAGTTCGGTTTGAGTACAGGAGAATGCATGTAAAGAGAAAGCATCTTTCTTTTTCCGATCCATATTTTTATAAAAACAATATCAAGCGGATTAACTGAACTTATCTAAACCTGAAACGTATATCTTTAAGATGTATAGAAAATAGTAACAGGAATCCAGGAAGGGGTGGAAAAACCATAAAATTCGCATCCACAGTTCCACAATAATTCCCATATAAACTGTATCCGTGCCCTCCTTTTCTTCAGGAGTACAGTAGAGTATGATACACTAGTCCCAAATCCCAATGCAAACAATTAACGATATACATAAATGTTGGTCATAATCACAATCTACTCCATATTACAATATTACATACTTGATCATGTAATAGGGGGTGTTTGGATTTTTGGCTTTTATACTTTTTTGGTTGTTGGCTTTTTGTTTTGGTCAAACATGACCAAAATTTTTGTTTGGTAAGTGGCTTTTGTAGTGGCTTTTAAGCATTTCACCAAAAGCCAAAAGCTAGTGATCTTAGCTTTTGGCTTTAGGCTTTTTATTAATCAATTTACCATTATACCCTAATTAATCTATAAATTTACAAATTCTATCACATCTACATTTTTATTAAATGAAGGGTATTTAAGTCATTTTACAATATAACAGCCAACAGCCAACAACAAAATTTACCAAACATATTTATAAAATCAGCCACATGATACAGCCAGTCAAACAAGCCAACCCAAACAGCCAATCAAACAAGCCAACCCAAACAGCCAACAGCCAACAGCTTCCAGCCAATTGCCAAACAAGGCCATAGTCAATTTTTGCTGCCTGACAGCTCGGGGATGATGTATTAAAAAGGTTCATTCGTTTGATCAGAAGAAGATATCTAACAAGTAACAACAATGTCAATTCTAAAGTTCGAAAGAGAGAGGAGGGAATTAGAACTGATAGGAACTCTTCATTAATATACTAGACTTGTGCGCTGCGTCATACACAGATGGAAACTTGTCAATATAATATATTTCGTTGCTGAAAATATTATTGCAATTTTTTAAATAAAATAATTGTAAGACAAAATTAAAATAATATAATAATTGATCAAGTATTAATATTGTAGAGAAAATATTAGTTACTATGAATATTGATTTTAACTATTTTTCATAGTATAAGAAGACTCTTATATAACGTGATTACCTATAAGATACTTGACATTTGAAGGAGGAGTCAAGTATTGATTCCTAAGCGAATCTATTTCAGATATATATATATATATATATATATATATATATATATATATATATATATATATATATATATATATATATATATATATATATATATATATAACCGATGCTACACAATATGAGATACCATAAAATAAATAACAAATTGCCACAATATGAGATTAATGATAAAATGCTAACCTAGTAGTACTGGATGAAGGATAATTCTAGTAACTCCCTACTAGCATGACTCGAGCTATAACCAAGCAAGGGTTGGGCTACTATGGCTCGATGCTACAATCAAGTAAAAGCTCGACCCAATGGTAAAAGTTTAGTCACGACTTAAAGGTCGTAGGATCAAACCTCACTAAAGACTCTTTGGAAGAGAGGTTTCTCTAATCATTCCCCCTGACTTCAAAAGAGTTTGACCTACAAAAACTGATTGGATATACCCGCAAAAGGTGTCAGTTTAGTAGGATCATTCATCTTACCTACTTAGTAATAAAATAAAGGAATGACTTGATGCTATAACAAGTCCCCACCCGGCTACCCCCCAATCAATCAGATCATAATGGTCAGCAAAAATATGTGTCTTATCTTAATAATAGTATCAACAACATACTAAAAGCTTTAGATGCTAACTTGGAGACATTAAAACACAACATTCTAATTTCCAAACAATAGGATTCACAAAGAAAAGTGGTACGTTTGGTGATTAGAAACTCTTAGGAATTACTACTTTTGAGTTTTGTCTGCTGATTTTTTCGGGGAACTACTCTATGTAATTGTGCAATAAAGCACAAACTTGCTATTGTTACTTTGTCATTTTGAGATATCAAAAAAGTTATAGTATACCTGTACATGATTAATAATTTGTTTAAATAAAATCCAACTTTAACATGAGTATATATGCTTGTAGCCTTGTATGAAGAGCATTTTATACTTAAGATATAGAGGGAGTAATACAAATACCAAAGCTAGAAAATAGAAGAGGCATTAATTTAAGCGAGGAAACAACAATCATTAACACTAACAATTTGGAATTTAGGCTGAGAATCACCATAAAAAAGCGATCATATGCAGTAAACCAGAGCTGTCTCGGACAACTTCAGGGCTCTGTGCCACGCATTAAATAGAAGCCCTATGGGGCTATAAAACGGATCCACAATCCCATATTTTGATAACTAATTTAATTTTTTTATTAAAAATGGTTGATAAAATTATTAACTTTCTCAAATACTTCAATGCTATTTTCATTTTCAGCAAGAAGACACCTTAGAAATAACAAAACAGTAAAAATATACTAAAGATAAAAGCAATGAAATATTAAAAAATTATAGATTAGGGGCAAAATTTTGGATTAACAAATGAATTTTTGTCCCATCTTAAATCCTAAAACCTAAAAAGTTAGAAAAAAAAAAGATTAAGTGAGCCCCTTAAAATTGGAGACCCTGAGTGGTGCTCACTCTGCTCATGTGTCTGAGAACCTCACGTCGTTCTGGCGAGCATTGTTGTGGTGGTGCAATAAGACTAGGCGCATACGCAATTACCTCAAAATCCCTTCTCCTACACCACAAATTTGTGGGTCTTATACTTTCTCTAACAGGATCATAAAGCAACAATTGAACACGATTCACATCTAACAAAATTTCTCCAGTATGCAAAAACCCAAGAAGGTTCAGTACCCGTAATTCCCTTGTTATATAATGAGAACAAATCGTGTACAAATTAGTCCATGATTCCACCTTTCCATACTCCTTCATAACCCAAACTTCCAAACTCAACTGTTCTATGTTACGTAGAACAATACCTAGTTGAGTTTGTCTCTTTAAACCCCCTATACCAAGCAATTCCTTTTCTTTCCCTTGGTGTTCCGGCAATGCCATATTTACCAGCCTCTCCACCTCCACGTCGAAGTAAAGAATAGCTTGTTTCGGCGAAATCGAAGCCATGTACTGATCGTACTCCATCAACCAATGAGGGTTGCCACATACAACCTTTCCTGCTTGATTCGTAAAAAACTCGCGCATCGTTATCTCATATTGTGGACTAGTAAAACTCCCAGTTTTACAACTTATAACAGAAACTACCAAGTGAGTAGTACCAATAACGCTAAAACGGCTTACTAGTTCAGAAGCTAGAAATATTATATATTCATCGCGAGAAGCATTGTAACATAATGCAGATAAAGTAGCTCTATGATACTTGGTTTTTTGAAATTTAGGAAGGCAATTATCCCAACATGAATTAAATTGGGTGAATTTTTTGGTTAAAGGATTCCACACGGTGAAGTAACAACAAGAGTGTTCGTCATGTGTTAGGAGTACTAAACCATTGCAAGAACCCAAAACGAAATCCATCCGTCTTTCGTCAGGAGTTCTCAACGTACAAAATCCTTTTGCATATCCGATGTTGTAAATACTATTGTTAGGGGGCGTTTGGTTCACCAAGTAGGAAGGTAAACCAAAGTCACTAAGATTAATAGTTTGAGGTTTGGAAAAAAGGAGTTGATCGTCGAATATTCCACGTTTATTATGTTCATGTATAAACTGAGGATCGGAGAGTGTGATATACCATTGTTTGGATGTTAACTTGAAACGTCCTATGGATTTTAAGGGCAATCTATGGATTATATCTAGGAGGATTTCATCGGGAATACATGGCAGAGGTAGCTGTGTCATGGTATAGGTGGAGAATGGTGATAATTAACAGGTGCGTTATTGTTAGGTTTAAGAGAGGAAGTACAACATATATATAGATGACTATAAAGGGACTCCTATTAATTAGGAAACTATATCTAAAAGATATTTTATTCGTAATTCTAATCATATACTTATTAGGAATATTACTAAGATAATGGCACACATCCTTGTATATAAAAAAACTAATATGAACCCGGTGCACACTAAGTTAGTGTGCACCTGATCCATTTCACGTGAGTATTCACCTGTCTCTCTCCCGCTCGAAATTCTCACTCACCACCCCCGCTCTTCTTTCTCCCTCGGGCTCGAAGGATTTTCCCGAAATTGAGTAAGAAACTCGGAAACTTTTTGGCGAAATCAAATCAAAGGAGGTCGTAGCATCATCAACACATATCAATTATTACAAAAGCTAAATTAATCAACTCATTGTGTAAAACTAAAACCTAGCTAATCATTCATCCTACAACCATTTCTAAATCGAAAATCCTTTATTAACATTCCGTAGATCCTTCAAAGAACAAATGGATGCTAGCTAGTAATCAACAATTTACGAAGAAAATGAGAACGAGAGAACTCCATAGCAGTAGGAGAGAGAAAATGAGAAGAAGATTAAGTCAAAGAAAACTTTGCTCGGAGAACGAAGAAGTTCCCAAGGAGAAAAGAAGCTGGAAGAAGAGAGAGAAAGAGAGGAGAGAGATTAAAGAGAGAAAGTCCAAATCTTGTTATACATTTTGCAGTGAAAGAGGAGAGAGAATGAGGTATGAGAAAGTGGAAAGAAATTGAAGGACCCTTAAGGTGGAATGATTGATCTCACGGTTGTGAGCACAACCGATCTTATTAATTTCTCCTCCGATAACTTCTCTCTTATTATAGTGTATTTTGAAATAATATAGTGTATTTTAAAATAATATAGTGTATTTTAAAATGATATAGTGTATTTTAAAAAAATAGTGTTTTGCTGAGTTTTTTAGCATGATAGTGTTGCATGTTATAGTGTATATTGACATGATATAGTGTATTTTGAAATGATATAGTGTATCTTGACATGATAGTGTTTTGCTGTGTTTTTGACATGATAGTGTTGCATGATATAGTGTGTTTTGACATGATATAGTGTATTTTGAAATGTTATAGTGTAGTTTATTTGTATATTACACAAAGTTATCATATTCGATCGTTATAGTGTTTTACATGATAGTGTATTTTGACATGATATAGTGTATTTTTAAATGATATAGTATGTATGTTTGTTCGAACAACCTGTTTTTGTTAAAATTTTAGGGCGAGATAATCTTATTAGAGAGAGAAAATCGCGCGGATTTTGGAAAGCGGGAGTGACTAATTTGTAGTGGGGCACGTGTCTAGGCCTGGTCCACACTATTTTTAATGTGAACCGGGTCCACGCAAGACGGATTGCCTTGTATAAGACTACCTGCTTACTAATTTGTATCCTGATAGAGTCCAATAAGCCAATTTATACTCAAGCCCAATAGCCCATTACCATCTACTATCATGCTCCACATATAGCTTCCACAGTCCATACACATGTCCCCTATTTCTCTGATAGTTATAATTTTCGGGTTAAATAAAGTTGCGATTTTTAGGTAAAAGTTGAAGTTCTTTGATAGTGAAGTATATGTTTTGGGGGTAAAAGTTATGATTTTTGGGTTAATAGTTAAGATTCTCTTATAGTTATTATTTTGGAGGTAACAGTCACGATTTTTGAGTTGATAGTTAAGGTTCTTTGACGTCAACATGTATGAGGTCAGCCATCTAACAATAAGCTTATTGTTAGACGGTTTGACGAGACATTCACTCAAATAATATTTCTCTAAGATAATAATATATTTTAACATACTAATATGCTTTTTTCGGAAGCATTGAGAGCTCCACATAAGATAGCCAAGTCATAAATTTATAGAAAAGAATTTATATTTGAAAAAAAAGATTAAAAGAAAAAAAATTAAAAGATAATTTGATTAATAGTTTTTGATACTATCATCAACTTTTTGATTTAAACTTTTAGATAAGATATACTCCGTGAGGGAGTAGTAGTATACGATAAGTTTTGGATATGGTAGTATGAGATTGATTTTAGTATCAACTTTTAATCAAAAAATTCCTATCATTATTCACAATGATTATATCTACTAGACTACGACAATAATATTTGATGAACTAAAAAACATGTTCATTGTATTATTTATTCATTCATATCTTTTATTTTTTATTTTTTTTAAACATATAGTAACAAATAAAGTTGCTTCTAATCATAGTATTAAACGAAGACGTGCATCTCTTCCACAGTGATTCAATCATCCTTCGTCTTCGTATTCTTTCGTCTTTATGTTCACTTTACCAACTTCTTACCAACTAAATTTAAATTGGCTGCAATAGCAAAGAAATACAGAAGTTAGCTTAATTACTTTGTAGAGGAGATTAGTACTGAATTACAGAATTAACTGTGCTTGCATATATGTAAATACCGAACCCTTGCTTCATTAATGGTATATCTCTATTCTATAAGATAATACTTGAGGACTTACGTGCCCCTTAAAATGCCTAAAACACCTCTATATAATTATTAATATTTAAATTGTTAACAAAATGTCATTATTTTAGTGACAAAATAATTTTTTAAAGATATTTTCTAACAATAATTTTTATTTTATAATCAATGCATGCATCACGTGCATCTTAGTCCATATGTGAACACGTAGTCACGCATAAGATGAAGAGGCATCAGACAGACAGACACACATAGACACATACACTACGAGTCCAAATCTTTTGTCCCTTTTTTGTACTATTATATGTGTCATTCAATATTATTGGTCCACATCATTAAACTTAAACAAACTTCTTATTTTAAGAAAATAAATAAGGCCAAGAATAATTAAGATCAATTAATAAAATTGAGCGGTACAAATAATGGTATAAATAAGTGGGACACAATTTTTTTTCCACACACTACATTACTAAACAACTACATGCGGCGGTCCTTTTGAGCTTTGACTCTTTGTGCAATTCAATATCATTCTATACATTTTCCGTTCAGATATTAACAAAAAGTGATATGTTTAGTAAAAAAAAGTATATATTTAATCAATAAAGTAGTATATTGGAACAATAAATATCATTGTGATAATATACCTTGTTGGGTCTTTATAAGCAACTTTTTTTATTATAAATATGGAGTATTTTTGTGGAATAAATATACTATGGTTTTTTGTGAATATTATACCACCAAAAATTATTATGAACCAAAAATGTTAAGAACGGTTCTAATTTTGGCATATCTCCCGTCCTTTTGGTATTCCCAATGTCTTGTATGACACGAAGTGTTGCACTAATGTGACTTATGACAGACTCAAATATAATATTATGAAGTCGAACTGGGAGGTGAAGGTTATCCATGTGTATCGTGAAGAAAACCGCGCGGCGAATTGGCTTGCCAATAAGGGAGTTACTCAATTTAATAGAGTCTTATCGATACATGATATTCCTACTGTTGTTTCTAGGATTTTAGAGGAGGATGTTCGAGGGGTGGCTACTGGCTTTACCACGCCTAGTCGTTCCTCGGTAGAGTTTGTGTTTTTTAGCCTAGTAGTTTGTTTTCTGTATTTTTCTTCTTTTTGGATTATCCTCATTTGAATAAAAAAATTTTATTGCAAGCTACTCTGGATTATATCGATGAAAGCTAAAGAATTAAGTACTATGATCCTTTTTCATAGTTACCCTATTGTATATTTGTATTAGTAATAAGTATTAGAATATTTAGGTGCGATATGGTTAATTAATTTCATCTTGATATTTACCTTTAAAATATCAATATTTTCAATAATTTTTTTCTAATAGATAGATATAAATTGTTAAAAATGTGCGTTAGAACCCATAAAAACAAGTATAACCATTAAAAAGAAACCAAAGGTTATACATCCTTATGATATCCCAATTTATAATCAAACATACCTTTGAGTTCCACTGCATCACACTCGTCATCACAACTCATCTCACAATGGGTTTCACCTCCATTGCAAGTCTTGCGGCATTCATCGAAACACTTCTTGTATACCTCGGAACCGCCCCCACTAGGATCACCAGCCTCTGCCACCAAGTTCATGGCAGCGGCCACGACCATACACATCAAAAACATTGCAACAAACTTGTTAGCCGCCATAATTCTCCTGATGTTTGTAAAAATTATGTATTTTCTTCTGTAAGAGCAATTTGTGATATGGTTGCATGAGAGCCTATGTTATATATTGGGTGCATGGTGGAGTGCTTATTTTTGGACAAACTAAAAGCCTATAAAAGTGGGATAGTTTGTGGTGCATTGTTTGGTGCAATTGAATCTGCTAATTAAAGACAGGAGATGTTATGTTTTTAGCCTCATAAATCATAATCTTGTACATAACTGTATATCCTCATGCTATAATGTACCTTCTTTCCAACTCATTTTGCGAGGCTCCTTTCACCCTATTTTTGGGGACACAGTTGTACAAAATGTGGAAAAAATAGGATTCATCAAAATAGAATTAGTGTGCTTTTTGGTGATTAGATAATATATGCATGTTAATATATGTATATATGTTGCCTTGTATGAGCCTTTTGGCAATAACAAAAATTAATTACTTGGTTATATTTTGCCCTCTATCATTGAGGCTAGGGGTGTCAGAAACGACACGACCGTTGGCCAACTCGCGACACCGACCTGACTAAACCTGGTTCGACCCGTGAGGGTCGGTCCCCGACCGACCGAAACCCGACACGGGATTACCCACCCGACCGGCAAGACCCGGCTAGATTATATTCTCGACCCGACCACACAGACCCGCATTCAAACCCGAACCCGACCGAACTAAACCAGATATTAACCCAAAACTCAATTAGGCCCAGTAAATACCTGGTTCAACTCGAATTCTAATTGATCTGAAAATAAAATCTACCTAATTTTACGCAATTTTTCAAACCAACTTATTTTGACGACTAAACTCAACAAAATTACTAAAATTCAATTATTTTTCTATATCTACAAAATCATGTCAATATGGTAATTTATAAAATTACTTACATTTAATAATAATTTAATAAAAAAATAAATTACATTCTCAATTAAATTATTTTTGATGTAATTTTGGTTCATGTCATAGTGTTTAAACTATTGATGAGATTATAGTATTCACTTTTTAACTGCTAGTTTCTTAGTGCATATTATAGAATGTCTTCTTATTAATAATTAATAATTGATCACCAAAATCATATTAGTGGTTATAATGGATTACGGCCTTCATTCCTCAATAGTAAATGAGCTTGACCAATTAATTATGTCAATGAGTCTTAATCAAGTACTTGCTAACTACTTGGTTTTCGGAGATCTTGTTCCATTAGCAAGCACACCACCAACAATATTTATCATTTTCGAAAAAGCAAGAGAAATTCTACATACCATATCATAGTACAATTAAATTAATAAAAATGAAAAAGAAAAAGACAGTAAACGAACAAATGAATTAATAAAAACAAGAAAAATGAATTACAAAATCCCCAATTATTCAGCAGAATGTACGCAAAAAATAATAATATACGAATTAAAAATCTAAAAAATAATATCCAAACAAGTTAAATTAAAAATCTAAAAAAAAACCAGACTTGTTAAAGATTTCTACAATGTTTCTGTGATACATTAACAAGAAACGATTTAGAATAATGAACAAACTAAATTAAAAATAGAAAAAAGAAACTCTAACCCTAACTAGAAGATGAAGGGTAGATAAAAATAAAAATAAAAATAAAAATAAAAAACTCAAACGCAATTCACGTTCCTTCAACAAACCCAATTCCAACTCAAATTGCTTCAATCTCAAACTCTGAGCTTCAGCAGAATTAGAAAACCCGACTTTACCAAACAACCCATTACCGTGTTGCTCAACACCGAGCTTTACTTGTTCTTGAAACGGAGGAGATCGAAGTGTAAAACAATGGCGTATTAGTAGAAGAAGGGCGGGGAAACCATTGAAGGAAGAAATTGGTGTTGTTGATGGCGGTTTTGAACGACGGTGGAAACTTCGGGTTTGTTGGGGAAGTAAATAGGGAAGAACTAGGGCCGGCAAACAGATCAGGTCGTGTCGTGTTCGTGTTCGGGTCATGCCTAAACGGGTCAGCTACCCCCCAACCCTAACCTGATCCATTTAGTATTCGGGTCAATTAGTTGCAACCTAACCTGATCTGTTTTGTTTTCGGGTTGACCCGACCTGATGTGTTAGACCTGATTTTTTTTCATAATATCAAATCGGGTTAACTAAACCTGTTTTGACCTGAAATTTTCAGGTTGACCCGAACCTCTTAACCCGATTGTAACCTACTTACCACCTGATTTTACAAGCCATGAGATTCATTGAGCATCCACAATCCAAATTCTGCCTATGAAACTCTGCCATAACAGAAAATCTGCCATAAAGTATAACTTACTGACACCAAACTACAGAAAAAAAAACTTGACAAATAAGATGGTTCACTATGCAAAACAGCAAAAGCATGCATGTTTATGTCAACCAAAAAACAAAATCCAAGACTTGTAAAAAAAATACTCACATCCATGAGTTCATCAAGATCTCCTTCTTTGATGGGTTGAGCCTTCGAACCAGCAGCAACATTATTGGTACTTGAAGTACAAATGGCAGCATAAGTCTCATATAGTTCCCTCACCTTATCAACCACTTGTGTAAGGACATCATCATGCTCTTGAGTCAAACCATAAACCTTTTTACAGCCCCACTCAACACACTCCAACTTATAACGTGGATCCAACACCACCGCAACAGCCATGAAAGTGCCAAAAGTGGACCAGTACTTATCAAATTTCTCATACATCTTAGCAGCCATTGATTTCATAAAATGATCCTTACTTTCCATTTCACGCTTTAACAACAATCTAACCTTTAGTACTTTTGGGAAGAAAAGATTGGCGGTAGGGTATTTGGTCCCAGAAAAGGCAAGAGTAGCTTCATAAAAAACCTTAAGAAACTTGCATATTTTCTCAACTCTATCCCAATCTTCTAAAGTTGGACAATGAACATAATTGGCATCAATCTTTTAAAATGAATTAAGGCCTTTTTATAGTACAAAGCACTCTCTAGCATGAAGTAGGTCGAGTTCCATCTAGTGGGAACATCTTGCTTTAAGCCTTTAGAAGAATCAAGTTCAGCATGAGACACACAAGTTAAAAATTTCTGTTTTCTTCCTTGAGAACCCTTACAATATTTCACTGTCTCCCTCACCTTAATCACAGCGGCATCAATTTCTTTTAAACCATCTTGAACTATTAAATTCAGAATGTGTGCGCAACATCTCACATGAAAAAAAACCCCATTACAAACTAAGTCAAGTTCATCTTTAAGATGTTCAGCAAACACATCATTTGATGATGCATTATCTAAAGTCAAAGAAAATATTTTCTTTTGAATTTCCCACTCTTTCAATAAAGCAAACACATGGTCACATAAATTAACTCCCGTATGAGGAGGAGGCATGTAAGAGAAATTCAGAATTCTTTTTTGCAAACACCAATATTTGTCAACATAGTGAGCAGTCAGAGAAATATAACCATCAGTGGTTATGGAAGTCCAACAATCAGAAGTTAAGGAAATTCTACCAGTACCATCACCCAACTCAAAGTTCAATTTTTGGGACTCCCTCTTAAACATCTTAAGTACATCAGCCTTAATGGTATTGCGAGTAACAGGTTTAAAATCAGGATGCAAATACCTAAAACATTTCCTAATACCCTCATACTCAGCAAATTAAAATGGAAGATCATGTCTAACAATTGCCATAGCCACCAATTCACGAAAGTCATCAGCATCAAACTTCACAAATCTATTCTCTAAACCAGAGGATGTTTTCTCTAAAATCATTTGACCAATATCTCTATATTTTCTCATTTTACAACTCTTAAGATGACGCAATAAATTCCCAGTTCCATTCTTACTATCAGCATTATAAGTAGTACCACATTTCTTACACTTACAAATCAAATTTCCATTCTCATCAGGTTCATCCAAGAAATCAAAGTGCACCCACACAGTAGAGGTTAATCTACGAGGACGTTTCTTACCAGTGAGCAGTACAATACCTTTTTTTTTGTCTTTAGGCTCGTTTTTGACACAAGCAGAGTCCATCTCTTCATCGGAGTTGAGACAAGCCGGTTCCGAGAGTTGGAAGACATCACTGCAACTTCCAAAATGACAAAATAATCAGAACAAAAAAAAAAACAGACCACACAAACAAAAGTTCATAAGGTCGATAATTACTCATAAAATAACTCAAAAATTTGCCATATATTTACTCGAAAATTAGTCATAAAACTACTCATACTTTCATATACAACTAACTCGAAAATTATCTAAGTAATTACTCGAAAATTAGGCATATAAGTACTCTAAAATTAGTCATAAAATTACTCTAAAATTAGTCATATAATTACTCTAAAATTAGTCATATAATTAGTCGACAATCAACATGTAATTACTTCAAAAATAAACATGCAATTACTCGAATGAAATCAACACTGAAGGAAAATTACCTTAACGTTTGTCTGAATTGTTGTACAATCTTCTCTTAATTTTATTTTGATTTTTTGATTTTTTTTTTTTGGTACTGAGACTTGAGAGAAGAAAGAAGAGAGACTGAGAGTGACCGAGTGAAGAGAGACAGCGTGAAAGAAGAAATGAGAGAGTGAGAGAAGAAAGCGGCGTGTTATCGTTAGGGTTTATTTTAGGGTTGGGCTCAAAGTTTGCTAGGTAAGGTATTTTGGGCCTAATTAAAATTTTGGTATTTTCGGCCTAAATGAATTTTTTTTTGGGCTTTTATATTTTCAGGTTAATTCAGGTTGGTTTCGTGTCGGAAAATTCAACCTTAACCTAACCCGTTTAACTTTCAGGTCGTGTTCGTGTCGATCCATTTAACTTTTCGTGTCGAAAATCTCAACCCTCACCCGGTTTTTTCAGGTCGTGTTCGTGTCGTGTTATCGTGTCGTGTCAGCTTTTGCCAGCCCTAGGAAGAACGATGGTGGCGGTGGTGAGGAGAGAGGGTGAGAATCGTGAGCGAGAATCTGAGAGTCGTGAGAGAGGAGAGATTGAGGGAGCAAAGGAGGGTCGAGGCTCGAGGGAGGCGGGGGGGCAGATGAAAAATATGGGGGAAACAAACACCCTTCTTTTATACCTAACAATGTTAGGGTTTCTAAATTTAATCTCATCCGTTGGATCAAAATCATCAACGGATGAGATTAGATCCCATCTATTTTTTTCCCTCTCTTATGCTTCAATATACAATTAATGGTTAGATTTTAATCCTTTTCAAATCAATGGTTGTAATTCATGATCCATTATATCATTCTTTAGCCAATAGAAAAATAGAACAACCTAGCACATGGATTGATGACCTAGCACATGAATTGATAATCTTATATTCTTATAATATTAGTAGTTGTTGTCTTGGTTTAGTAACTTACGATCTTTAGTAATTAGTATTTATGAACTTAGTAACAATTAGTAACAATTAATATGACTGTTAATATTTGTATTATTATTGTTATTGTTATTGTTATTATTATTATCATTATTATTATTATTGTTATTGTTATCATGTTATTTTATTATTATTATTTCGAATCATAATGCTTACCATAATCGAGTCACTTAAATTTTATATAAATCCAAGAATTGATCGTATGCTCGTAGTTAATATATAATACTCATTATTATTATCGTTAGTTAGAATGGTTCCAATATTATTATATCGTACTAACATATATAGTCACATATACATACAAAGTTAAGAGAAGACTATAAATACTATACTAGTATTAAACTATAGTATAACATAAAAACAATGAACTTAAATAATCTTATAACTTATAAAGATAAGGGAGTGTTATGGTTGTTAATCTAATAATCTTACACTAGTATTAAACTATATGGTTGTTAACAAGTTACTATTTAGTAACTAGTAAGTACTTGTTAACTATTTTACTTAACTTATGGTTGTTACTTGGTAAATGCTTAACTTATTTTAATAAGTTATGGTTAGCTTTTATAGGGGATAATGATTTGGGGGTATAATTTATTATTATTATTATTGTGCAACATATGAACCCTGGTTATAATCACTTAGGCCTCATATGAACCGTCGTTGTAAACATATGAATGTATGATTGTCATTTGTTATAATATTATAACATATTAAGAGTCGTTATACTAATTTATAATCAATAGAGTATTAGATTGGTTTTACAATTATTTTGATATCAACCTTATATTAAAATGATTCAACATATTAGTATTTATATTGTTATTGTTAGTATTCCTGTTCTTATTTGTATTACTATTGCTATTGTTAGCCTTGTTACTATTACTGTTATTATTTGTATTTTTACCTATTATCATTGTCGCTTTATGTTTATTAGTATTATTATTCTCATTACCATCATAACTATTTACAAACTTATATATCAATCATAATGCTTATAATAATAAATCATTTATATAAAGTTTGGAATTGATCGTCTACTCGTTATTATTGTCGTTGGTTATAATATATAATATTAAAACATATGAAGAGTCGTTATACTCCTTTACTCATTAGAGTGATTTTACGCAGTTGATTATTCGAAATAAGAGTTGAGTAAGAGAATACACTAAACATCACGGTAATCAATATAGTGTTTTTATTGGTTTTTCGTTGTCATCCATATATTTATCGCACACACACATATGTATATATATGTCGATCTTAATACTTTTATTAATATGATTCGTTTACAAAATCCATAACAAAATCAAGATGGCCCGATCAAGAGTTACCCGAAGTTGAGTTGACGTTCAATAGCGAATGGACCCGATGTTTCACAATGATCGAACTAAGGTCATTACTAATTCAACCCGAGTACATTTGGCTTAACTCAACCGTACATGAAACCTAAATACGACCTGCGCAAACCCGGCAAAAAAATATGTCAAGGGGCGATCATATCCGGAAATGAATCGACTTGTAAATGGAACGCTCAGACATGTCCGGCACCCGGGAATCCAATGATTCAAATGTGTTCGACCCAGTTGAACAAAACCTGACCAATCATGACCATGGGGCACTGACAATCAGAATCCTGACCTGTCCGGGTCTGACCTGGTTCACCGTGGGTATACCCAGAACCTGTTTGAGAACCTGTTTTGACACCCCTAATTGAGGCTGAGATATTAATTATTAAAGATATATCACAATAATGTACATACTTAAACTAGAGAACTGACTTAACATGTATGTACAGGAACTCACTTTTAGACACTTAGATATGACCTTTTTTTTTTTAGGTGAACCAAGGCTGCATTAAAAACTTAGTTATGGCCAAAGAGCCTCATACAAACTTAGTTGTAGATATGACCTTAGCGGGACACATGAGCAATCATAGACGCGAGTAGTTGAAAAGTCGCAACAAATACTAAAAACCTTTAAGTTTACTATAGTCAAAGTATGATTACCATACTAACATAATCCAATATTGTTTTAAGTCACTTAATTATCACGAATCTTTGATAATATTTTTACAATATATAATGAACTACGCATTCAGGATATAAGGCGGATTATCTGAAGAGGGAGAATGCCATAATAGACGAGAACAATTGATTATTATTATCCACATTGTATTAGAAACTTTCTAGTAAATTAAATGGGAAAATTGTACTAGTAGCTAGTAAGCTAGCAAACAAACTCATTAAAGCTTTGAACAGAATACAGCATAAAAGGGAGCACTTGACCACGATCTTTAATTTGTTACAAACATGAAATGTTACAACTTGAACAGCATGAACACCATGAGAAATGCACAAATAGTAGTAGGTGAGGAGATCATGGATGCACTTGAGACTGATGGTGTCAACACCGGTCGAACCCTAGGAGTCCTCGATGGTGCCCCGACTTCCACTGATGACGGTGCCACCACCGGTGGTAGTTCCGTGGCTGTTGGTTCCGATGCTGGTGTAAATGCTGTTGCTTTGGATGCTAGGATGATGTATTTAAAGACAAACACATTAAAAAAAAAAAGCATTTAGATGCATAATAGAAATGAAGAATAATAGCCTCATGATATTTCTATGATAAACTCATATCTTTATTTTCCGTAATATTCCTAATAATTTTGTGGTCTTAGGGACTAGGGAGTGTATGCAAAATCAAAGAACAAAAACTGAATGTTTAACTTATCAATTAGTCACCTTAGAACTATTACGTGTTCAAATTCAATATTTCATATAATTAACTCTTGATGGTCGAGTTTTATATATACATAATTAGAGATTTTTAATGGCTAAATTCTACAGTCGAAGTTGTTGTACCTTGTGGACTAAGACCCAAGCTGGGTGGTGGTACTGAGGGAGTTGCTCCAATCTGCAGGGGTGCTGTTTAAATGAAATAAAAGACAATATAAGTTACAATAATATCAATGCATATATAATACAATTTTGTTCAAAATTCATGACTTAATTTGCACCGTAATTAAGAAAATTGTATACTCAAAATCATGTTCCGGTTACTTTTTACATGCATTCAAAAGATGATTAGAAAGTAAAGGAAAGATTTG
This sequence comes from Beta corolliflora, assembly GCA_947648045.1. NCBI lineage: Eukaryota > Viridiplantae > Streptophyta > Magnoliopsida > Caryophyllales > Amaranthaceae > Beta > Beta corolliflora. Next base: position 1,667,782 of record CANSZD010003445.1, read on the forward strand.
CGACTAAACAAAGAACGAATAGAGCAAATTAAGTATTATTAGAGATAGAAGAAGTAATGAGTAATGATACCTGGAGCTAGTAGAGGACTGCCAGAAGCTGCAATAACATCAAAGACCAAACCAATCACACATCTTTCAAGGAAGACAAATGAAAAAACTCCAACCTTATGGTTATTTTTTCACCTTTTAAAGGCACATTTTTTAGTTTTTAACGATTTATACGTATTAAAAACATTTTTTTTAAAAAGTTGATATTTTGGAAATATATATTGAGATAAATCTAACAAGATTTTATTTGATATATTTTTTTTATATATTTTTGTGAAAATTTATTCTCAGACTTTGACTCAACCATATATCAATCAAGACATTCAAATTTCAAGCTATGAAAAACAAAAGAAAACAAATAGAGTTCAAATAACAAAATTTTTTAATAGTCAACATATTAATCCCTGTACGACTATTCAATGTGTGATTTCATAATATCAACTCAACATGTGTTAATGGAACTTGAAAATTTGAGTTCGAAAGAGCTCGAATGTAAATTTAGCGAGCTAAGTCGAGCAACCTTTAAGTTCGAACTTAGTTTGTTCACGACTACTAGCCTCATCCAAGCAAATAGGTACCTTGGGGACTAAATGCCGAGCTAGGTGGGGGTCCGGAAGGTTTTGGTCCAAACTGCAGGGGACCTGTGAAGTTCCAATCAAAAGAAAATAAAATAGAGTTTACAAATATAGTACAGGTATGTTCAACAATATTCCAGAAAATTAGGCTAAATTTGCATAATAATCAAGAAAAAAGATATGATAAGTATAAACCTGGAGCAGGTAGAGGACTACTAGAAGCTGCAACATAACATAAAAGACTGAATCAATTACAAATCTTTCTAAAATGTAAGTTAAAAGATTTAGAAAATATATATAGAAAAAAACTTTATACAATATAAATTATGATGATGAAAGTAAAGTCAGTCACCTTGACACTGAATTGGTACACCAGCAGTTTTACAAATTCTAGGGAGTCCAAGTGCAAGAGTTCTGTTAACAATTTGAGGCAGGGGAACACTAGCAGTGACCATGAGGCAACCACAGTCCATGCTGCTGCTCATCACTGATTTCAAGGCATCACAGCAGTTCGACGACGGAGTCGAGTCACCGGCCGTGCTGCCGGTAATGTAGTTCATGCATGGTGTGAAGGTGGCTATCATTGAGGCTGTGCATGGTGTAGTCACCTGCCCATTTGTTTGAGCCTTTACTAAACTACCTACTAATAAAAAGGTTAAGATGGTTAATACTACTCTTAATGAAGATATTTGTGGGTTTTGCTTAATTTTCTCCATTTACTATTAGTAATTTTTTAGGTGTTCTTTGTTATGTTGAATTTTTTTTTGGCATAGAATTTACTGAATGATTGAATGATTTATAGAATGGCAAAGAATTAAGTGTACTTTGAGTGTTGTTCAGGAGAAAGGCAGGGTATTTCTGTAGTAGGGTTTTTTGAGACCAACTGCCTCTGACTTATGTGGAAGGAAATGACTGGAAGGTTCTGAAAGTTTATTTTCTGATTAGCTAGTAAGGGGAGTTTGGAAAATACTTGGTTGGCAAATTTTGTAAAAGAAGTGATTTTGTGGTTTTGCTGTGTTTGGAATGTTAGGTAAGATTCTAACTTGGAGATTGATTTTTACAAGTTTACTATAGCTCTGATTTCAAGTTTATTTACTGTGATTAATTGATTTGTAACCCCTTGAACATATAGCCATATAGGGGATATGTTTCTCTGATTGGAAATGTATTATAAATCAATAATACTACTCCCTAATTACTTGTAGCTTGTAGATATAGTATTTTTTAAGGAAAGTAATAATTCAAACGAGAACCTAGTGGAAGCTCAATGGTAAAGCTCTTGCCTTCCAAGGTTCGACTCATATCTGCCTCAAGTTTGGGTATTGTGAATTTATTTTAGGTAAAACTCTCGGTCATCAATAATCTAAATGATTGAGACTAGGGTATTGTATGTTGGAATCCCTATATCTCCCCCACCTTATCGAGAATGTACCAACTTTGACTGGTTGATTTTATTTAGAAAGTGTTAGATTTGGGTAAAACTCCGTGAATCGAGATCATTCTATTGAACAATATATATAGGGGTTACAAGTCCTTAGTCCTAACTATGATAGGAACCTAAGTAGAGAAGGATTATAAATCCAAACAATATCCAAATATATATCCTAATACAATGAAGAAAATATGTCCTAAATATATTATCTATCAAAAAGGTAATTCAAACACATATCTAGATCGATGAAGTAATTTTCCAAACTTTTCCAACTTTGTCCCAAACTAAAAACTTTCTCCAAGATAGCAATGGTTTGAAAATAATTTTTTCAATATGCCAATACTTTTTTTTGGTTTTCTAATAATGATAAGGGAAAAAAAATATTAGAAGACTCTCCGTTCAAGGGGGAATCAATATATCGTTACTTAAATTAAGAGATGAATCAATGTGAGAAATAGTAGTATATTAGCACAATAATAATGGTAAGAGGTTTATTTTTTATAAAAAATCATAGCACATCAATAACTATACGGAGGTAGGAGAATCGAAGATATAGGTAATAAAAAGGTAAGTCATCTTGAAAATAATCTTTACTTATCATTGTGAGACAGGACTATCGAGGATATAGGTACGACAGTAGTATCTCAAGAAACATATGCCTTTTGTTGAATCTACTTTATCACATGCCAAATGATGTCAAACTAAAATATATGCTAGGTAAGAAAAGAGCAAGAAAGATCTAATTAAGTACATATCAAGTATGCTTACCATTCTAATGATATAATACAACCTTAGCTCAACTAACCTTTTGAACTTATATTGGTTTGGCCACCCAAACTTAACTGCATTATATTGTCCAATTCAAGCTGTTATCCTATAAAAACCACCCTCTTTCCCAAAATAATCATTACACCAAATAATCATCTTTAATCAAAAACAAACTAATTTCCATTTTCCTTCCTTCAAATTTTCAACTTTCCCTCCTCCTTTTCCTTGGAATGGCTTCAAGAGGATCTCAAGTATGGTTAGTGCTTCTAGTCTTAGCAATAGCATCAACATGGGGTGGAGCAAAAGCTCAATCAAGTAGCAATAGTTGCACAAGTGTGCTACTAAGCATGTCTTCTTGCCTTAACTTCATAACTGGCAACTCCTCAGCCCCAGCATCTACGTGCTGCTCGGCTCTTTCCAACGTCGTCCAATCACAGCCTCAATGCCTTTGCTCGGCTCTGAGTAGTGGTGCCGCCTCCTCTCTGGGTGTTGCAATCAACCAAACTCGAGCTCTCGGTCTCCCCAATGCTTGCAATGTGCAAACTCCACCTACTAGTCAATGCAATGGTAAGCTTTTTTGGACTTACATTCCACCACTTGTTACGTGTGTGCAATCCTAGATGTACACAATCTTATCCCTAGCGCAAATTTTTGTATCAGAACAATCTTAAGTCTAGACTCAATCAGACCACTATTATACAAAAAAGTTAGTGAGACAGTTTTGACAAAAGACCGGCTGCCTAACTAATGACTCAAAACGAGTAGAAAAATTCCAATAATTTGTTGAAACCATATTAAATCACGCTCTTTTTTTAATCCATGAACAGGATCAGGTGGACCTTCAACTTCAGGTGCAGCTCCATCAGATTCTCCAGCAGGTCTGCCAGATGATGAACCTCAAGGTCCAGCAGCTGATTTTCCTTCAGGTACATTAATTACATATATATATACTTCCCTAATATGAAATAAATGAAACACCTCTCAAAAAGCTCTCACGTCAAAGAGAGGAGTGTTTCACTTATTTTAAAGCCTAGAGAGTATGAGTTATTTTTCTGTTTTGTTACTTATAATCCAAAAAGTGAGGAAAAAAACATTGATGCAAACTTTTTATTTGGTGCAGGATCTGGGTCCAAGACAGTACCATCAACTGATGAGTCAAATGGAAGCACCATGAAATTTTCTTTTCATATGCTGGCTTTTATTTTCTCAGTTGTTTCCTGTACTTCAGCTTTGGCAATATTTTGAGCCATTTCGTAGCGTTATTTAGCTGCTTGTTGTAGGGATATAATATATTTGAGTGTAATCTATCTGTCCAATAATTTTTCATGATTATTGTTCAATGAGTTAGGGGCTATATTGGTCTCCCCTGTTATTTTTGTGGAGTTTGTGTTATAGATTTCTTAATTGAGATATATTTTTTACAACTTTTATATTTCAAACCTCATAGTGTCTCTATCAATTCCTTTACTATCATCATTTACAAGTTTTTTTCCGAATGAAATAGATTATTACACACTAGATTAAATTTTTTTGACTTAGTGAATATCGTACAACTTCAAATTAATGAATTAATTTTACTTAAAAAAAAGGTTTTACCACCATCATTTTAAAGTAAATACGTAATCGTTCTAAGGCTCAGTTAGTTTTGGAGGAAAACATTTCCCCATTTTTCGTTTTTTGGTAGGACAAGAGATTCAAAAAGGTGGAAAAGAGTTTTTCATCCCATTGTAAACATTTTCCTCAAAAATCTGAAGGAATCCATTTTCCTCCACTATCTCATATTCCCAACATCTCCATTTATCCCCTTCTTAGCTTTATAGTTTTCCATCAAACCAAACAAAGAAAAACTAATATTAATTTGCGATGTTCACCGGAAAATATTTATCATGAAAAACAATTTTTTCATGGAAAATGTTTTCCATCAAATCAAATGGACCCTAAGTGAAAGCCTAAAAAATTGGGTCTTTCTGACCCAACTTATTGTACGAGCCACATTCCAGAAAGGTGTGCCAGCCCAAAAAAATCAGGCGGGCAAGCCCAAAATCAAAATGGTGTAAGATGCGTTTGGACTAGCACCCTCCCCCCCATGTCGTAATCAATCGGGCCGGAAAATATGTGATCCTAAAACTAGCCAGAAACGGGCTGGGCCGAAGTTTGCCCACGAAAACTTGGAAGAAATTCATAATAGCTGATGTTGGACTTGACTAAAGCCGACAAGAAAAATGTTCTTGTAGAAGAGAGAAATACTCCCTCCGTCCCAATTTAGTTGCTACATTTGCTTTATCACAAAGACCAAGGAAATGGTGGTGGCCCACTGTGCAGAGCCAATATTAAGGGGACTAATTACTTGGGGAAAAGTTGGATTAAAAGGCATTTAAAAGGGAGCTGGCCCACACAATGAAAGGTGGCGGAAATTTTAGAGGGATTTGGAAGACTTTTTTCCCTCCAAAAAAATGAGAACATCTTTTATTCAATTTGCATTTACAACAGGGTGTAAATATACAACCAAGGGACAAAATTTTTCCCTCTAAAATTTCAGAGCAGTTTATACACAACATGGGTTAAAATTATCCCCAAAAAAAATTGAAACACCTAAACTTGAAATTCAAAGGGGAATTCAAATTTCCCCCTAAAAAATCCAAAAAATTGTGAGCGAAGGGGACTATATATACAGGGGCATAGTCAATTGCCCCCAAAAAATTTCCAAGGAGTGTAACTTCATCTTTGAGAGCAGTTGACCACCATAATTAGACCTTTGAGCATTTCACCACCAAGATCATCAAACAAATCAACCAACCAACATCAATTTTAGGGGGGAGGGGGTTTGGGGTAGATTCACTCTCAGAAAAATTATCACTGAGTGATTTTTAGTGCCAACTTTTTTTTTTTTGCTTCACTTGAGGAAAGTATTGAAGCATTCTCAGCTTGAACATGTCTGGCATCCATAGCTTAGCTATGGCCCCCCTAGACAGTTCTACTGATAAAACCTCAACACCATCCACATCAGCTCAACCCATACCCCAAAATCAGCCAACAATTGACCTTAATGATCCACTGCCAGAACCAGAACAAGAACCACAACCACAACCAGAGGTCTTTGATCTCAACAGACCACCAACAGATGCATCTCCAGAAGAACAAGATGACTTCTTCACTGAAATAGAACAAGTAAATGCAAATGATGAGTTAGTTGCTGAATGGTTGGATGATGACTCGGATGTCCAAGTCACGAATATGAGTGGACGAGATAGTGAAACGAGATGATGAACAACAACAACAACAACAGCCACAAGAAGTGTTAAATTCAAAGAGGAAGAGCCATGTATTGGACAATCATGGCAGAGCTCATGTTGCAAACAGGCTACAACAAGTGGTACAAAGAAATGATTATGGGGAGTACAAATTACCTCATGGAGCTCTGAACAAAATTTCAATTGATTTGAAGACTTCAAGGTGGACAGTTGCTAGAATATGGAAGACTGTATCACAACAACTCCAAAGTAATGCAAACATAGAGGTGAGTCACATGTGGAAGAAGAAGAATTCAGTTGGATCCTCAACAACTAATGTCAATTCCACTAAGGAAGAGGACAAGTATAAGAGCAACAGCAGCAGCATTAGGAATGCACAAATCTACCTTGCACAGATTGGTGAAAAGGGGTGCCATTAAGAAACACAGTAATGCCATAAAACCTCATCTGACCCCAGCACACAAGGTTGCTAGGGTATTGTGGTGTTTGGATTCCATCATACCCAACACTATCCAAACAATACCAAAATTCTGCAACATGTACAATGTGGTTCATGTGGATGAGAAATGGTTTTGTATGAGCAAAATATCTCAGAGGTACTACCTAGCCATAGGTGAAACAGAGCCTTATAGAAGATGCAAAAGTAAAAGATTCATAATCAATATCATGTTCATAGGTGCACTTGCAAGGCCCATTATTACAGTAGACCACCAAAGTCAAGATCTGGTGGTTTCTTTGAAGGAGCACCGCAACACCAACAAAAATTCCTAATTTCAACCTCCTTTTTTGAAACCCTTGTCGTTTTTGCCTCAGCATCAAACTCATCAAGCAAAGAAAAGAGACGTTTCTTCGAGTTTGGAGTTAAATCGTCCATGGAAAACCGAAAAATACAGGGGACTCAAAATTTAAACTCACTCAAAACACAAATAAATTGGTTTCAGAATTATCGCAGGAAGGCGTAGATTATTAATCTACGTTTTTTTTTTAGAAATTTGAAGTCACAAACCCTAGATCTGAGGGTTTGAAGAAGAACAAGAGAGAGGAAAGTGAGAGTCAGAAGGAAAGTGAGCGTCAGAAAGAGAGAGACAGATATGAGGTGAAAGGGTAATTAGGGTTTTGGAGGGAGTATTAAACGAGCGGTTGGGGAGGGTTAAAGGGGGAGGGTGGGTATTAAATGAGGTTAGGTGGGGGATGTTGGGCTTAATTTAATGGGTAGATGGTTTAGGAGTGGGTCCTTTTTGCCATTTATAGTATATTTTGCAAATGTAGCAACTAAATTGGGACACACCTAAATGGTAAAATGAATCAACTAAATTAGGACGGAGGGAGTATACAGCAGTCATTCTGTACAAGCCAACAAGAAAAATGTTCTTGTAGAAGAGAGAAATATACAGCAGTCATTCTGTACTTGGTGTAAAATTCGAATCATAACTAGTAAAATGTGAAAAGCTGAAGAACTCATTAACTTCAAGTTCCTACCTCTGCAATTAAATTTTTGAGAAAGTCTTATGGGGTTGGTATCCAAGACGTGGGATCGAATCCCGTCACATTACTGTGCTTAGTCGCTCATTTACACACACAAAAATATTTTTGAAAAAGAATTTAAAGCTTATAAGTTATAGCAATTAGCAGTCTTAAAGTTATTTGTTGTGGTTTATGTGGTGCAGCAAAGTCTTGGGTAATAGACAAGATTTTCTCTCTCTAGGTTGTAACCCTATTGATTGATAATTGGAGATTAAGCTTAGATCATTGATCTAGGGCGTTCGGGAGTCAATTAATTGGGTATTATCTTCATTAATCCAATGGTATCCACTACTGAGTAGAATCCAATTCCACCAGATATATTTGTTAGTGAGGCATTCCATTTTACTCATGGTTCCTAGTCCTTTAGAGATCAAAGTTAGGCCAAGAAATAAGGAAGTTCGAGCCCAAACTCCAGAACAAATACCTTCGGATATGAATAGATCCAATTTTGGACCATTTACGACCGTTTGGTAGTCGTTAATAAATTGCGGTAATGAGAATGAATTTTAAGTGTAATGTTATTAGGGAAGCACCCGTAAAATCTCCATGGGGAGGCATTTTTTCTACATGGGCAAGCAATCTCACTCCTAAACTTGTGTTTTTGTCTCCAAGGGGAAGCAATTTTCATTACCACTCATTACCACCTACAAGGTGGTATTGGATGAGAATGAAAATTCAAGAAGAAAAGTAGACACTTTAGGATAAATTAGCATTACCATGGGAATGGACAATGATATTCTTCATAAATTTATACACAAATTCATTCCCATTACCACAATTTATAACCAACTACCAAACGGGCCGTTAAGGAAGTTGTTGCATGTTCATCCCAATGGTTTAGTGAAGCCAAGTCCGTTTACCTCAACTCAATGAATTGGGAAGAGCCAGATATAGCTACTCCTATTGGGGAAAATGTCGTATCTTTCTCGAAGGATAAACAGGTCCAATTGTGCACTCCTTGAAGAATGACCTTAATGGGCAAATGTCTAGGTATCACGGGCCGACCTTCCTTCATGACACAAAAAGTTCGAGCTATGTGGAAGTTAAAGGGACCTATGAAAGTCATTGAGTAATGGGGCTTATCTATTTAGATTTACCTTACAGGATGATTATGAAAGAGCGCTTTTTGGAGGGACATGGTACATTCTAAATCATTATTTAATGATTAGCAAATGGCAACCTAATTTCAGGCCTACTCCAAATCCTTTCACAAATTTGGCAATTTGGGTACATTTTCCGGAATTACTCGTTGAGTACTATGATAAAGAAGCACTTTTTGCAATAGTAGATAAGGTTGAAAAGCCGATTCGAGTTGATTTTGCTATTGTAATAGTGCTTCTTTAGCCGATTCGATCCACTTATAAGCCTAAAGGAGATTTCATCCTAAAACCATGTCAATAGTAGCAGTACCTCCTCTAACTTATAATGTGGTACTTTATCTCATCTTTCTTCAATGTGGGACAACTCACATGTGCACAACAAACATGGGGTTCAACACTCCCCCTCACATGTGAGTGTCTTTAGAATTAGAGCACACTAGTATGGTACAGAATAATAATCCTCATCAAGAATGAACGTCCAGTAGATGCCCCTTATCCAATTGCTTGACAAATGCCCACTATAAACAGCCCAACAATATTCATGTTGGTTTCCTTATTTTCTTGTTAATACGAGAATTGTCATTTTGGTTTCCTTAAGTAATATTCCTCTCAATATAATACACCATAGCTTAAACTACAGTTTAATACTCCACAGTTGCTCTTGTAAGAGACCGCCTAGTTTTAATTTAAAGTTAGGCACGGCCCAAGCCCAATATTAAGAAGAGAATAGACGAGCTTTCTGAATATAGTAACTAGTTTAATCTATTTAGGAATCAGCTTAATCTATTTAGTGACCAGTTTAATCCATTCAGTAATGACATTTTTTAATCCATTTAGTGACTAGGTTAATCCATCCGGTAAGACTGCGGGGTTACTTTCTATAATTGTCTGTTGTAGTTCGAGATTGAAAGGGAAACAAAGGATCGGGACGACGTGTTTGGATCCTCTAGAGTTCTAACAATAACTCTACAAGGTAGAGTTTGAGCAATATCAACCATTGAATAAAAAATTAATGGCTCATATATTACCTTTCCAAAATCCCCCTATTTTTTCTCATCAAAATCCACCCCCTAATTTTCCCTTTCCCACCATTATGTGCCATTGATTTTAAAATTTATGGTTCAGATACAACTCTACCTTGTAGAGTTTTATTAAAACTCTAGAGGATCCAGACTCAGGGACGACTACGTTGGTGCGAGATGTCTCGAAATAGTATTAGGTTAGAGTGAGATGCAATGAAGTTGTTAGGAGAATGTAGGTTTAAATTTGCCTAATTTTATGTTAAAATTAGAACACCTATTCTAAAAATTTGTGAATACTCCCATCATATAAAAGGAAGTTCCCCCACGTCATGCGGGATAATAAGTGAAAACTACAAATACACCTAGAACCAAGTTAGTTCACTTATATGCCTAAATTAGAAAAATTAGGTGACCCAAACATTTTTTTTGACTTCTCTTTCGTAACAACTTCCTTATAAAACCCAACTCATTAATTTCATTTAATATTCACTCTTATTCCCTCTAAAAGTTACAACTAAGAAAAGGTAGAAAACGTTCTGTTTTTGTTATCATAACACACACACACAAAAATGGCTTCACTAGTTGCAATGGTGCTAGTCATGAGTATGTTTTCAGGTGGAGCTCTGGCTCAGTCAGGCTGCACTTCTGCTATAGTTGGCTTAGCCCCGTGCCTTAACTATATCTCTGGAAGCTCTTCCGCCCCATCTGCTTCATGTTGCTCGCAACTATCGAGCGTGGTTCAATCACAACCTCAGTGTCTTTGTCAAGTTCTCAATGGAGGTGGCTCTTCTTTCGGAGTCACCATCAATCAGACCCAGGCTCTAGCCCTCCCTAGCGCCTGTAACGTTCAAACTCCGCCTGTTAGCCGATGTAATGGTAAGCTCCCCCGCCTCCCCACTTCAAAGAAACGACTTACTTTAGTTTAGTTGGTAAAGTCTATAAAACGTTATAATCGTATATGCACTCGAAATCAACGGTTTTACTTCAATAACATACAAATTTTTTTGCATGAACCGACAACCGTGTCCATATCAAATTTATTGTGGGCATCTATACTTATTGTAAAGTGATTGTTTTTAGCTAATCATATTAGACTAGAGTTACCTATTTATATGTTCAATTCACTATTTTAAAAGGGCAACTTTCACTAGTAAAATAGTAACGAAAAAGATATATGTAAATTTGAAGTTGATCCATGGTGAATTTATGATGGACTCGGACCACACAAGACTTTCCTGTAAATAATGTAATCCATATGGCACAAGAGAGATATATAGAACCATGCATATATGATTATATATATATATATGAATGTTACTTAAATTACTATATGGTATGGTCCAGCAGCAAACCAGTCATCAGGGAGCTCTGGAGGATCCCCTGTTGCTTCCCCAAGTAATACTCCTGCGGATGCTTCGACACCTGAGGGTTCAGTCACTCCTGACACTCCAACATCGCCAACAGTTTCTAGCATTCCTTCAGCTGGTACATATATATATCCTTATGACCTTATCCTATATGTGAACATAATCAATGAAAAATGATCCATAATTAATTGATGTATATAATATGATTGCAGGAAGTGGATCTAAATCGACTACTGGGAGCACGTCTAATGGAAACATGACCAAATTTTCGATTCATTTTACTCTTTTTCTTCTCTTCATCACTTCAAGTAGTGTTTCTGCTATCATTGTAATTGGAAGTTAAAAACATAGAAACATACTATATATATAGGTTCTAATAGCTGGAAATATTTCTATTTTGATCGGCTTGTTCATCTATAGCATTTATCATTGCTTATGTATACTTGTAATGTTACACCTTATATCATAATTCATATATATGAAACATCCTTTACTAGCTCGTCCTAAGATTTTTCTTTGATTTCTACAAGTTTACCTTTTGTTTCTCAATTTTTTAGAAATACAAGCTAAGGATAACTTAGGTCTACCTTCTCTCATGGTCCAAGCTTAGGCCCATACAAACTCGAACTCCTTCCCCCTACGCCCTATCACCTGGTAGCTCAGGGACCTCAAGTAGACACATTCATACACGGGTGGAGCTACAACGTAACGTTAGGCGTGGGTCATTTTATCCCACTTGAATTTCGAATTTCACATTTGCAAAAAATGAAATCTTAACATTTATAGCACTTTCTTTCAAAAATAATTAACAATACCCTAGTAAAATATTTAAAATTATTTTACATCCAATTATATATAGTTTCGGATCCACCATTTACCACTGTTAAAGACATGTCTAGTGGTAGTAAGATAAAAGTAACCACACATTTGAGAAATGGGCCAACTTTACATATTTGGAAGTATCATGAAGTGAGAAAGAGGACTACAAGTAACAGAATTCAAAAGAGAGGGTAAAGGTTGTTAGCTGATAAAAGGAAGAAGGGGAGTATACACGTTTACAAAACCAAATATAGAGTTTTCTTAAAGAAATCGATGCGTAGTATAGAGTGTCATGACTCATATATGTCTACATGGTACAAAGGAGAGTCTTGGGAAGCAGGATATTTGCTTTAACAAGAGTTTTTACATGGTTAGACTGTTACTTACCAGATAAGTATTACCGAATACTCTCTCCATGACTCCATGACTCCATGACAAAGTAAGTATTTAATTTCAAGGTTTTATGCAGATATTAAGAAAATAAACAGTAAAGGTACTGGACACTGGTTCACTAATTTATACTTATATATTATTAAAATGCATGGACAAGTTAGTATTGTGCGCCGCTATGTGTCACCCCACCTCATACAATGATGCCGCACTGCTTTGTCTCCAACATAACATTCATATCCTAACATGGCATATCCTTAGAAAATGATCAAAAATTTGCGTAAGAGATCTCAAACCCATGACTTCTTTGTAATGTCATGATCTTACCATTAAAGTATGACTTGTGTAGGTGTGCTTGTGACAAAATGTCAACCCCAAACTATTCATCCTTTTTATCTTATTATATTATTAAGGGTATCGCCTGGACCCAACATATTTGTGCAATTCTTAAAGCCACATATTTAAGGGAATGGATGGAAGATTAGTTAATATAGTACTCACTATGTAGGTGTCGAAGAGTTACAAGGGGGGAGTATAAAAATTAAGACAAAAGTCCCTGATCGTTTCTTAACGCCACTACGCCAGGCCTAGACGGGGAAGCTGAATCTCTTTTTGTTTGAAAAAGACTAAATACCAAATTGTTTGGTGGTCAACAATATATATATTGTCTGAGTTACCCTTTCTTTCTTTTTTCAACTACAATTTTCAGATATCCTTGCTGCACAATCAATATGTTCGTTGCTGCACAACCATAGTGACCTTGATGCATAACCGAACCGACCTTGTTGCACAACTAATCTGATCTTGGTGCACAGCTACACTCACCTTCGTGCACAACCAAAATGTCGTTGTCGTTGCACAACCAATCTGAGCTTACTGCACAATCATGTTGACCTTGATGCACAACCGAACTGGCTTTGCTGCACAACTAATCTGAGTTTGGTGCACAATTACACTGACCTTTGTGCACAACCAAAATGCCCCTTGTGCACAACCAATCGGAGCTTGATGCACACCTATAGTGACCTTGATGCACAACCAAACTGACCTTAGTGCACAACCATTAATAAATATTGCACAACCTTACATAGAGAATGCACAACCCTCAATAAAAATTCACCCATCAAATGTTGCACATACATATATATGCGAATATTGCATAACTACATTAACTTTGATGCACAACCATACTAACCTTCATGCACAAAAAAAAAGGAAAAAAAAGTAAGGGTACTGAGGTCTTTTAACAAAGTCGTTCGCCAGCGAACGGGTTCGCTAAATAGCTGCACTGTTTTTGTTTCAGCGGTTTATTTATCCTATTTTGCTACATGACAAGTATTGACTATTTTTTGGGAGGGGGTGGATTTTAGGCGATCGAAGGGGTGTTCTAAAATTTATATAACATGTCTTACAAAAGGACGACATTAGTATGTGTTAGGACTCTATTTATGTTATTTATTAGGAATAGGTCTGTTATTCTTAATTAGTGATGATGTAGGACTCTAACTTAGGATGTATAAATATACTTGATTGATGAATGAGAAAGGTGATGGAAATTGAACTTAACTTAACATGGTATCAAGAGCCTAAACTTTGAAATTCTCTCTACCAAAAATCTGAAAATTTCGACCCACAAAAACCGAACCAAGACTCGATTTTTTTCGAGTTCTTTGACACATCGAACCAAGATCCTATTGTTGGCTTTGAATTTTTTTCACTCTTCATCATAGATTCCCCTCTTCGAACCTATTCTCGTGGATCTCGTCGAGTAATCATGACAGAAAATACCGAAAATACTCCACCAAAACCGGACCCAGCCTATTTTCTAGGCTCTAATGATAATCCGGGCAACGTTATCACTCCGATTCAGTTGAAAGATGATAACTTTGATGAATGGGCACGCGCGATTCGCATGTCTTTGAATGCAAAACGAAAACTTGGCTTCTTGGATGGAACTATTCCTAAGCCTACTACGGCTGAAAATTTGGCCGATTGGAGCACGATACATTCGATGTTGTGTTCATGGCTATTGAACACGATCTCCCCGACGGTGCGTACGTCCGTATTGTTTTTTGAAAACGCTCATGATTTGTGGGCTCATCTGAAGGAACGTTATTGTGTTTCCAACGGTACAAGGATTTGTCAACTCAAATCTCAGATTAGCGATTGTAAGCAGCAAAAGACTGAATCTTTAGCTGACTATTTTGGTCGTTTAACTCGTCTGTGGGACGAATTAGCATCCCAGGAAGTCGCGCCTACTTGTTCTAAGGGTGGCGCCGATTGCGAAGTCATTCGCTTTCTTGAATAACAACGTTCCGACGATCGTTTGCATCGTTTCTTGATTGGTCTTAATGATTGTTATGGCCCGCTTCGCTCACATCTTCTCGCGCAAGCTCCTTTGCCTACGGTGGCTCGCGCATATCAGATCATCGCTCAAGAGGAGCGCCTTCGAGGCCCTAGCGCCTCTTCTTTGCCTTCGCCGGGTGAGACTTTGGCGTTCAAGGTAGAAACTAAACCTAAAGCTCGTTCTTTTAATGACTCTGTGATTTGCCCTCATTGTAATCTTGAGGGCCATGATATTTCCGGCTGCTTTAAATTAATTGGATACCCCGAGTGGTGGGGGGACCGCCCTCGTGGTCGGCGTGGAGGTGCGGCGAACCGGGGTGGCAGATCGGCTCGTGGCCGTGGCGGCAGGGGAACGCCACCAGCACGCGCCAACAAAGCCGTGGCTAGTGGTGGTGCGTCGCATGAAAAACCGTGGGGGGGGCTTCGGCTTCCCAACCGCGTGATCCCGTGAGTGTCGGGCTTGCAGGCATCACAACTGAACAGTGGCAGAACCTTTTGGATTTGCTGAACTTGCCAAAATCAAAAGATCGTTTGAACGGTGAGTCTTTATGGATTATTGATACCGGTGCTACACATCATGTGACAGGACGGTTTTCTTTATTGTGTGCTGCCCGGAAAATCAAAGGATGTCCGGTAGGTTTGTTGGATGGTAGTTCTGCAGAAGCTACTCATGAGGGAGATGTGCTTCTTCCTGGAAATTTAAAACTCCATAATGTTCTATTTGTGCCTCATCTTGATTGTAATCTTATTTCTATTCCGCAGTTATTAGATTCTGCGAATTGCATCGTTCAGTTCACTAAAACATTATGTGTATTACAGGACCGCAGGACGAGGACGCTGATTGGAGCGGGTGAGCGGGACGATGGACTTCGGGGAGTTCCTAAGGTGAAGATCAATGTAGTGGATGGTATGGCATCTATGGATATTTGGCATAAACGTTTGGGGCACCTTTCGGAGAAAGTTTTACGTAATTTACCCTGTGTGAGTCCTTCTAGTATTAGTGGTTGCAATAACGATGGATGTGATGTTTGTTTTCACGCTCATCAACCTAGAACTAGTTTTCCTAAGAGTAATAGTCGAACTAGTAGGATTTTTGAGTTAATTCATTGTGATTTATGGGAGCCATATCGAACAAAGTCCAATTGTGGTGCTTCATATTTTTTAACTATAGTGGATGATTTTTCTCGTTCTGTTTGGACGTACTTATTATATAATAAATTGGAAGTTCTGATTATGTTTATGCATTTTGTGGCTTTGATTGATCGCCAATTTGAACAGAAAATCAAACGAGTGCGCAGTGATAATGGCACTGAATTTAATTGCCTGAAACCATACTTTGTGCAACAGGGAATTATTTTTGAAACTTC
Source organism: Beta corolliflora (assembly GCA_947648045.1). Taxonomy (NCBI): domain Eukaryota; kingdom Viridiplantae; phylum Streptophyta; class Magnoliopsida; order Caryophyllales; family Amaranthaceae; genus Beta; species Beta corolliflora. Next base: position 1,683,791 of record CANSZD010003445.1, read on the forward strand.
TTGTGTTAAAACTCCCCAACAGAATGGTAGAGTTGAGAGAAAACATGGACATATTTTAAATGTTGCACGTGCTTTGAGGTTTCAGGCTAATCTACCTTTGAAATTTTGGGGGGATTGTGTGCAGGCAGCTTGCCATCTGATAAATAGAACTCCCTCTGTTGTTCTTGATTATAAGACCCCATATGAGTGTTTGTTTGGTAAACCATCTACGATGACAGATCTAAAGATTTTTGGTTGTTTGTGTTATGCCTATAATATTTCTCATGGGGGTGATAAATTTGCTAGTAGGAGCAGACGTTGTGTTTTTCTTGGTTATTCTTATACTCAAAAGGGATGGAAACTATATGATTTAGAGACCAAGAAATACTTTGTTTCCCGGGATGTGAAGTTTATTGAACATAAATACCCCTTTGGTGCGTCTGACCCATTGCCAGTATCGAATGTTGCATCTAATAGTGTGAACTATTGTGAGGAGGAGATGCTTATGCCCCTTGTTGATGTTCCCGTGCAGGTTGAAGGGGGACTTGGTTCAACGGGGGATGGGGCGCATGATGTGGATGTTAATGTGGGCCTTGATGATGGCCCACAGCGTGTGGCCGAAGGGGAGGTCGAGGCTCGGATGCCTCGTGTGATGCCAGACGTGACCCCGGGTCCTGGGGCGCCTCGTGGAGAGCTCCCTAGTGGGGCGCAGATGCAGGGAGGGTGTAGAGAGGAGGATGTTGAGGTGTTGGGAAGGGGGAAACGAACTAAAATCCCAAATAAAAAATTGCAAGATTTTGTGACACATACTGTAGTGAAAAAGAAAAGTTCATCAACTCAGGCACCTGTTTCAACATCGTCCTCAGGTACTCCCTATCCTATTACACATTATGTTAGTTGTGAAAAGTTTTCTGATAAACAGCGCAGATTTCTAGCAGCTATCACTGCAGGGCACCCTCCAAAGTCATTCAAAGAAGCTATGAAGCATGAAGGGTGGCGTGAAGCTATGGGAGCTGAGATAAAAGCTCTGGAGGATCACGGAACATGGGAATTGCAACCTCTTCCTCCAGGCAAGAAGGCCTTGGGGAGTAAGTGGGTGTATACAGAAAAATATGATGAACAGGGGAAACTGCAACGGTTGAAGGCCATATTGGTTATATTTGGTCATCATCGGGTAGAAGGAATTGATTATAATGAAACTTTTGCTCCTGTAGCAAAAATGACAACAGTTCGCACTTTCCTAACTATTGCAGCGGTGAAAAAATGGGAAATTCATCAGATGGATGTCCACAATGCATTTTTACATGGGGATTTGGTGTAATACCCCGAATTTTCAAAGATTATTTTTATTATTTATTAAGGTTTAATATTATTTCCACTTAAAATTTATTTTATGATAATGCGATTTTATTTGATAACTATGTTTATTAAAATAATAATTTCATTTAGTTTTGAATTATTTAACGAGTTATTTAAATGATTTAATTGAATTTAAATAAACTAATTATTCATTTTCATTATTTCAAAGTATTTTAATATGGTAATTGAAAGGTGTATTTAGTTGTGGGCATTCTTATTCATTCAAGTTGTCCATCCATTTTTAGTAATCCAAAGCCCAAATACAAGTCCATAGCCATATGTCTTTTAGCCAAAAAGAAAAGAAAACGTGATCATCATAGATCACCACCTTCCTCCTTCCTCACGTACAAAAATCAGAGCCAAAGATCAAATTTTTTCCACAAAAATCAACAGTTCTTGTCAGAACTCAATCCACAATCCCGGATTTTGGGAGAAAAATTAGTCAAAAGTGAATCAAACACCATACCTCACCATACCCACCATTAATGGAGTTTGACCAAAGCTCAAAAATTTCTGACCAAACTCCTCTATAAATACTGAACTTCACCCACCCAATTGTTCAAGCAAACAAATTATTCAAAGGTTTGCTTCAATCTCTTTATCCTCTCTTCTAATTTCTGATTTTGTTTTGGAAATTTAAAATAAAATTTCAGTCCACCATTGGGTCACCGTGCACCACCGCACGAACCACCCGACCCCGTCTGACTTCGCCACCCAAACCGTCACCTGAACCACCGCAGCACAGCCAACCATCACCCTTCTCCTTCCTCGCTGCTTCCTTCTCCTCCCTCGCAGCAGCCCTGTTGTCGCCTCCCTCTGCAGCCGCGCCCAACCTCCCTCACTCGCACCCCACCACCTGAAACCCGTCGCTTGACCGCACCACCTTGCCTCGCCTGAATCCGCCGCCCAGCGCCACCTTCATCTTCTCCCCTTGATTCGTTCCCTTCACTGTTCTTTCTTTCTTCCTTCATTTTTTTTTCTCTTGGTTTATGTCAACTGATTCAAAGAATCAGTATTACCCCCCCCCCTTCTCTTTTAATATGACTTTGACTTTTTCTTTTTAATAACAAAATGATGTTTAGTTTTGATTAATTGGTTTGGATTGGTATCCTATAATTATATTAACTTACTTTAATTAAGTTAGTATATTTTAGTTTAAGTTAATCTTTTATAACTTGAAAATGTTTTTTTAAATAAAATGAGTATAATAAAATTAGTTTTTATATTTAAAATAATCGTCTAAGTTAATGAAAATCAAGTTGAAGTAATAATTGAGTACTTAAAATGATTTCATAAATAATTTGAAAACCATAAACCTTGATTTTTAAACTCTCTTAAATCATTAAGAATTCTTTAAGTTGTTTGAATTATTTAAATTGTTTTATATATAAAAAGGGGTTATTTAGGTAACTAACTTAGATATCGTTAACGTCTAATGTAGGTTCTGATTGTGTAGACGAGGAATATCAAGAGTGTTAATTCGTTCGTGAACTTAACTTTTGGGCACGCGTCACGAGGTAATCTCCTATGTCCATATAAACATAGATCCCGTTAGTGTAAAACGAATTGATTATGTGATTATTATGTGCTTATGAAATATATATAAGTATGGACTATAATTATGGATTATCGACTTAATGCGGATTATGAAAACGAATGACAAAATGGACGACGACTATCGATTTCGATTATGAATCATGACTATGGACGATATACGATATGACAAATATGTTTATTATAACGTTATTAAAACCGCTTAATGTCATTTAGTAATGTTATGGTTATTATTATTATTAATATTATTATTATTATTATTATTATTATTATTATTATTATTATTATTATTATTACCGTTATTATTATTATTGAAATTTTATGAAAGTTGAAATTAGTAAGAACTTGTGATAATAAAATGATTATGAATCTTAAGTGATAAATGAGCTCAAGTGACGGTTGTGTTTATGAAATGAGTTATTGAAACCGCTATGAATGGATTGAGATTATGATGGATGAAATATATTCACGATGACGTAATTGTGTACGTGATTTATGTGATGACTTGAATTAAAAGATGTTAATCACGTAAAGTGAAATATCGGAGGGAAATGATGAACAGGTTGCCCTGTATGGGAGGTTCAGCGGCCACCTACAGGTTTTCTGTTTACTATGCTGATTTTCTGTTTCTTGTCTTCCTTCTATCTTGTTGTGATCCAAGTAGAAGGGGTGTGCACACTAGGGACTCTGTTATTATGGCCATTATATTATCCGTAGGTGGTTACAGGGGATTGACCCTCGCCTACAATGTTGAAGTAAGTGGTTACAGGGGATTGACCCCGGCTTACTGGCGTTCTCTTTCCTCTCCTTAAATAATTGGATTAATTATGTGATTATTCATTGTATATATATATATGTCTATGTGTGCTATGCTTTTCAACTCTATTAACCTACTATTTTGCAAATATATTTTTAGCTTAAGTATTTTACGGGATGGAGTTGGAATTACTCAGTTTTTCTGATTTTTGGGAGCTTGTCTCTCTTGTTTCTTTTCAATGTATTTGTGCAGGTGGGTGATCGACGGGGGAACAAAAGGGAGATCACTTAGAGTTGTCATCCACTTAGCTTATGATTTAGCTTCCGCTGGAACTCTGAAATACTTTAGTAATTAGTAATATTTAATGAACAATATTCTTGGTTGTAAGGATTAATTTATTTGAATTTAGTATGCTTTAATCTAGCCTTGCATTTATTTTCAAGGAGATAAGTGCGGCGGTAGCACGCCCGTTGAGTCGAACCCTCGTGGATTTTCCCCCATCTCGAGTTTTATTAAACGAAAAAGGGTTCGGGTTGGCGGGGGTGTTACATTTGGAGGAAGAAGTGTAATATCCCAAAAACTTAATCCTGCTTAGTTAACTTATAAACTTTAATAAGAAGTTAAATTTATTTTACTTTATATAATTGGGCAATGCATAAACTATTAAATTGAATGAACTAATACTAAAATACAAAGTATGAATTATCTAAAGTTTTATTTTTGAGTTAAACAAAATAATAATAATAATAATAATAGAAAACAAAAAGAAGAAAAGGAAAAGAAGGAAAGTAGTAGCAAAGTTTTTCCCTCCATTCTCCTTCCTTCTTCTTCCACCTTCTTCTATCTTCTATCTTCTTCCTCCTCATACATGGCAACCCCCAGTGAAATTTTCTTCTCTCCAACCCACTAAGATGTTGCCACAATCACAATCAAGAGAACAATTCTCTCACAACTTCTCTTAATCCATTGTTATCCTCAAATTTATTAAAGTAAGACAATGACTTCCAAGTTTCTAGAAGTTCATCAATGGCTATAAATAGCCATGTTCATCACCTCAAATACCACTCACTCACTTCCAAGCCTCCTCCCTCGTTAGCTCGCCGGAATTTATCTTGTGTTCGCCGGAAAACGTGACCCAAAAGAAAACCCAAAAAGAAAACCCATTTCTATCTCTCTCTCCTCTGTTTCGGGTTCAAACACCACCACCACCACCGATTGCCGTCGGTCACGCGACGCCGGACTTGCGCCGCACTCATTCGTACCCCAGCCCCTGCTTCGCTCGACCCTCGCCGGAGCTCCGCCACGCCACCCGCACTCTTTTCGCAGGCTCCTCTTCTTCGCGCGTCGCTGTACCGCGCAGCACCACCGGCGACCTTCGCCCCACATCGTTCCGCCGTCGCTCCGTCGTTCTCGTTGCCGACGCCGCTGCTCGCTGCCGTACACCGGAGCCGGAATTCCCCTGCCTTGCTGCACTGTCGTCCCTGCTCTAAGAAGCAGAGGTAACAACATTCCTCTGTTTTATTTAAAAGAAATTCTGATTCTTCTTTTATTGTTTTAACCCAAGCCAAGTTTAGTTCCTTTTCTATTTAGGATAGTTTTGGGCATAGGAGAACCCAAGTTGAACTAAACTTAAGTATTTATAATCTAAAATTTTATTATGTTGGGCTAAAAAGATGTTTGAACTTATTCTATGGACTGATTTGGTTAGTTTAATTAAACCACTTAACTTAACTCCTAAAAACTATTATTGGGTTATATTTCATGATTACTAAACTAGTTGAGTTGTTTAAAACTAATTAAAATCTAATAAGCTTGTTATTTATATTATGAGTTTAAGTTATGATTACTCTATTAATCCTTAAGTTTACTTATAATAACAAGATAGCTTAATTTATTAGTGTTAAGTGATTAAATAATATTAAAATAATGTTAATGGTTATAGTATAGCAATAAATTTAATTAGTTTAATGATAGACGATTAATGGATGATTAACTATGAACTCTTATAATATGTGTAATTGTAAGTATAATGTTTCGATAATTCTAAAAGTATAACTAAAGGAGTTATTCCACCTAATTAGTTGTTTAAGAGTCACCTTAAGAAGTTATTAACGACTAAGATAATAACGACCTTTAATGAGGCCTTTATGACGTTATAAGGAACGTTATGACGTTAATAAGCGCTAGCTAATATTTAGGCTTAAAAGCTAAATAACGAAACGTTCATTAATAAAATTATTCTTGAATAGATTAAAGAAGATAAAGGATACTACAAGCCTCCCCCGGCTATCAAAGTTGGTAAGCAGGATTTCAGGTAACGTCTATTGCTAGCACTCGCACTCCCCTTCCAACTATGTTTTATGATGCTTTATTCGATGTTTATGCTATGTTATTTATGGTGTGCGGGATATGAAATGTTTGCTATGTAAATGATGTTTATTAAATGATTTAATGCTATGAAGTATGACGATTTTAATGTTATGAAAATATGTTATGATTAAGTTTAATGATTATAATTACGTTCCATGATTATGATTACGATGATGTAATGTAATTATGGTTACGTTACGATTAAGATTACGTTTTATGATTACGATTACGATGATGTAATGTAATTATGATACGTAAAAGAAACTAAACATGATAAATTCAAGTGAAAGACGGTTCTTGACAGTATTCTGTTATCCTGGGTCGTGCACGTACCTTCTGGCCGGTTCCCCACCTTCCGTTTATAAGGGCTAATGTCCTCGGGTGGCACCGCATTACTATACTTTGGGCACTAACGCCACGTTCCGTTTGTGAGGGCTTTCGTCCTCGGGTGGCTGTCATCCGTTTACGATGATGTTATGTTTTGGGGAGACGTCCCTTCCGTTGTACTCGCCAAGTTACCAAAGTAAAAGATATATGATGATGAACATGACAAAGAGTGATGATAATGTTTTATGATTATGATTTAATGGCTATGTTTACGAAATGGTTTTACTATTTCTCTTCTCCCTGTTTGCAACTAAAATAAGTTGAAATACTTTTACGATGTTAGGGTAGTATGTTACTGAGCCTCGGCTCATGACGTTTTGTTTTATGTTTTAGGTATTGAAGAACAGTTACAGTATGGCTATTATAAAGAGATGTGTTGAGGAGACTATGTATGATTCTATGAGGTTTAGAATTTATTGTATGATAGATGAACAAGTATTGTTTTATGATGAGCAAATGTATAGATGAATTATCATTTTAGACTATTATAAGTGGGCCCTAACCCACAGGCTTAAGCTATGATTCCGCTGACGATTAAGGTTATGTATTTTCGGGGCGTTACAAGAAGTGTATATGAAAATTCCTCCTGGTTTTCAGGGAGGAAATACTAATCTGGTGTGCAGGATGAAAAAATCATTGTATGGTTTGAAGCAGGCACCTAGTTGTTGGTTTGCAAAATTGGCCACTGCTTTGAAAGCCTATGGGTTTAAGCAGTCTTATTCTGATTATTCCTTGATGACTTTGACCAGGAAAAATATTCAATTGAATGTTCTTATCTATGTTGATGATATGATTATTGCAGGGAATGATCAGGAAGCTTTACTGAACTTCAAATCTTACCTTGGCAAATGTTTTAAGATGAAGGATTTAGGTGCTCTGAAATATTTCCTAGGCTTGAAGTTGCAAGGGGGACGCAAGGAATTTTTATGAGTCAACGGAAGTATGCCTTGGATATCATTTCTGAGGCCGGTTTGCCCGGTGTCAAGCCAGCCGAGTTTCCTATGGAGCAGCACCATCAGCTCGCTTTGACTGATGGTCCTTTGTTTGATGATCCAGAGAAGTATCGCAGATTGATGGGCAAGTTGATTTATCTTGCTGTTACTAGGCCTGATCTGGCATATTCTGTTCACATTTTGTCACAGTTTATGCAGACTCCTAAAGTGGTTCATTGGGAGGCCGCTTTGAGAGTAGTTCGATATTTGAAGAAAAATCCAGGACAGGGTATATTATTTCGTTCTAATAGTGATCTCCGCCTTGAAGGGTGGTGTGATTCTGATTGGGCTAATTGTCCTATTACTCGGAGATCCCTGAGTGGGTGGTTTGTGTTGTTGGGATAATCTCCTGTTTCCTGGAAGACAAAGAAGCAGTTTACAGTGTCTCGGTCGTCTGCAGAGGCAGAATATCATTCTATGGCTGCTATAGTATGTGAATTGCAATGGCTTAAGCAGCTACTTGGTGATCTTGGAGTTCAGCATCCTGCAGGGATGAGATTATATTGTGACAGTCAATCTGCAATATATATTGCCAAGAATCCAGTGTTCCATGAACGTACTAAACATATTGAGGCTGATTGCCCTTTTGTTCGTGATGCGGTAACTGAAGGTCTTGTGAGTCCATCATATGTTCCTACTAAGTTTCAGTTAGCAGATATTTTTACAAAAGCACTTGGTAGGACTCAATTTGATTTTTTTTTGTCCAAGTTGGGCATTCGTAATTTGCACGCTCCAACTTGAGGGAGGGTGTTAGGACTCTATTTATGTTATTTATTAGGAATAGGTCTGTTATTCTTAATTAGTGATGAAGTAGGACTCTAACTTAGGATGTATAAATATACTTGATTAATGAATGAGAAAGGTGATGGAAATTGAACTAAACTTACCAGTATGTGATCGGAAATTCAAGTTTCCAGTACTCTTTGTATATTTCTCTCGTGATTTCCTCCGTTAAAAGTTAATGAGTAGACTATCCACTAGTAACAGATAATTAAAAAATGACTAATTTTGCTGAGTTGAACTCCACTAATTATTAACATCTATATAACTATCCCTAATAGGTAGATTACTCACCGGATAGACAAAGTGGTCGCCCTTATATACAAAATTCTTTGTCTTTGTTTCTATCTTCTTTGCTTTCCCATTTGAAATTTCTTTATTGACTTTCTTACGCACAAATTAAACACAATTTGTTTTTAGATGGAGGAAATAGTGTGGGAAGCATTGAAATAATGTGTGTACGACAAACAGACAAAGTACGATTTCTAAATAATCCTTTGAGAGAAAGGACTTCGTTTCTTCAAGCATGCTTCCCTAGTAATTCCTATGGTGGACCTTTTCAGAGGGTACGTAGTTATTGATTTCATTTTAAAATTTTAACTAATGACCAACTATAAGCTCAGATTTGATTGTTGACCCTCTGGAAACATACAGGTGGTCGTGGTCCATATTGTATAAGAGACGCCAGCAGCCTCATTTTACTTGTGACGTTTATGCTTGCACAATAAAACAGATAGATGAAATACCATGAATAACATTAGGACTATAATATAAGTGAGTCAACTCCAAGGAATATTGATTTAAAAATCTCCCCCAGTAGTTGTATCGTATTACCAAGCTTAGCTTAGCTCACTTGGTAGGAATTCCACCTCATAACCTCAAGATTAGGGGTTTGAATCACACCAAGTGAGGGGCACTTGGAGGAGAATTCCCCTTACAACTCCCCCTCTTCCAAGTTCCTAGCTAGGCCTCTAGGTTGGGCCTGTGCGAGAGCAGCCCAGAGGTTATTCATCTTACCAAATAAAAAAAAAAGTAGTTGTATTGTATTAACCCGTCTTTTTTTGGGCAATTGATATTTGAATATTTGATAAATAATCTAATATATCATACTTCCTCTTTTTTATAATTTATACAACACTTGTAATTTCATGGTTCTAATACACTATATTAATACAAAATATTATTTGTACTTCAATTACGTTACTCCATATCTACTACTTCCTCTGTTATTTATTGATATTCTTAGTTTGACTTGCACGTACATTTGTCAATACTCATTTTTAAATATTAATAAATATAATTACGTATTAGTAAAGTATTACAAAAATTTAATATTATTAAAATACTTTTATTTGGGATTGAATCATATAAGACCTCATATGAATATTTTTTTATATTAGGAAAATTTTAGAAGATTTTATGTAATTTTAAATAATACCAAATTTAAGTAAGAACATCAAGAAGAAACGTCGAGTATGTGGTTTCTCAAATGAGACTGTTTTCAAACATAAATATATCGCATCCATGGATTATGGATAGAAAAGTATTCATGTAATGAGATCATGGCATCAAAGAACAACGGTGAAATTTCAATCAGCTGCTGCTGGTCATAGAATAACATCAATATAATGTCATTTATTATTCTGGAGACAAAAAAGAAAGACACGTAACTGAAACTTTAATTTGATTAATCAACACAAAAGCAACAAAAGTCACAAACAAAATAATAGTCCAACTTCCTTTAACGAAGATCTTTGCAGTTTAATAGGAAAAAAGTTGGTCACCTAAACAAACCACTTTACTTGTTCCTTTCCTTCTAAGCATCCTCTTTATATACCCTCATAATTTCATCTACATACTATACAATCATATCATATACATCTTCAAAAATTAATACCCTACTATTCAAAAATTTAATTGTAAGAAAAATGGTGACACCAAAATATGTCATAGTTCTAGTATTAGCCCTAAGCTCAATGTGGGTTATGTCAATGGCTCAAACAGGTGTTAGTGGTGATTGCACCAATGAATTAGTCACCTTATCACCATGCTTAGACTACATCACTGGGAACTCGTCGACGCCGACGCCGACGCCAAGCTGCTGCAGACAGCTAGCCAACGTGGTTAGGTCCTCGCCGCAGTGCTTGTGCCAGGTTCTTAACGGTGGAGCAGCTAGCTTTGCTACTGGGTTAAACATTAACCAAACTCAGGCCTTGACTCTTCCTAATGCTTGCAATGTTCAAACTCCTCCTCTTAGTACTTGCAATGGTAAGTACATATGATCGTATGACACTTCCGTTATGTTATCTTCTTTATTATACTTCTTTTATACTTCCTCCGTTCTAAATAATCTTCATTATAACTAAAAAAGTATGATTTTTATTATTGATATAATAATTAAACTTGAATGGAGGTAGTGTGAATAGGATTTGATTGATGTTATACGCCATTTTAATTTATTCCATTCTATAAAAAAACAAGTGATTTTTTGGATGGATTTTTAAACATTTGTTGCGACTTGTTGCCATTTCACCAAAAAAAATCTTGACATCTATTAAATAGTATTAAACTGATTTATTTTTTTGGTGGTATTTTTACAGCCGGTTCTCCAGCAGGATCTCCTCTAGGAAGTCCATCAGGTATTATTTGGACACTTGGACTACTCTTTCTGTTTTTTTTTAAGTCGCACTTGTTACTCCAAAAATAAACCTCTTAGGGTCCTATTCGAGGCGGAGCGGGATTCTTAATCGGGGGTAGCGATAAAAAACTACGCGATGGCGGTTCATAAATCATAATACTGAAATATAATTCACGTTAAATACTTATAACCCTTTTTTAAAAATATGGTATGATATCGTTGTAGGAAATTATTTCCCATGACTTGAATTCGATCCATTTACAACTTTAACGCCCTAGATTTAACATTTTTTTCAGTTGTACTTGGAAGTTTGGGCTACTCGAAAATGATTATTTGGTGCTAATTTTTCTCTAGTCATACCAATTATATAAAATTTTATATTAATTCATATGTTGTGTTCGATTGGTATAGACAGTGGTGGTATAGTATTTGTACTACTGATGGTAAGAAAATGTGCTCTTATGTTATTAACTTCAACAAATTATCAAATTTTCAAAAACACTTACTAGTAAATTGTTAGATATATTAATAGTTAAAATTGTGTATTGTAAAATGTGAAAAGTTTTTTTTATTAAGTAGAAAGAGAGAGTTTTATATATTTCAATAATTTTATGTAAGAGAACAACATTTGGTTTAATATGTTACTTAGAATTTACAAGTGTGTTTGAGAGTTTGATTAAGATGGAAAAGATAAAGAGGAAAAAAAAGGAGAAAAAGGGGAAAAAAAGAAAAAAAAAAAGGAACAAAAACTAACACTGTACTATGCGGGAAATGGGATTCGAACCTGGTTGATGGGGTTTCATTAAATGACAATCAACCACTCCAACAAACAAGTGCATCAGTAATACTTCGCTAGTTCTTTGCTATATATCTTTCTTTCTACATTTTTTTTAACCAGCCAAATTTTTTTTGTTTTTTTTAGGGGTAGCATAGCATATGCTACCCCTTGTTACTTAATAGATCCGCCCATGGGTGCGTTCTCTTCGCCTAAACTTATCTAAAGTAATTAGCAGCCGTGGAGCCCTACTTCAAACATAGGGGTCAACTAAACCCACTTAGACAATTGAATGCTACCCCTTGTTACTTAATAGATTCGCCCCTGGGTGCGTTCTCTTCGCCTAAACTTATCTAAAGTAATTAGCAGCGGTGGAGCCCTACTTCAAACATAGGGGTCAACTAAACCCACTTAGACAATTGACATAAACTAAATAATAGGAGAAAATAGCATAAAAAGACTTCTTGGCATGGTGGTGAATGTTTAACAATTAGTGTTATAGGCCATGGGCTCGATATTTGATGGTCTCGTTTTAAATTTTGTGAACCCACTTGAATTAAATTGTAGATTCGCTACTGCTTATTAGACCTGATTATTTCTGATATTGCCTTATATCTTCACTTAATTGCACATTTGCACCTAATCAGACTTTATACCTATTTTTTCACGTGAAAAAAATATACCCTTAATCATTACAATCTAGTTACATCTTAATAAAAATATAAAAGTTCCATATGTAATTAATACACATTGCAACGAATCAAATTCACCTAACAAATGGTCACTTTATTTTTGAAAATCTCATGTGTAAAACACATGTTGCATGTGGGGGATCTAAGCCTAAGAAATGGTCCCTATAAGATTTAACAAAACAAGACAACAACACAAGTACTAGTAACTAATGTAAATAAATATGTTCATATTTGCAGGACGTGGATCTAGATTAACACCAACCGGAGGTGATTCGTCAGATGCAAAAATGTCAAATTTACCAGCTATTACTTCTGTGTTGTTAGCCGTGTTATTCGTTGCTTCACATGCTCTTCCTTTTTAATTTCATCGCTCCACTACTATTGGCTCTTGGGTTGGGCCGCATCTTCTTCACTGTTTTTGTGGGCCTCCTTTCATTTTCATGTCCTCTTTATTATCTTCTTGTACTACACCATTGTAATAATTTATTTTTCTTTTTTATTATTGGGTTGAGTAATTTGCTTTGTATCATATATTGACTTATTATTGAGGGATAGTTATTTTTGTTTGAGATTATTTTGATATATTGCAATAAAAAAAGGTGATTATCATCATTTGAATTGTCTTGGAGCTTTTTTTTTGTTCAAAGCCTTTAATTATGATATTCCAGTATAAGCTTCTCATGAGAACAAAAAAAAGGAAATCATTATCTTAATTGAAAGATTGAGTATTTGATAAGTAATTTGACTAGTCAAGTGAAAAATAGAGGTATGCTAGAATTAAGGAGAAATTACCAAGAAACAAATGAGTATCAATCTATCATGAGTCTTGAAATGATAATTTGTCATTAAAGCAAGATATTTGAATGCCTTATTTGACTTTAGTTCCTAGCTAGGCAAATAGGTTTTGATTAAAGATGTTCAAAAGTAGATTAATCTTGATGACAACTATTTGTAGGTTTAGGGTGAGCTATGTTACTATAAGGTTTATGAAGTATTACTCTTACGAGTGATCATTCGTAAGGAATTAAGTTTTTTTTTATTACTCTCTTTCACAGACATAGTTTTTTTTTCTATAACCATCAGACTTTACAATCTTTATATACATAATCTCCATTTAACAAGTGAGGACTATATTTTCATTGCTCATGTTGGCCGGCCAAAAAAATAAATAAATAGATTGTGGTTTAAAGTCCCCAATCCACTTTAAGAAAAGACAATCTAGCTCGGACTAATAATAAAATAAGTACGAGTTATGCAATATCAAAAGTAGCATGTTTGATTTGCCTATTAGTTCAATCAATCGCATCAAGCTAACCAATATAAGGATGAGCCATTTATATCTATCAAAACTAACTCACTATGAATGATAATCTTCTTTGACGCTTATAATTTCAGATGATTATAACAAAAATTATGATATATATGATATTAACAATAAAGATTGGTTATAATTTTGAAAAAGTCTATTGGATTAAATTGTGATTTCAAATAATATCTATGCAATATAATTGTACTATACGAATGTGAAAGCACATGTACGTGAAAATTAGCTCTTATATTTATTCTTGCAAATAAGTTCCAAACACCAAACATATAATTTTGTCATACAAGAATTTCAAAATTACTTAACAATGAAATACGAGGTCAAGATTTTAAAAAATATATTTTTTTTTGTGAAAAAATGCCAATTTAGATTGTGCTAATAGATCAATTACATGAATTTGTTTTTTTTCTTCGGTGCAAATGAGCCTCAAGGGCAGGGATGAGAACCGATCTCATGACCACCTGGAACCGGGAGGGAAGCTCTAACCAACTGAGCTATCCCTCACTCTCATTATACATGAATTTGCACTCAACATAGTTTCATATATACACTCCATTTCTCCAACCAAACAATTCAAGACTTCTAAAACACAATGTACATCATATATGAGAATATATCATTTATTGTGTTCCGCACTATACAATCTAAAGAAAACACCGAACTAACCAAAAACAGAAATATTCATAACTTGCCTTCCTCGAAATAAAAAAAAGGTTCCATATACACAAAGACTAGGTTAACAACAATGATACAAAGTCCAAACTTAGAGGATTCCTTGTAAATATTCCCTAAGCATCCTCATAATTATTCCATCTAGATGCAAAGCCTTGACAAAAACATCACCCCAACTCTCTTGGGCAAATTTCCTCTCACAAGAAAGAGAAAACCAAAAGAATCTCTTCAAAATCCAACGGTTGATACTCAAACCTCACCCAAATCCAACGGTCCAAAAACGTACACGCTGGCATTAATTTTTATTTTATTTTAATTTCTCCAAATTTTAATTTTCTTACAATTCTCCGCGTCGAACCCTATAAACCCAAACCCAAAACTACAGGCTTTTCTTTGTTCTTTCATTCATCTCTTTTTTCACCCAATAAATATTTTAATTATAATTATAATCTCCAAAATAAAATTACAACTTCAAATATTTCTTTTTCTTTTTTTTTTCTCTCGTAAAATCTGCAGAAAATAATCGACATTTTTCGACTGTCTTAAAAAATTCAGATTTGAATTGAAGACGAAGAGTTAAGCGAGATAGAAAAAAAGATTTCATTTGAAGCTAAATTCTGGGGTTAGTTTTATTTCTTGATCTTAATTATGTTTTTAATATTTTAAAATTGAGATTTTATTTTTTACGGTTTATGTAATTAATTTCTTGAAGTCTTTTAGTATTGCATTTAATTTTCTGTTCTTTTTTTTGGAATTTTGATTTGGGAATTTGGCGGATTAGATTAGGGTTTTGTGAGTATGTTTGAAGGTTGTTAGAATTATGCATTTTATGAATTTTATTCCATGCATGTTTGTTTTTTGAATATTGATAATGTGTATGTGAATTTATGATTGGGTTTTTTGTTTTTATCTTGAATCTGCTAATTTTATGTGGTGGAATTTGGAAGGAAGCAAAAATGGGGATTTGAGCTATTTTTGTTTAGTAATTAGATTGTTTATATGATACTCATTTTTGTGTTGATTTGGTATTGAGATCATCAGTTTCAAAGTAGAAATTAATGGAAGTCATTACACGAGAGGTTTGCAAAATTGTGTATAAATGTTGTGGTATGAACTGTGGATGTGAGAATCAAGGGTGTGTGGCTCGGCGCAGTGTTGTTTTCCGGGAGTCGAATCATTGTTGTGTACTCGTATGATATAGAGCTGAGCAGAAGCTTGTGCTCTTTTGGTGTATAATTGTAGGAGTGAACGAGAGTCGGTTTTATCTTCATTGGGACTGCTTTTGTGCTTTAGGTCTCTGTGAGGCATTGCATTCAGACATGAGCGAAATTTCAATATATTTAAAACCATGCATTTTGTTGAAATTATAAAGAATCTTTATTGCGAGACATTGCTCATTCTTTGGGTTGTGGTTCAGATGAACCTTATGAGTAGAAGAACCTGTAATCATGGAAAACATTCACTTTCAGATGTCATAGATTTGGTAAAGAGATAGCATATATATATCAAGGGTGTCTCTCATTTTTGCAGTTTGGATGTATTTAGTTTGAAGCTGAGAAACCAATTTTCAAACAATATGGAGTATGACCTGTTCATCTTATGATATAATGGGAGGCTTATATAGCAAACTTTGTTGATGGAATATGATAGGTGCACAATATGGGTTGACATCATGTTTTATTTTTTCATGTCCTTGTGTCTCGTTCTCTACTAATTTGACACCTCATCATTTGAAAATAGAATAGTTTAAGTTATTGGTGGATCCATGTCGCATGGCAAAATAAGAGATGTTAGGATATGGGATAGAAGATTTTTACTTATGAAACATCAAGGAAGCTCATTTTAGTGATCAAAGTGTCATACCCCCTTCCAGAAGAAAAATAAGGAAAGGAATCACCCACTTTACGGACTGGGATCATAGTTACATCAGTTTTCTTTGGATGAGGTAGTTAGTCATAGAATTTCTTTGTTCATTTCCTGCTGCTGTCAATAAAGATGCTGTTGTTTTTATGGGGGTACATTTTTTGAAATTGTGTCTTTGTTGTCTCTGTTGGGCCTAGGGATGGCAATGATGCGAGTCGAGCTCGAGTTTGACTAAACTCGAAGCGAACTCGAAAACTCATACCCAAACTCGACTCGACTCGAAAACTCGCGAGCTCGAACTCGAACTCGGAACCCAAACTCGAGCTCGAGCTCGAGCTCGAACTCGAACTCGGTTCAAACTCGAACTCGGTTAAAGCTCGAACTCGAACTCGGTTCCAGCTGCATATCTGCATTCTTTGTAGATTTTTATGAACAAGAAATATCAAACTGAAAATAAATTCCCTAAAAGTACTTAACCATACATCAAACATCAACATGAAAAGTTTTTCTGGATCAATCCCAAACAACTAATACAAATTCATTATCATCATATCACTACAAATCCACAACAACTAATACAATTTGCACATCACATGATGGCCACATTTTACGTTCTGCAACCTTAACACCAAATCATGCACCTAGCTCAAACTTTTTCCACAAAAACCTGCCAAGAAATAAAAAAATAAAAAATAATTTTTTCGAGTATCTCACGAGCTTTTCGAGTCGAGTATTGAGTTGCTCGACTCGACTCGTTAACATGTCGAGTCGAGTTCGAGCTTGAGTCGAGCTTTGACCGAGTCGAGTTCGAGTAGCTCGCGAGCTGTCTCAACTCATTGCCAGCCCTAGTTGGGCCATGTATCTGTATATTATATTTTATCAGGCATGCATGAATATTAGAAGACATGATTTTCCATTATAGTTCATTGGTCTAAAATATAAACAGATTGGTTTCCACTGTGTGGCACTATTTGAAATCGGTTTTGGTAGATTATCAAGGAAAGTAAGAAATGAAACCTCAGTTATGTTATATCCTTGTCATTGTAAACATCTTATTTTTATATGAGAGGTCTTGTTTGAATGATAGTTTTGAGTGAGGCAATGACTGAGAAGTTCTATGTGTACAATATTCTTTTTAATATTGGAGATTGACAATTAAAGTGGACTTAGCTGATTCCGACACTCATTCTTGGGGGAGAGGGGTCTTTGTCTATTAATCTCCTTGAGGCAAGAACTGAATTTTTGTGAATTTAGTGTGAAATGTTTTTCTGATGTCCCATGCATTCCTCTCGTTTCCTTTATCTGGTTTCTTATTTTTGAAAAAATTATACGTATTTATGTGATTGAATTGGCCAAGAAACAGAATGGAATCATAGAGAACGGAGAAAGGTAAATGGAGTGGGTTATATTACCCCAGTTGTCAGGTTCATGTGACGGAATGGATTCATACTATGTAGGTATGACTTTTAAAATGTAAGATTTACAAAGTCATAAGAAAGAAACAGATTTCATTCCTCGTCACAATCCCTCGCCTCAAGCTGCTTGCATCATACATCTTTTCTTTTGCTCTCTCTATATCTGCGTGGCCTGAAATTGAGTCAATCTTTACAAAGAGGGGTTTTGGCCTGATTGTAAGCCGATATAAGTTTTGGTCTCCAACACAATTAGATAAATGAGGAAGAATTAACCTGTGGGACTCTCAGTTTAACCATTTTAATGGCTGTTTTGGTTTTATGTCAAGTATTGGTGATTAGAGTGGAGGTGATGGTGTTATTGGCTCTTTGTTCTTCCCTTTCTTTTCTGACACATATAATGAGTGTATGGGGCCGGGAAAAAAAACGCGATCACGGTCGCGTTCGCGGGAACGGTCGCGTTCGCGTTGTCGCGGAAACGGCTTGTAATGGGGAAATAGAACGTTTCACGGCCGACGCGGCGTGAATTTTTTAAAAAAATTCACATTAAAATGTTTTAACCTTATTTGCATTGTTTTAGTTTATGAAGCATTACTACAACATAATATAATCAAATCTATTAGAATATCATGTTTCATCAACTATATAATTAAATCATAAAAAAAATTTGGCCAATGTTTGAAAAGAACGAATGTAACGAAGATAAAAGCGTTCTAACGCGGCGATTTCGTGTTACGGAACGGACAACGCGGCGAGAAGTATGTGAATTTTATTATGGCGTTCCGTAACGGGATTTCGCGAAACGGCAAATCTAAAATCCGTTACATATTTGGGGCTGATTTACCATATTTGGCAGCTGGTGCATTAGATTGCCTCTGCAGTCAAGTGGGTCCACAGATCGAGAGAGGTAGTTCAGATAAAGTGATATATTGTTTTGGCTTCAATTTCGGTTGCTTTGGTTGTGGGGGTATATAGCATGGCCTTAAGGGAGGTAGTGGGCTCCATTGTTTTAGAGGTGGTTTAATTTTATTTGAAAATGGAATCTATCTGATGGCGATGCTTGATTTTTAGGAAGCTCCAACTCTAACCAAGTTCCCTGTCGGTTGAATAAGGTTAAGGAAAATAAGTTCTTTATTTTGCTGGCTGATTAAGTTGGAATTGGTCAATTCATTTTTAGAGCATTTCTTCCAAAAACTTAGCAAGAATAATGCCCTGGACTCTACACAATGCCATACTCAAAAAATGGTTCTTTTTCTTTCTTCCTCTTGCTGCAATTAGAGAGATTGGATGTTGTGAAATCCAAAAATGTTGGAACACAGGTCAATCTTGGGTATGAAATATAGCTTTTATGTTAGAAGTTACTTGTACTTGCCACTTGGTCTAGGACAGTGCATCATGATTTATGTGGGAGATTTTCTCTTAGTTCGAGAGTCTCAAAATCAAATGCCTGTCAATTGTTCCAGCCTGTTCTTGATTCGCAAACTCTGGAAGAGATGATGCTGTCTTTATAGGATCCATCTTTTGTTCACCGATTGTTCTTGGAGGCGTTTTTTTGTACGATCATGGGTGGGTTGAGGTTTATTATTTCTGCTAAATGATTTTAGTTGATGTTATAACGCTCAGCAGGGTCGTTAAGTCTTCTTTGTCCCTGTCCTAGTTTGACGCAACATCTGCATGTGATCTTTATGGATGCTGATGCACGTTTTAGCGAATTGAAGTTACTCTTATTGTTGTTTGAACTCTATAGATGTGGTTGGGACTTGAGAGCTTAGATCTTAAATAGGTATACTAATGCCCCCTTTGTTTACGAGTACGCTATATCCTAGTAAGAAGGTAGGATATAGTCAATTGGTGCATGGGTATTGATCGAAAAGCTTAGATCTTAATTTAATGTTTGGTCAACCCCAGTGGCCAGTTTTAGAACAGAGGGATTGGAGACTGTGATCTCAGAAGTTGCCTATTATGTATCATAGAGCAGATCGGCAAAGGGCAGGCTACTTTTGGATGATAAAGAATCCAATACTTGTTTATGAAGTGCGGTACAAAGGATTTTTGTTTGTTTGTATTACAGTAACTACTTAGAAGAAACCAGATGCTCGATGATCTGGGTTGCCATACGACATGAAACTTCACTATGGTACAGTGAATTTTGTTGGGATCCTAGGGCCAAATTTGATAAGGGAGAGAACTACTTTTGAAATATTGAGTGATGTTATGTATTGAGATAAAGATGCAGAAAAGAGAAGAAGATGAATACAGGGAAAGGTTGAAATCTGGTTCATACACAAGAGGCTGGGTCTATCCTTACACAAGAGGATTACAAATTTTTCTTTTCTCTCCATTAGCTGCTCCCCCCACCCCCCCATGCAGTCTTACTTTGATTGTAACCAACTTCTGCTCACATAACTAACTTAATTAGATGTATATCCCAATTCTCATTGTTCCCTTTGTGTTGTTATGCCTAGCATATGTTAAATGTTGTCCTTGCACTTGAGGCCTTATGTGTTAGGTGAGTTCCTGAATGTTAAATCTTTTATTGAAACGAAGGCCATTCTTTTTTTTATTTCATATGCAGATAACATGTTTTTTTTGCTTCTCTTGTTAATATCTGAAACCATTTGTTCCTTGTATATCTTTGTATTCTTTTTCCTTCTTTCTTTTGACCTGTAGAGTTGTAGGCTAGTCGAAATTGGGGTTATCTATCAGTCTTTTTATCTCAAACATTCCTTGTTTTTCTGGTGATTATTCACGCTTGTAATGTAGCTTATTCTCTGTGGCATTAGTGATGTGGGTACAATTACTATTATTTCAGGTTGTACTGAAGCTTTACTCAGGGTTTGAACCAACACAAGTTTGTTTCACATGAAACAGATGTGAGATCTTTTAGTATGTCTGTGTTGATTGAAGGTCTCCCAGATGCTGTTGCCCTAAGGTGTCTTGCTCATGTTCCATTTCACCTTCATCCGAAGTTAGAGCTTGTGAGTCGTACTTGGAGAACTGCTCTCCGCAGTCGTGAGCTTTTTAAGGCTAGGGAAGAGGTTGGTTCATCCGAGGAATTTCTTTGTGTATGTGCATTTGAGCCAGATAACTTATGGCAGCTATATGACCCCCTCCATGACATCTGGTTCACACTCCCTGATTTCCCATCAAAAATTAGGCATCTTGCTCACTTTGGGGCTGTGTCCACTGGCGGAAAGCTATTTGTGCTTGGCGGTGGGAGTGAAGCTGTTGACCCATCAACTGGTGATCAGGATGGGAGCTTTGCAACCAATGAAGTATGGTCATATGATCCTGTTATGAGGAAGTGGGCCCAGTGTGCACCCATGCTGGTCCCTCGTGCTATGTTTGCATGCTGTGTCTTGGATGGAAAGATCATTGTTGCCGGTGGTTTCACCAGCTGCCGAAAATCCATTGCCCAGGCAGAAGTGTATGATCCTGAAAAGGATACATGGCTTTCGATTCCCGATCTTCCTTATACTCATAACTCAGCATGCTCGGGAGTTGTGATTCAGGATAAAATGCATGTGGTGGACAAGGGGCTCTCAATGGTGCAGGTCCTCGATAGGCCTTTTGATGGTTGGATGGTAGAAGACCATGGCTGGCTTCAGGGTCCAATGGCAGTAGTTAAAGGGAGTTCTTTATGTCATGAGCCATGGCCTGATTTACAGGCAGGAAAATGGTAAAAGAAAGCTGGT
The DNA here is from genome assembly GCA_947648045.1 of Beta corolliflora. Taxonomy (NCBI): domain Eukaryota; kingdom Viridiplantae; phylum Streptophyta; class Magnoliopsida; order Caryophyllales; family Amaranthaceae; genus Beta; species Beta corolliflora. The sequence goes on from CANSZD010003445.1 coordinate 1,705,040, forward strand.
TGTGTCAGCATCAGAGGTAAGTAAGAGAATCGGGTCTGCAATGATTGGATTGGGAGGAGAGATATATGTAGTTGGAGGTGTGATTGGTCCTGATCGATGCAACCGGGATATCAAGCCAACATGTGATGTGGATGTTTTGACTGTAGGGAGTGAGAGACCAATCTGGCGTCGAGCTACTCCTATGTCCAGGTGCCGCGGTACTGTACTTGGATGTACGAAGTTGAAAATTTAGAGATGTTTTTTAAGGATGTTGTGCTTTGTTGTAAGAATGCAGGGGACGAGCTCCTTCTCCATCCCCCCTTGAATTGTGTTGTAACTGGTTTTTACATGTCATTTCGCTTGATCATGAAGATGCTATAAGTTTTATATTGGCAACAGATCAACGTGGAATGTAAAGTTTCTTTTAGCACTGGCCAATTCTTTGCGCAATTGATCGGAGTATATGTTGTTTCCCTTTTGTTGTGCTCAAAATGTTGGAATGAAGTTTGATTTTCGGTTAATCCGGAGGAATCCCCTCAAAGTTAGGTGATATCCAATACTAGTCTAGGTTTATTTTTGGACTTCTGATAAGTAATTTTTAGTTGTGCCTTTCTTACAAGTTACAACCACTTGTTTCAAAAAGAATGTTGTCTTCGTTTTCTTTCATGTTGGTTTAGTAGGCGCCAGCCACCAGGCGGTAGTATTCTTGGCCGTCTTTGAATCGTTTCTTCATAAATTTCCATTACCATCCTTGTGGTTGTCTGGTTCAATAGCGCTAATGGAATTTAAGCGCGAGTGAAATAAAATGCATGTTCAGTATGTAATTTCATTACTATTGACAATGTCATTTAAGTGATTTTCTTACAAAATTGTGTAAATTGATTGTTCTTACCTTTATTATTAATGTCAACTAAATGGACGATCAAAGTCATTGGAGATATCTTTTTTTTTATAATGGTACACACTTAAAGAAGACAATTGGCAATTAACTGGTAACTACCTTCAATGATATAGCTATTAAACTTGTATGCATCTTGCCATCTTTGAGACTTTGTGCGAACATGATGGTTTCACTACATTTTTGTAACATTGAAGATGTAAAAAGTTTTATTGTTTTTGAGATATAGATCAGATTTTATTAAGACCTAACTACCCAAGAGAAAGGCCAACATTTGCGCTTTTTAAGTGGGCATGAGGAAAAAAAGTTGGATTAAAGAAAAGAAGCCAAAGAGTGAAGAATGGTTCATCATGAAGAACCAAAAACACAAGGGCATGAGGAGAGAGATAGAAATTATAATATAAAGTAATTGATGGCCATAAACAAAAAGCAGCCATTTACCATGCTTAAATAAGTCTACATATTATTATGTCCTTGTATTACTCCCATTTGAGCAACCACATTTTCCTTGGTCTCTTTTTTTGGGTTTGTGGTTATCAACTCTGTTATCCTTTAACTATCAATTTCTTCCCTTGGACGTTTTTCACTTGGCCTCTCACATACACATACTAGCCTTACGGAATCTAAAAACGGCCATATATTTATAAAAGGCTAATGGAAAACTTGTTCTCTACATGATATAGATGAGTAATTAGTATGGGACCTACACTAAGTGGAATGGTGAATTACCAAAATGTCTCCTCCACTCACATACGGTGAAAAACAATTCTCTAAATAGTTTGACTCTTATATTTACATTGATAATACAATTCATTAGTCATTCCTCTATATAGGCTTCAACAACAATACAGTGCAAATAATCATCCCTACAACCTACAAAAATTCGGCCCCCAACCATCACTGGCGAAGAGAATACGTCTCCTTGAAGATCAAGTTGTGCAAATTTCTGAACCAAATCAACTGGTATATCATCTTCAGTAGGAACACAACGTACTTGAAGCAAAATAATTCTTCCTGAGCTGGAGCAAATGCAAACCAATCTTTTTAAGGGAGAACCATTGGATATCAATTTTATATTCTCATCAACATATGCTGATGATGTAATTGGATCTCCTGCATCATACTTCCACACAATTCTTCCCTGTTCCAACTCGAATGAGTAAACATTTCCATTCCTAGAGCACACCAGAGCCTGAGAACCCAGTTCCTTACTTATGCACGGCACACCAAATATCGGACCATCAGTCTTGACCCTCCAAACAATAGATCCTTTCGGGTTTACAGAAAGAACTACCCCCGCTAACTAAGCAGCATAAGACATTGCCATCAGAACTGACTGAAAGAGATCCAAATATCGGAGCTTCAAGTTCAAGCTGCCACACAATAGAGAGCGCTGAAGACTTTAATGTTACAGCTGTCAAATGTCCATTGGTTGTTCCCACGTAAAGCATACTATGAGCCTCGTCGATTGCCGGGGAGCCAAATACACTTCCTCCGCAAGGAAGCTGATGGACACAACAGTAATTACTATAGTCAAGACCATATAGATTATGATCATGTGATCCACACCATATGAGCTTCCTGCACCTGTCTACGGTGGGTTGTGATTTCACTTCACCGCCTGTTTGAAAAGTCCAGTTTATGTTCCCCTTCATCATATCAATGAAGTATATCTTTCCTTGGTAGCATCCTACTACAACCTGAGAGAAGTCTCCATCAATCATAGCTGAACATTCAATTCGACTTTCTAATTTTATCTCCCATCTAACGGAACCATTTCTAGCATTAACACAAAGAAACTTGTGGGAGTGTGACCCTATGAATATTAACATTTCGTTATCCTTAAAAGTAATTAATGGAGATGCATCAACACAAGAGTCTAAGGGAACTTTCCATATTTCTCGCAAGGAACCTTTGCTATGTCTAGGAAGTTCAAATTCCTGGGTATCAGGATTGAATGCAGAGTTGCCCTTGTGCACAACTTTGTTGCAACGGCTGATTGCACTATCGTCTGCCATTGCGTGGGCTTCCCATGGGAAGAAACTTAGTGAAGTTATACTTACACCCCTTGAGATTAGAATACAACTCAGCATCTACTCTAAGGTGCTTAGAGTCACCACGCTCATCAGTGTCAGTCCACATAGTTTCTTCATGTTTCCTTGACTTAACTAATCTAGAACCAGAGGAATGAAGTGGGTTCACTTTTTGAGCTTTGGGCATCATTTCCCACTTTTTTTGGTCATCAACTCCAAAAGGCCTTCTTTCTCTTCGATAGCTTTCTGAAGTTGGGATGGACTTGGGAACATATACAACAATCTCATATCAATTCCTAATTTATGAGCAACATGAGCTGCAATGATCGAATCACCACCCATTGCAAAGAAGTCATCATGACTGCCAACTTCTGCAACACCCAATGAATTACAAAAGGCTTCTTTAATATGCTCTAAGGTCTTGCTACATGTAACATGTCCCTTGTTTGGATCATTGGTTGGAGCCAAAAACTAGATAGTAATGTATAATTAACCTTCCCGGTAGAAGACATAGGAATTTCTTCAGTACAAATAATCTCCTTGGGAATCATCGCTGAAGGAAGTCTATCAACCATCCAACTTCTAATAGATCCCAAAACTTCAGATGACTTGCTGTTATCTTTCAATACTAGAACCGCTCCAAGAAAGGCATGCCCTTCTTGCTCATTACAGAAAACTACAGAAGCATCCACTAAGTCTGGGTGTCCTCTCAATGAATCCTCTATCTCCTCCAGTGCAATACGTTGACCATTAACCTTTATGGTGCGATCTTCTCTTCCACAAAAAATCAAGTCACCACTTGAAAGCCTTCTAGCAAAATCACCCATTCTATAGTAGAGTTTACTACTCGCATGCTCATGAATAGAAACAGGATCTTCTCTCAACTCCACATAGTCCAAGGGCATAATATTACCATCAGAATAATAGCCACTCGAAAGACATATGCCTGTAACACATATTTCTCCTTCATCATGCTTCCCATCTTTCTCGATAAGCTTAACATTACAATTAGCGATGGGCTTGCCAATGGGAACACTGCTCACTACCTCACTTTCTAGCAATGCTGACAACTCTTTGCAGTCAAAAAAAGTACAATCACCAGAAACCTCAGTACTTCCATAGATATTCAAGATAGTAGTCTTGGGAAATACCCTAGAAAGCAACTTCCACAAAGATACAGGGAAAACTTCCCCACTCAACACTAACAGTTTCAAAGAACATTCCACACTCTCACAACACCTCCCCTTCCAGAGCAGGGAGAAGTGCCCTCATTAACGAAGGAACAGCGGTTATTCTAGTGATCGAGTAATCATACATGTAATCAACAAGACCAAACAAATTCCCCTTCAACTCATTAAATGGGGGAACCACCAAAGTACATCCTACAAGCATAGGAGCTAAAAATTCTTGAAGATGATCAATAAAACTTATAGATGTCTTAAATAACATAACATCATCCCCTTTCAACGGATAAAATTCTTGCATCCACAAAAACCTATTCAAAATCCCTTCTTCTGTCCCACAAACACCTTTAGGCTTACCAGTAGACCCAGAAGTATACATCAAATAACTAAACTTCCTAAAACTTCTACTTTCACAAGGCCAAACTAAATCCAATTTCCCACAACTTTGTTCAAGAATCCCATCAATAGATATGCATAAAACAAGAAACTTGCAGCAATTTACAAGCCAATGTGATTCATCAAGCAAATGGGTACTTCTTTTTTTGCCAGAATTCAAACACCCAATAATTAAATCAACATTTGAAGATGAAATTATTGACAAAATTCTTTCTTTAGGCCAAGAAGGATCAAGAGGGAGGAAGGCTTCACCACATCTAAATATAGAAAGAACAGTAATTACATATTCTACTGAAGGTACCATGAAAACTCCCAATAACTTTGTTGTGACATTAAAATTGATATTACCTGAGGTGGGTCTGATTAAGGAGGGATCATCACCACCGTTGAGGATATGATGAAGCCTGAAAGTGAGGGAATCAACAGCTGATAATAGCTGTGAGAAAGTGAAGAAGTGGTCTTCATCATATAGTAGAGAATTAGCATTACTTGTGTTAGGTTCATCACTTAAAAGATTTTTGGGGGGTTTTGTGGCGTGAATAACGGCTATTTTCTTGGGTTTAGTCGAAGCAATTTGGTGGAATATATGGGATATGCAGCAGGTGGAGGATGAAGGAAATAATAGGTGTTTTTGCTTCTCATTTGCCATTAATCTTCTTCGTGTTTTTGACTGGTTTCTCCCTAGCAGAGAAAAGTGGTTTTTTTTTTTTGTTTTTTGAGGGATGGTAAGATAGAAATGACTTTCCCCTCAAAAAAAAAAAAAAAGATAGAAATGACTAAGGTGATACTAATAAGAAATAAGTATCTTCGTTGCCTTTGGTGATATGATCTAGCATGTTTTAAACAAAATTCCTTGGTCTCAATTTAGTTTGCTCAAATATTTTGGCACAAGTTTTAATAGGCATAAAAAAATAGAAAAAACAAAGTGGAAGGGGTAGAATTAGGGGGGTTAACAAGTCGAACCGAGGCCGAGTTTGGGGTTCTCTTTCAAAGCTCATTTCATGCACTTTTACTTTCGAACTCGCGCCGAGTTTCGAGTTTAAATTTTCTAGTTCAATTTACCTTAAAACTCAACTTGAGTAAAAAATTATATTACATATATTCCATAAATAGATTTAGACTACTTACTTTGAGTTTTTCACAAGTATTATGTAAGTATAACTTTTCATTTAATTTGTATGATATGGAAAATAGTATAAGCTAAAACATATTTTCGAGCTCTGCTCACAACTTTACGAATCGGAAATTTGCTATGCTCGGGTCTAGAAAATCTCGAGTCGAGCTCGAATAGTTTGCGCCAGCCATTAACACCCCTAGGTACAATTGAAGTAAGGGCTCGCCTTAAAGCCTGTTTGGTTCATTTTTAGTAAAGGAAAGGAAGAGAAGAGAAAAGCAAGGAAGAGAAAGGAAAAAAACTAAGCTTCTCCTTATTTGGTATAAATTTTTCTCTTTCCTCCCAAATTCCTCATTTTTGGGAGGAAAGGAAAGTGAAATTTTATTAAAAAGTCTTCCTCCCGATTCCTTCCATTTCCTTTCACTTAATTTTTTTAAATGAACCAAACATTGGAATATAATATATTTCTTTCCACTTCCTTTCTTTTCCTTCCAAATCCTTTCAACCAAACACACTGTAAGAAAAATAAAGAGAAAAATCTCACCAACATAGATAAAGGTGTTGCAATTTGCAAATAATTTAAAGTAAGCCATTAACAAAAGAAATATGTGGCAACTAAAATAAGATGATTGCAAAGATGGTTCAATTGGTTAGGCCCAGGTTCATTTGTACACATCTTGTACTAGGTTTAATTTGTCTCTAATGATCTTTTTCTAACGTTCAAGTCATATTATCATGTATGACAGACTTTCGAATATAATTCTAATGTAACTACTAGTGGGGAAAAAAAAGACTTAAAAGACAAAATCATTATTACTAGTCTTTATACTAATTACAAAATTAGCACTACTTTGCTAACATAGTATATCTACTTCCCTTAAGAAAAACAATATATCTACAAAATTGCTCCGAAGCTTAATTCTATGAGAAAATGTGAAAAACTAAGTCAATGGTAAAACAAAAGTGAGGGAGAGGTGGTAGGCTCGGTGGAGCCCGAATTTCGCAAGCGTGTCTGGGGTTTGAATCACGATCCCAATGATATGTTGGGGCATTTCTTATCGTCATTGTTTAGCGCTGTCACTAGCGCTTTGGTAGTGTGTCAAGAAATTTAGTAGCGCAGCGAGGGATTGGTCTTCGGACCAATTATCTCTCCTAATCATGAAAAAAAATGGTAAAACAAAAGTTTAAATTTGGACCACCAGCTCTAAGTGCCCAACACAACACAGAATAATAAGCCCAACACCAACACAAGAATAATTTGCAAAAACCCAGCAAAACCCTAAACAAAAGGAAGAATTTTTGGAGACTCTAGTATCAACAATGGAGGAAACTCAGATGGAGGAAGAATGTAAGAAAGAAATAAACGGAACCCAGATTGAGGAAAAAGAATCTGAAGATACCCAAATTAATGATGACAAAGATTCCAACTCACAAACTGAGGTTGCTCCTGCTTTAATTGCAGTTCATCCCTTTGATCAATCCATTGCAGTGACTGTTGGGTCGGATCTCCGCATTTTTAATCTTGCGTAAGCCACTTTTTTTCCTTCACTAATTACTTGCTTTTGGTGGCTAATTACAGATTTTGATGTCTTAATATGATGTCAATTATGCTTGTGAAAAGTTTTGATTTTTGGGATAGGGTGCTGGAATTTGATAAATGGGTATTTTACAATTTGGAAGTTTAGATAATTAGAAATTTCAAGTCTTTTGAGTATGTTCAGTATATAATTTAAAAGTTATGAACTTGCATAATGTTCATTTGTGCTTTTGATTTTATTGTTATTTGTAAATTTTGATCAAGTGAGGTGCTATTATTGCTGTTTAGATGTTGAGTGATATTAGTGAGTAATAATGCTGTTATTGCTGTTTGGAATATTTGAGTTATAATGGTCAATTTGTAAAACTTTGATGCTTGAAAGCTGATTTTTTTTTACTTCTCACAATTGCAGAAAGAATTGTTGTGTCTCTTTAGTAGATGAATCCAAGGGAAATTCTACATAGAGATTCTATTAGAGATGTACGTTTCAGCGAGACGGGAAAGCTTTTTGGTATCGGTGGGTGATGACAAGCTAGTTAAGATATGGAGCACGGGGACCTGGCAATGCCTCTGTACTGTGTAAGTTCTCCTTACTATTAATGTGTCTGATTTGTGGTAAGGTTTGCATCTGGAGAGAACTCAATGGTCGCTGTCAAGGTCTTGAATCTTACACCATACCGAATTATATTAGAATGCCTATCCCTTGATCACCCAACATGTGTTGAATTTGGGTGAGATGAAGTTGAACCTAGTTGATTGATTTGTTTGCTGAATAGAATGTATTTTGTATCTAAATTGTATGCCTTTTGATTGTAGCATCAATGGTAGCATTCTCTTTTGAACTTTTCTGCTTACCATATTTATGTGCCCTAGCTTGTTGATGGAACAGGAAACTTCGGAAAAGAGGGTGGCAAAGGTTGCTATTAGCAAAGATGAGCAGTATGTCGGTTTTGCAGACAAATTTGGAGTTGTTTGGATTGTAGATCTTGAGAATTGCTCAAAATCAGCCTGTCTCGAACAAGAGAGGCAGTGGCAATTTTGGCCATTACTGTAGCATCGTTACTAGTCTGGTATGTCAGTCATCTCTGTCCAGTGCCCATCACTTGATCCTTGTACATTTGCACTATCTTGTTTCTAAAGCACTTGTTAATCCTTGCAAGAATTCTCACCCGATGGACGTTTCATAGTCAGCTGACCGAGACTTTAAAATCCGTGTAATAAGTTTTTCCAATTACTTTGTCCGAGTATTCAGACCTTAGTCTCTTGCACTTGTTTTATCATATAATTTTCTTGTGACAGGTTAGTGTCTTTCCCAAAAACCCTTTGAAAGGAGTCCATGAGATTCAAAGTTTTTGTCTTGGTCATTCAGAGTGAGTTTTTCTTTCTTCTTTCATTTTTTATTCTTTTCCGGGAATCGATGATGATAAGTTATGCTTTGAAATTCTAGATGTATACTTCTTACACTATCTGAATGTGCCATCTTTTCTTGTATAGATTAACAATAAATTTGGAGTTTCCGTATGTTGGAATATGTTCATTGAAGATGTCTGCTTGACTTATCCCAGCACATGAATCCTTGACAATTATACCTTTCCATAGATTTAAAGTTGTTTAAGTTCTTTGGACTCTCATAGTTGTTGATCTACACCTTTCTTTTTCCCTCTCTGCACTGAACTTGTAAAAATGAACATATACCATGTGATTCCAGTTCCAGGTTCGTGGCAGTTTAATAAACAAAGTAATAACTGATCTCTGCTCGTAAATATGTCAAGTTTAGTTAGAATGCCATGTTGTGCGTTAAGCATTTTGAATTATGTGCAGCTTCATAATTTATTATTTGTTTCCAGGTTTGTATCATGCCTCACTTTTGTGCACAACTCAGATTTCCACAAGGATTTCCGTGTCAGGAAGTGGTGATTCAAGTATGAGTATTAAAATACTACATATATAATTTTAAACCAATTAGTGTTCCTTTCTCTTCTGTAAAGAGAGGCCAGTTGCTGTCCTGAGTTTATATGGAACTTTTCTCTTTGCTTTCAGGTTTGCTTGTGGAATGTTACATCTGGGTCACTTCTTTGTACACATGAAGTGGGAAGAGAGGTAAGTC